>OU342733.1:538472013-538928649 GCA_910589765.1 Avena atlantica | reverse complement strand
ATGTGAAATTGCCGAGTTTTTGTTCATAACTCTGAAACATGTATCAGGTGTTATGACTCTAGTAAATTGCCTTCAAACCCGAAAACTGTGGGCAATATCTCATGAAAACGACAACAAAAAGCTAAATGTCCGAGTTTTTGGTCATGACTCTGAAACATGTATCGGGTGTTATGAGTCGTGCAAATCGCCCTAAAACCCCAAAACTATGATCAATAGTTCATGAAAACGTCCATAAAACGCGAAACTGACGAGTTTTTTGTCATAACTTTGAAACATGTATCGGGTCTTATGGGCCCTGCAAATTCCCATGATTATCCAAAACTGTGGGTAATAGCTCATGAAAACTGCCATAAAATGCAAAAATGATGAGTTATTGCTCATGTCTCTCAAACATGTATCGGGTCTTATGGGCCCTCGAAATTCCCATGATTATCCAAAACTGTGGGCAATAGCTCATGAAAACTGCCATAAAACACGAAAACGATGAGTTATTGCTCATGTCTCTCAAACATGTATCGTGGGTTACCAGTGATGCAAATTTCCCAGGAACCCCAAAACTGTGGGAAATACCTTATGAAATGGCCATAAGAACGGTGAGTTTTTGGAAATAACTCTCAAACACGTATTGTGTCTTTACGTGCCATGCAAATCGCCCTAGAACACCAAAATCATGGGCAATATCTCATGAAAACGGCCATAAAACGCAAAAAAACAATGAGTTTTTGGTCATAACTCTCAAACAAGTATCATGTCTTTAAGGTCCATGAAAATTCCAATGGAACACCAAAACTGTGGGCAATAGGTCACGAAAATGGCCATAAAACGGGAAAACGACGATTTTTGCTGATATCTCTCAAACGTGTATCGGGTGTTACTTACGAGTGGTGTAAATTGCCCTCTCACCCCAAAACTATGGGCAATAGCTCATGAAAACGTCCATAAAACACGAAAATGACGAGTTTTTGGTCATAACTCTCAAACATGTATCGTGTCTCTATGGGGCATGAAAATTCCCAAGGAACTCCAAAACCGTGGGAAATAGCTCATGAAAACAGCCTTAAAATGCAAAAACGATGAGTTTTTGGTTACGTCTCTCAAACATGTATCGGGTCTTATGGTCCCTGCAAATCTCCCTGGAACCCCAAAATTCTGGGTAATAGCTCATGATAACGACCATAAATGTGAAATTGCCGAGTTTTTGTTCATAACTCTGAAACCTGTATCAGGTGTTATGAGTCATGTAAATTGCCTTCAAACCCGAAAACTATGGGCAATATCTCATGAAAACGACAACAAAAAGCGAAGACTCCGAGTTTTTGGTCATGACTCTCAAACATGTATCAGGTCTGATGGGCCCTGCAAATGGCCGTGGAACCCTAAAACTGTGGGTAATAGCACATGAAAACGGCCATAAAGCGTGAAAACACCGATTTTTTGGTCTTAACTCTCGAACATGTACCTAGTGTTATGACTCGTGTAAATTGGCCTGGAACCCGAAAACCGTGGGAAAAATCTAATGAAAACGACCACAAAAAGCGAAAACAACAAGTTTTTGGTCACGACTCTCAAACATGTATCGGTTTTTATGTGCTGTGCAAATCGCCCTAGAACACCAAAACTGTGGGAAAATAGCTCATGAAAACTTCCATAAAATAACGCGAATACGCCGGGTTTTAGGTCATAACTCTCAAACATGTACAGGGTCTTATGGGCCTGCAAAATGCCCTGGAACCCCAAATCTATGGGTAATAGCTCATGAAAATGGCTATAAAAAGTGAAACGCCGTGTTTTGGGGCATAACTCTCAAATGTGTATCGGGAGTTATGAGTCGTGTAAATTTCCATGGAAGCCGGAAACTATGGGCAATAGATCATGAAAACGTCCATAAAACGTGAAAACGCCGAGTTTTTTGTCATGGCTCTCAAACATGTATCGAGTCTTATGCGTTGTGCAAATCGCCCTGGTACACCCAAACTGTGGGCATATAGCTCATAAAAACGGCCATAAAACGTGAAAATATCAAGTTTTAGGTCATTACTCTACAAAATGTAACATGTCTTATAGGCCATACAAATCCCCATGGAACCCCAAAACTATGGGCAATAGCTCATGAAAACATCAATAAAACGCGAAAACAATGAGTTTTTGGTCATATCTCTCAAACATGTATCGGGTCTTATGGGCCTTGCAAATTCCCTTGAATATCCAAAACCGTGGGCAATAGCTCATGAAAACTGCCATAAAACACGAAAACGATGAGTTATTGCTCATGTCTCTCAAACATGTATTGTGTCTTTACGGATAATGAAAATTTCCATGGAATATCAAAACTGTGGGCAATAGCTCATAAAAACGTCCATAAAATGCGAAAACGACGATTTTTTGGTGATAACTCTCAAACTTGTATCGGTTGTTACGAGTCGTGCAAATCGCCCTAAAATCCCAAAACTATGAGCACTAGTTCATGAAAACGTCCATAAAACGAGAAAACGACGAGTTTTTGGTCATAACTCTCAAACATGTATCGGGTATTATGGGCCCTGCAAATTCCCATGATTATCCAAAACTATGGGCAATAGCTCATGAAAACTGCCATAAAACGCAAAAATGATGAGTTATTGCTCATGTCTCTCAAACATGTATCGGGTCTTATGGGCCCTGCAAATTCCCATGATTATCCAAAACTGTGGGCAATAGCTCATGAAAACTGCCATAAAACGCAAAAACGATGAGTTATTGCTCATGTCTCTCAAACATGTATCGGGGGTTACCAGTGATGCAAATTTCCCCGGAACCCCAAAACTGTGGGAAATACCTTATGAAATGGCCATAAGAACGGTGATTTTTTGGTCATAACTCTCAAACATGTATTGTGTCTTTACGTGCCATGCAAATCGCCCTAGAACACCAAAATCATGGGCAATATCTCATGAAAATGGCCATAAAACGCAAAAAAAACAATGAGTTTTTGGTCATAACTCTCAAACATGTATCATGTCTTTAAGGTCCATGAAAATTCCAATGGAACACCAAAACTGTGGGCAATAGGTCACGAAAATGGCCATAAAATGGGAAAACGATGATTTTTTGCTGATATTTCTCAAACGTGTATCGGGTGTTACGAGTGGTGTAAATCGCCCTCTCACCCCAAAACTATGGGCAATAGCTCATGAAAACGTCCAAAAAACACGGAAATGATGAGTTTTTGGTCATAACTCTCAAACATGTATCTTGTCTCTATGGGGCATGAAAATTCCCAAGGAACTCCAAAACCGTGGGCAATAGCTCATGAAAACAGCCATAAAATGCGAAAAACGACGAGTTTTGGTTACGTCTCTCAAACATGTATCAGGTCTTATGGACCCTGCAAATCGCCCTGGAACCCCAAAATTCTGGGTAATAGCTCATGAAAACGACCATAAATGTGAAATTGCCGAGTTTTTGTTCATAACTCTGAAACATGTATCAGGTGTTATGACTCATGTAAATTGCCTTCAAACCCGAAAACTGTGGGCAATATCTCATGAAAACGACAACAAAAAGCGAAATGTCCGAGTTTTTGGTCATGACTCTGAAACATGTATCAGGTGTTATGAGTCGTGCAAATCGCCCTAAAACCCCAAAACTATGATCAATAGTTCATGAAAACGTCCATAAAACGCGAAAATGACGAGTTTTTTTGTCATAACTCTGAAACATGTATCGGGTCTTATGGGCCCTGCAAATTCCCATGATTATCCAAAACTGTGGGTAATAGCTCATGAAAACTGCCATAAAATGCAAAAATGATGAGTTATTGCTCATGTCTCTCAAACATGTATCGGGTCTTATGGGCCCTGGAAATTCCCATGATTATACAAAACTATGGGCAATAGCTCATGAAAACTGCCATAAAACACGAAAACGATGAGTTATTGCTCATGTCTCTCAAACATGTATCGTGGGTTACCAGTGATGCAAATTTCCCAGGAACCCCAAAACTGTGGGAAATACCTTATGAAATGGCCATAAGAACGGTGAGTTTTTGGAAATAACTCTCAAACACGTATTGTGTCTTTACGTGCCATGCAAATCGCCCTAGAACACCAAAATCATGGGCAATATCTCATGAAAACGGCCATAAAACGCAAAAAAACAATGAGTTTTTGGTCATAACTCTCAAACAAGTATCATGTCTTTAAGGTCCATGAAAATTCCAATGGAACACCAAAACTGTGGGCAATAGGTCACGAAAATGGCCATAAAACGGGAAAACGACGATTTTTGCTGATATCTCTCAAACGTGTATCGGGTGTTACTTACGAGTGGTGTAAATTGCCCTCTCACCCCAAAACTATGGGCAATAGCCCATGAAAACGTCCATAAAACACGAAAATGACGAGTTTTTGGTCATAACTCTCAAACATGTATCGTGTCTCTATGGGGCATGAAAATTCCCAAGGAACTCCAAAACCGTGGGAAATAGCTCATGAAAACAGCCTTAAAATGCAAAAACGATGAGTTTTTGGTTACGTCTCTCAAACATGTATCGGGTCTTATGGACCCTGCAAATCTCCCTGGAACCCCAAAATTCTGGGTAATAGCTCATGATAACGACCATAAATGTGAAATTGCCGAGTTTTTGTTCATAACTCTGAAACCTGTATCAGGTGTTATGAGTCATGTAAATTGCCTTCAAACCCGAAAACTATGGGCAATATCTCATGAAAACGACAACAAAAAGCGAAGACTCCGAGTTTTTGGTCATGACTCTCAAACATGTATCAGGTCTGATGGGCCCTGCAAATGGCCCTGGAACCCTAAAACTGTGGGTAATAGCACATGAAAACGGCCATAAAGCGTGAAAACACCGATTTTTTGGTCTTAACTCTCGAACATGTACCTAGTGTTATGACTCGTGTAAATTGGCCTGGAACCCGAAAACCGTGGGAAAAATCTAATGAAAACGACCACAAAAAGCGAAAACAACAAGTTTTTGGTCACGACCCTCAAACATGTATCGGTTTTTATGTGCTGTGCAAATCGCCCTAGAACACCAAAACTGTGGGAAAATAGCTCATCAAAACTGCCATAAAATAACGCGAATACGCCGGGTTTTAGGTCATAACTCTCAAACATGTACAGGGTCTTATGGGCCTGCAAAATGCCCTGGAACCCCAAATCTACGGGTAATAGCTCATGAAAATGGCTATAAAAAGTGAAAACGCCGTGTTTTGGGGCATAACTCTCAAATGTGTATCGGGAGTTATGAGTCATGTAAATTTTCATGGAAGCCGGAAAGTATGGGCAATAGCTCATGAAAACGTCCATAAAACGTGAAAACGCCGAGTTTTTTGTCATGGCTCTCAAACATGTATCGAGTCTTATGGGCTGTGCAAATCGCCCTGGTACACCCAAACTGTGGGCATATAGCTCATAAAAACGGCCATAAAACGTGAAAATATCAAGTTTTAGGTCATTACTCTCAAACATGTAACATGTCTTATAGGCCATACAAATCCCCATGGAACCCCAAAACTATGGGCAATAGCTCATGAAAACGTCAATAAAACGCGAAAACAATGAGTTTTTGGTCATATCTCTCAAACATGTATCGGGTCTTATGGGCCTTACAAATTCCCTTGAATATCCAAAACCGTGGGCAATAGCTCATGAAAACTGCCATAAAACACGAAAACGATGAGTTATTGCTCATGTCTCTCAAACATGTATTGTGTCTTTACGGACAATGAAAATTCCCATGGAATATCAAAACTGTGGGCAATAGCTCATAAAAACGTCCATAAAACGCGAAAACAACGAGTTTTTGGTCATAACTCTCAAACATGTATCGGGTCTTATGGGCCCTGCAAATTCCCATGATTATCCAAAACTGTGGGCAATAGCTCATGAAAACTGCCATAAAACGCAAAAACGATGAGTTATTGCTCATGTCTCTCAAACATGTATCGGGTCTTATGGGCCCTGCAAATTCCCATGATTATCCAAAACTGTGGGTAATAGCTCATGAAAACTGCCATAAAATGCAAAAATGATGAGTTATTGCTCATGTCTCTCAAACATGTATCGGGTCTTATGGGCCCTGGAAATTCCCATGATTATACAAAACTGTGGGCAATAGCTCATGAAAACTGCCATAAAACGCGAAAATGTGAGTTATTGCTCATGTCTCTCAAACATGTATCGGGTCTTATGGGCCCTGCAAATTCCCATGATTATCCAAAACTGTGGGCAATAGCTCATGAAAACTGCCATAAAACGCAAAAACGATGAGTTATTGCTCATGTCTCTCAAACATGTATCGGGGGTTACCAGTGATGCAAATTTCCCCGGAACCCCAAAACTGTGGGAAATACCTTATGAAATGGCCATAAGAACGGTGATTTTTTGGTCATAACTCTCAAACATGTATTGTGTCTTTACGTGCCATGCAAATCGCCCTAGAACACCAAAATCATGGGCAATATCTCATGAAAATGGCCATAAAACGCAAAAAAAACAATGAGTTTTTGGTCATAACTCTCAAACATGTATCATGTCTTTAAGGTCCATGAAAATTCCAATGGAACACCAAAACTGTGGGCAATAGGTCACGAAAATGGCCATAAAATGGGAAAACGATGATTTTTTGCTGATATTTCTCAAACGTGTATCGGGTGTTACGAGTGGTGTAAATCGCCCTCTCACCCCAAAACTATGGGCAATAGCTCATGAAAACGTCCATAAAACACGGAAATGACGAGTTTTTGGTCATAACTCTCAAACATGTATCTTGTCTCTAGGGGCATGAAAATTCCCAAGGAACTCCAAAACCGTGGGAATAGCTCATGAAAACAGCCATAAAATGCGAAAACGACGAGTTTTTGGTTACGTCTCTCAAACATGTATCGAGTCTTATGGACCCTGCAAATCGCCCTGGAACCCCAAAATTCTGGGTAATAGCTCATGAAAACGACCATAAATGTGAAATTGCCGAGTTTTTGTTCATAACTCTGAAACATGTATCAGGTGTTATGACTCATGTAAATTGCCTTCAAACCCGAAAACTATGGGCAATATCTCATGAAAACGACAACAAAAAGCGAAGTCCGAGTTTTTGGTCATGACTCTCAAACATGTATCAGGTGTTATGAGTCGTGCAAATCGCCCTAAAACCCCAAAACTATGATCAATAGTTCATGAAAACGTCCATAAAACGCGAAAATGACGAGTTTTTTGTCATAACTCTGAAACATGTATCGGGTCATATGGGCCCTGCAAATTCCCATGATTATCCAAAACTGTGGGTAATAGCTCATGAAAACTGCCATAAAATGCAAAAATGATGAGTTATTGCTCATGTCTCTCAAACATGTATCGGGTCTTATGGGCCCTGGAAATTCCCATGATTATACAAAACTATGGGCAATAGCTCATGAAAACTGCCATAAAACACGAAAACGATGAGTTATTGCTCATGTCTCTCAAACATGTATCGTGGGTTACCAGTGATGCAAATTTCCCTAGAACCCCAAAACTGTGGGAAATACCTTATGAAATGGCCATAAGAACGGTGAGTTTTTGGTCATAACTCTCAAACACGTATTGTGTCTTTACGTGCCATGCAAATCGCCCTAGAACACCAAAATCATGGGCAATATCTCATGAAAACGGCCATAAAACGCAAAAAAACAATGAGTTTTTGGTCATAACTCTCAAACAAGTATCATGTCTTTAAGGTCCATGAAAATTCCAATGGAACACCAAAACTGTGGGCAATAGGTCACGAAAATGGCCATAAAACGGGAAAACGACGATTTTTGCTGATATCTCTCAAACGTGTATCGGGTGTTACTTACGAGTGGTGTAAATTGCCCTCTCACCCCAAAACTATGGGCAATAGCCCATGAAAACGTCCATAAAACACGAAAATGACGAGTTTTTGGTCATAACTCTCAAACATGTATCGTGTCTCTATGGGGCATGAAAATTCCCAAGGAACTCCAAAACCGTGGGAAATAGCTCATGAAAACAGCCTTAAAATGCAAAAACGATGAGTTTTTGGTTACGTCTCTCAAACATGTATCGGGTCTTATGGACCCTGCAAATCTCCCTGGAACCCCAAAATTCTGGGTAATAGCTCATGATAACGACCATAAATGTGAAATTGCCGAGTTTTTGTTCATAACTCTGAAACCTGTATCAGGTGTTATGAGTCATGTAAATTGCCTTCAAACCCGAAAACTATGGGCAATATCTCATGAAAACGACAACAAAAAGCGAAGACTCCGAGTTTTTGGTCATGACTCTCAAACATGTATCAGGTCTGATGGGCCCTGCAAATGGCCCTGGAACCCTAAAACTGTGGGTAATAGCACATGAAAACGGCCATAAAGCGTGAAAACACCGATTTTTTGGTCTTAACTCTCGAACATGTACCTAGTGTTATGACTCGTGTAAATTGGCCTGGAACCCGAAAACCGTGGGAAAAATCTAATGAAAACGACCACAAAAAGCGAAAACAACAAGTTTTTGGTCACGACCCTCAAACATGTATCGGTTTTTATGTGCTGTGCAAATCGCCCTAGAACACCAAAACTGTGGGAAAATAGCTCATCAAAACTGCCATAAAATAACGCGAATACGCCGGGTTTTAGGTCATAACTCTCAAACATGTACAGGGTCTTATGGGCCTGCAAAATGCCCTGGAACCCCAAATCTACGGGTAATAGCTCATGAAAATGGCTATAAAAAGTGAAAACGCCGTGTTTTGGGGCATAACTCTCAAATGTGTATCGGGAGTTATGAGTCATGTAAATTTTCATGGAAGCCGGAAAGTATGGGCAATAGCTCATGAAAACGTCCATAAAACGTGAAAACGCCGAGTTTTTTGTCATGGCTCTCAAACATGTATCGAGTCTTATGGGCTGTGCAAATCGCCCTGGTACACCCAAACTGTGGGCATATAGCTCATAAAAACGGCCATAAAACGTGAAAATATCAAGTTTTAGGTCATTACTCTCAAACATGTAACATGTCTTATAGGCCATACAAATCCCCATGGAACCCCAAAACTATGGGCAATAGCTCATGAAAACGTCAATAAAACGCGAAAACAATGAGTTTTTGGTCATATCTCTCAAACATGTATCGGGTCTTATGGGCCTTACAAATTCCCTTGAATATCCAAAACCGTGGGCAATAGCTCATGAAAACTGCCATAAAACACGAAAACGATGAGTTATTGCTCATGTCTCTCAAACATGTATTGTGTCTTTACGGACAATGAAAATTCCCATGGAATATCAAAACTGTGGGCAATAGCTCATAAAAACGTCCATAAAACGCGAAAACAACGAGTTTTTGGTCATAACTCTCAAACATGTATCGGGTCTTATGGGCCCTGCAAATTCCCATGATTATCCAAAACTGTGGGCAATAGCTCATGAAAACTGCCATAAAACGCAAAAACGATGAGTTATTGCTCATGTCTCTCAAACATGTATCGGGTCTTATGGGCCCTGCAAATTCCCATGATTATCCAAAACTGTGGGTAATAGCTCATGAAAACTGCCATAAAATGCAAAAATGATGAGTTATTGCTCATGTCTCTCAAACATGTATCGGGTCTTATGGGCCCTGGAAATTCCCATGATTATACAAAACTGTGGGCAATAGCTCATGAAAACTGCCATAAAACGCGAAAATGTGAGTTATTGCTCATGTCTCTCAAACATGTATCGGGTCTTATGGGCCCTGCAAATTCCCATGATTATCCAAAACTGTGGGCAATAGCTCATGAAAACTGCCATAAAACGCAAAAACGATGAGTTATTGCTCATGTCTCTCAAACATGTATCGGGGGTTACCAGTGATGCAAATTTCCCCGGAACCCCAAAACTGTGGGAAATACCTTATGAAATGGCCATAAGAACGGTGATTTTTTGGTCATAACTCTCAAACATGTATTGTGTCTTTACGTGCCATGCAAATCGCCCTAGAACACCAAAATCATGGGCAATATCTCATGAAAATGGCCATAAAACGCAAAAAAAACAATGAGTTTTTGGTCATAACTCTCAAACATGTATCATGTCTTTAAGGTCCATGAAAATTCCAATGGAACACCAAAACTGTGGGCAATAGGTCACGAAAATGGCCATAAAATGGGAAAACGATGATTTTTTGCTGATATTTCTCAAACGTGTATCGGGTGTTACGAGTGGTGTAAATCGCCCTCTCACCCCAAAACTATGGGCAATAGCTCATGAAAACGTCCATAAAACACGAAAATGACGAGTTTTTGGTCATAACTCTCAAACATGTATCTTGTCTCTAGGGGCATGAAAATTCCCAAGGAACTCCAAAACCGTGGGAAATAGCTCATGAAAACAGCCTTAAAATGCAAAAACGATGAGTTTTTGGTTACGTCTCTCAAACATGTATCGAGTCTTATGGACCCTGCAAATCTCCCTGGAACCCCAAAATTCTGGGTAATAGCTCATGAAAACGACCATAAATGTGAAATTGCCGAGTTTTTGTTCATAACTCTGAAACATGTATCAGGTGTTATGAGTCATGTAAATTGCCTTCAAACCCGAAAACTATGGGCAATATCTCATGAAAACGACAACAAAAAGCGAAGACTCCGAGTTTTTGGTCATGACTCTCAAACATGTATCAGGTGTTATGAGTCGTGCAAATCGCCCTAAAACCCCAAAACTATGATCAATAGTTCATGAAAACGTCCATAAAACGCGAAAATGACGAGTTTTTTGTCATAACTCTGAAACATGTATCGGGTCATATGGGCCCTGCAAATTCCCATGATTATCCAAAACTGTGGGTAATAGCTCATGAAAACTGCCATAAAATGCAAAAATGATGAGTTATTGCTCATGTCTCTCAAACATGTATCGGGTCTTATGGGCCCTGGAAATTCCCATGATTATACAAAACTATGGGCAATAGCTCATGAAAACTGCCATAAAACACGAAAACGATGAGTTATTGCTCATGTCTCTCAAACATGTATCGTGGGTTACCAGTGATGCAAATTTCCCTAGAACCCCAAAACTGTGGGAAATACCTTATGAAATGGCCATAAGAACGGTGAGTTTCTGGTCATAACTCTCAAACACGTATTGTGTCTTTTCGTGCCATGCAAATCGCCCTAGAACACCAAAATCATGGGCAATATCTCATGAAAACGGCCATAAAACGCAAAAAAACAATGAGTTTTTGGTCATAACTCTCAAACAAGTATCATGTCTTTAAGGTCCATGAAAATTCCAATGGAACACCAAAACTGTGGGCAATAGGTCACGAAAATGGCCATAAAACGGGAAAACGACGATTTTTGCTGATATCTCTCAAACGTGTATCGGGTGTTACTTACGAGTGGTGTAAATTGCCCTCTCACCCCAAAACTATGGGCAATAGCCCATGAAAACGTCCATAAAACACGAAAATGACGAGTTTTTGGTCATAACTCTCAAACATGTATCGTGTCTCTATGGGGCATGAAAATTCCCAAGGAACTCCAAAACCGTGGGAAATAGCTCATGAAAACAGCCTTAAAATGCAAAAACGATGAGTTTTTGGTTACGTCTCTCAAACATGTATCGGGTCTTATGGACCCTGCAAATCTCCCTGGAACCCCAAAATTCTGGGTAATAGCTCATGATAACGACCATAAATGTGAAATTGCCGAGTTTTTGTTCATAACTCTGAAACCTGTATCAGGTGTTATGAGTCATGTAAATTGCCTTCAAACCCGAAAACTATGGGCAATATCTCATGAAAACGACAACAAAAAGCGAAGACTCCGAGTTTTTGGTCATGACTCTCAAACATGTATCAGGTCTGATGGGCCCTGCAAATGGCCCTGGAACCCTAAAACTGTGGGTAATAGCACATGAAAACGGCCATAAAGCGTGAAAACACCGATTTTTTGGTCTTAACTCTCGAACATGTACCTAGTGTTATGACTCGTGTAAATTGGCCTGGAACCCGAAAACCATGGGAAAAATCTAATGAAAACGACCACAAAAAGCGAAAACAACAAGTTTTTGGTCACGACCCTCAAACATGTATCGGTTTTTATGTGCTATGCAAATCGCCCTAGAACACCAAAACTGTGGGAAAATAGCTCATCAAAACTGCCATAAAATAACGCGAATACGCCGGGTTTTAGGTCATAACTCTCAAACATGTACAGGGTCTTATGGGCCTGCAAAATGCCCTGGAACCCCAAATCTACGGGTAATAGCTCATGAAAATGGCTATAAAAAGTGAAAACGCCGTGTTTTGGGGCATAACTCTCAAATGTGTATCGGGAGTTATGAGTCTTGTAAATTTCCATGGAAGCCGGAAAGTATGGGCAATAGCTCATGAAAACGTCCATAAAACGTGAAAACGCCGAGTTTTTTGTCATGGCTCTCAAACATGTATCGAGTCTTATGGGCTGTGCAAATCGCCCTGGTACACCCAAACTGTGGGCATATAGCTCATAAAAACGGCCATAAAACGTGAAAATATCAAGTTTTAGGTCATTACTCTCAAACATGTAACATGTCTTATAGGCCATACAAATCCCCATGGAACCCCAAAACTATGGGCAATAGCTCATGAAAACGTCAATAAAACGCGAAAACAATGAGTTTTTGGTCATATCTCTCAAACATGTATCGGGTCTTATGGGCCTTACAAATTCCCTTGAATATCCAAAACCGTGGGCAATAGCTCATGAAAACTGCCATAAAACACGAAAACGATGAGTTATTGCTCATGTCTCTCAAACATGTATTGTGTCTTTACGGACAATGAAAATTCCCATGGAATATCAAAACTGTGGGCAATAGCTCATAAAAACGTCCATAAAACGCGAAAACAACGAGTTTTTGGTCATAACTCTCAAACATGTATCGGGTCTTATGGGCCCTGCAAATTCCCATGATTATCCAAAACTGTGGGCAATAGCTCATGAAAACTGCCATAAAACGCAAAAACGATGAGTTATTGCTCATGTCTCTCAAACATGTATCGGGTCTTATGGGCCCTGCAAATTCCCATGATTATCCAAAACTGTGGGTAATAGCTCATGAAAACTGCCATAAAATGCAAAAATGATGAGTTATTGCTCATGTCTCTCAAACATGTATCGGGTCTTATGGGCCCTGGAAATTCCCATGATTATACAAAACTGTGGGCAATAGCTCATGAAAACTGCCATAAAACGCGAAAATGTGAGTTATTGCTCATGTCTCTCAAACATGTATCGGGTCTTATGGGCCCTGCAAATTCCCATGATTATCCAAAACTGTGGGCAATAGCTCATGAAAACTGCCATAAAACGCAAAAACGATGAGTTATTGCTCATGTCTCTCAAACATGTATCGGGGGTTACCAGTGATGCAAATTTCCCCGGAACCCCAAAACTGTGGGAAATACCTTATGAAATGGCCATAAGAACGGTGATTTTTTGGTCATAACTCTCAAACATGTATTGTGTCTTTACGTGCCATGCAAATCGCCCTAGAACACCAAAATCATGGGCAATATCTCATGAAAATGGCCATAAAACGCAAAAAAAAACAATGAGTTTTTGGTCATAACTCTCAAACATGTATCATGTCTTTAAGGTCCATGAAAATTCCAATGGAACACCAAAACTGTGGGCAATAGGTCACGAAAATGGCCATAAAATGGGAAAACGATGATTTTTTGCTGATATTTCTCAAACGTGTATCGGGTGTTACGAGTGGTGTAAATCGCCCTCTCACCCCAAAACTATGGGCAATAGCTCATGAAAACGTCCATAAAACACGAAAATGACGAGTTTTTGGTCATAACTCTCAAACATGTATCATGTCTCTAGGGGCATGAAAATTCCCAAGGAACTCCAAAACCGTGGGAAATAGCTCATGAAAACAGCCTTAAAATGCAAAAACGATGAGTTTTTGGTTACGTCTCTCAAACATGTATCGAGTCTTATGGACCCTGCAAATCTCCCTGGAACCCCAAAATTCTGGGTAATAGCTCATGATAACGACCATAAATGTGAAATTGCCGAGTTTTTGTTCATAACTCTGAAACCTGTATCAGGTGTTATGAGTCATGTAAATTGCCTTCAAACCCGAAAACTATGGGCAATATCTCATGAAAACGACAACAAAAAGCGAAGACTCCGAGTTTTTGGTCATGACTCTCAAACATGTATCAGGTGTTATGAGTCGTGCAAATCGCCCTAAAACCCCAAAACTATGATCAATAGTTCATGAAAACGTCCATAAAACGCGAAAATGACGAGTTTTTTGTCATAACTCTGAAACATGTATCGGGTCATATGGGCCCTGCAAATTCCCATGATTATCCAAAACTGTGGGTAATAGCTCATGAAAACTGCCATAAAATGCAAAAATGATGAGTTATTGCTCATGTCTCTCAAACATGTATCGGGTCTTATGGGCCCTGGAAATTCCCATGATTATACAAAACTATGGGCAATAGCTCATGAAAACTGCCATAAAACACGAAAACGATGAGTTATTGCTCATGTCTCTCAAACATGTATCGTGGGTTACCAGTGATGCAAATTTCCCTAGAACCCCAAAACTGTGGGAAATACCTTATGAAATGGCCATAAGAACGGTGAGTTTCTGGTCATAACTCTCAAACACGTATTGTGTCTTTTCGTGCCATGCAAATCGCCCTAGAACACCAAAATCATGGGCAATATCTCATGAAAACGGCCATAAAACGCAAAAAAACAATGAGTTTTTGGTCATAACTCTCAAACAAGTATCATGTCTTTAAGGTCCATGAAAATTCCAATGGAACACCAAAACTGTGGGTAATAGGTCACGAAAATGGCCATAAAACGGGAAAACGACGATTTTTGCTGATATCTCTCAAACGTGTATCGGGTGTTACTTACGAGTGGTGTAAATTGCCCTCTCACCCCAAAACTATGGGCAATAGCCCATGAAAACGTCCATAAAACACGAAAATGACGAGTTTTTGGTCATAACTCTCAAACATGTATCGTGTCTCTATGGGGCATGAAAATTCCCAAGGAACTCCAAAACCGTGGGAAATAGCTCATGAAAACAGCCTTAAAATGCAAAAACGATGAGTTTTTGGTTACGTCTCTCAAACATGTATCGGGTCTTATGGACCCTGCAAATCTCCCTGGAACCCCAAAATTCTGGGTAATAGCTCATGATAACGACCATAAATGTGAAATTGCCGAGTTTTTGTTCATAACTCTGAAACCTGTATCAGGTGTTATGAGTCATGTAAATTGCCTTCAAACCCGAAAACTATGGGCAATATCTCATGAAAACGACAACAAAAAGCGAAGACTCCGAGTTTTTGGTCATGACTCTCAAACATGTATCAGGTCTGATGGGCCCTGCAAATGGCCCTGGAACCCTAAAACTGTGGGTAATAGCACATGAAAACGGCCATAAAGCGTGAAAACACCGATTTTTTGGTCTTAACTCTCGAACATGTACCTAGTGTTATGACTCGTGTAAATTGGCCTGGAACCCGAAAACCATGGGAAAAATCTAATGAAAACGACCACAAAAAGCGAAAACAACAAGTTTTTGGTCACGACCCTCAAACATGTATCGGTTTTTATGTGCTATGCAAATCGCCCTAGAACACCAAAACTGTGGGAAAATAGCTCATCAAAACTGCCATAAAATAACGCGAATACGCCGGGTTTTAGGTCATAACTCTCAAACATGTACAGGGTCTTATGGGCCTGCAAAATGCCCTGGAACCCCAAATCTACGGGTAATAGCTCATGAAAATGGCTATAAAAAGTGAAAACGCCGTGTTTTGGGGCATAACTCTCAAATGTGTATCGGGAGTTATGAGTCTTGTAAATTTCCATGGAAGCCGGAAAGTATGGGCAATAGCTCATGAAAACGTCCATAAAACGTGAAAACGCCGAGTTTTTTGTCATGGCTCTCAAACATGTATCGAGTCTTATGGGCTGTGCAAATCGCCCTGGTACACCCAAACTGTGGGCATATAGCTCATAAAAACGGCCATAAAACGTGAAAATATCAAGTTTTAGGTCATTACTCTCAAACATGTAACATGTCTTATAGGCCATACAAATCCCCATGGAACCCCAAAACTATGGGCAATAGCTCATGAAAACGTCAATAAAACGCGAAAACAATGAGTTTTTGGTCATATCTCTCAAACATGTATCGGGTCTTATGGGCCTTACAAATTCCCTTGAATATCCAAAACCGTGGGCAATAGCTCATGAAAACTGCCATAAAACACGAAAACGATGAGTTATTGCTCATGTCTCTCAAACATGTATTGTGTCTTTACGGACAATGAAAATTCCCATGGAATATCAAAACTGTGGGCAATAGCTCATAAAAACGTCCATAAAACGCGAAAACAACGAGTTTTTGGTCATAACTCTCAAACATGTATCGGGTCTTATGGGCCCTGCAAATTCCCATGATTATCCAAAACTGTGGGCAATAGCTCATGAAAACTGCCGCAAAAAACTCATGTCTCTCAAAAATGTATCGATTCCCATGAGTTATTGCTCATGTCTCTCAAACATGTATCGGGTCTTATGGGCCCTGCAAATTCCCATGATTATCCAAAACTGTGGGTAATAGCTCATGAAAACTGCCATAAAATGCAAAAATGATGAGTTATTGCTCATGTCTCTCAAACATGTATCGGGTCTTATGGGCCCTGGAAATTCCCATGATTATACAAAACTGTGGGCAATAGCTCATGAAAACTGCCATAAAACGCGAAAATGTGAGTTATTGCTCATGTCTCTCAAACATGTATCGGGTCTTATGGGCCCTGCAAATTCCCATGATTATCCAAAACTGTGGGCAATAGCTCATGAAAACTGCCATAAAACGCAAAAACGATGAGTTATTGCTCATGTCTCTCAAACATGTATCGGGGGTTACCAGTGATGCAAATTTCCCCGGAACCCCAAAACTGTGGGAAATACCTTATGAAATGGCCATAAGAACGGTGATTTTTTGGTCATAACTCTCAAACATGTATTGTGTCTTTACGTGCCATGCAAATCGCCCTAGAACACCAAAATCATGGGCAATATCTCATGAAAATGGCCATAAAACGCAAAAAAACAATGAGTTTTTGGTCATAACTCTCAAACATGTATCATGTCTTTAAGGTCCATGAAAATTCCAATGGAACACCAAAACTGTGGGCAATAGGTCACGAAAATGGCCATAAAATGGGAAAACGATGATTTTTTGCTGATATTTCTCAAACGTGTATCGGGTGTTACGAGTGGTGTAAATCGCCCTCTCACCCAAAACTATGGGCAATAGCTCATGAAAACGTCCAAAAAACACGGAAATGATGAGTTTTTGGTCATAACTCTCAAACATGTATCTTGTCTCTATGGGGCATGAAAATTCCCAAGGAACTCCAAAACCGTGGGCAATAGCTCATGAAAACAGCCATAAAATGAAAACGACGAGTTTTGGGTTACGTCTCTCAAACATGTATCAGGTCTTATGGACCCTGCAAATCGCCCTGGAACCCCAAAATTCTGGGTAATAGCTCATGAAAACGACCATGAATGTGAAATTGCCGAGTTTTTGTTCATAACTCTGAAACATGTATCATGTGTTATGACTCATGTAAATTGCCTTCAAACCCGAAAACTGTGGGCAATATCTCATGAAAACGACAACAAAAAGCTAAATGTCCGAGTTTTTGGTCATGACTCTCAAACATGTATCAGGTGTTATGAGTCGTGCAAATCGCCCTAAAACCCCAAAACTATGATCAATAGTTCATGAAAACGTCCATAAAACGCGAAAATGACGAGTTTTTTGTCATAACTCTGAAACATGTATCGGGTCATATGGGCCCTGCAAATTCCCATGATTATCCAAAACTGTGGGTAATAGCTCATGAAAACTGCCATAAAATGCAAAAATGATGAGTTATTGCTCATGTCTCTCAAACATGTATCGGGTCTTATGGGCCCTGGAAATTCCCATGATTATACAAAACTATGGGCAATAGCTCATGAAAAATGCCATAAAACACGAAAACGATGAGTTATTGCTCATGTCTCTCAAACATGTATCGTGGGTTACCAGTGATGCAAATTTCCCTAGAACCCCAAAACTGTGGGAAATACCTTATGAAATGGCCATAAGAACGGTGAGTTTCTGGTCATAACTCTCAAACACGTATTGTGTCTTTACGTGCCATGCAAATCGCCCTAGAACACCAAAATCATGGGCAATATCTCATGAAAACGGCCATAAAACGCAAAAAAACAATGAGTTTTTGGTCATAACTCTCAAACAAGTATCATGTCTTTAAGGTCCATGAAAATTCCAATGGAACACCAAAACTGTGGGCAATAGGTCACGAAAATGGCCATAAAACGGGAAAACGACGATTTTTGCTGATATCTCTCAAACGTGTATCGGGTGTTACTTACGAGTGGTGTAAATTGCCCTCTCACCCCAAAACTATGGGCAATAGCTCATGAAAACGTCCATAAAACACGAAAATGACGAGTTTTTGGTCATAACTCTCAAACATGTATCGTGTCTCTATGGGGCATGAAAATTCCCAAGGAACTCCAAAACCGTGGGAAATAGCTCATGAAAACAGCCTTAAAATGCAAAAACGATGAGTTTTTGGTTACGTCTCTCAAACATGTATCGGGTCTTATGGACCCTGCAAATCTCCCTGGAACCCCAAAATTTTGGGTAATAGCTCATGATAACGACCATAAATGTGAAATTGCCGAGTTTTTGTTCATAACTCTGAAACCTGTATCAGGTGTTATGAGTCATGTAAATTGCCTTCAAACCCGAAAACTATGGGCAATATCTCATGAAAACGACAACAAAAAGGGAAGACTCCGAGTTTTTGGTCATGACTCTCAAACATGTATCAGGTCTGATGGGCCCTGCAAATGGCCCTGGAACCCTAAAACTGTGGGTAATAGCACATGAAAACGGCCATAAAGCGTGAAAACACCGATTTTTTGGTCTTAACTCTCGAACATGTACCTAGTGTTATGACTCGTGTAAATTGGCCTGGAACCCGAAAACCGTGGGAAAAATCTAATGAAAACGACCACAAAAAGCGAAAACAACAAGTTTTTGGTCACGACTCTCAAACATGTATCGGTTTTTATGTGTTGTGCAAATCGCCCTAGAACACCAAAACTGTGGGAAAATAGCTCATCAAAACTGCCATAAAATAACGCGAATACGCCGGGTTTTAGGTCATAACTCTCAAACATGTACAGGGTCTTATGGGCCTGCAAAATGCCCTGGAACCCCAAATCTACGGGTAATAGCTCATGAAAATGGCTATAAAAAGTGAAAACGCCGTGTTTTGGGGCATAACTCTCAAATGTGTATCGGGAGTTATGAGTCATGTAAATTTCCATGGAAGCCGGAAACTATGGGCAATAGCTCATGAAAACGTCCATAAAACGTGAAAACGCCGAGTTTTTTGTCATGGCTCTCAAACATGTATCGAGTCTTATGGGCTGTGCAAATCGCCCTGGTACACCCAAACTGTGGGCATATAGCTCATAAAAACGGCCATAAAACGTGAAAATATCAAGTTTTAGGTCATTACTCTCAAACATGTAACATGTCTTATAGGCCATACAAATCCCCATGGAACCCCAAAACTATGGGCAATAGCTCATGAAAACGTCAATAAAACGCGAAAACAATGAGTTTTTGGTCATATCTCTCAAACATGTATCGGGTCTTATGGGCCTTACAAATTCCCTTGAATATCCAAAACCGTGGGCAATAGCTCATGAAAACTGCCATAAAACACGAAAACGATGAGTTATTGCTCATGTCTCTCAAACATGTATTGTGTCTTTACGGACAATGAAAATTCCCATGGAATATCAAAACTGTGGGCAATAGCTCATAAAAACGTCCATAAAACGCGAAAACAATGAGATTTTGGTCATAACTCTCAAACATGTATCGGGTCTTATGGGCCCTGCAAATTCCCATGATTATCCAAAACTGTGGGCAATAGCTCATGAAAACTGCCATAAAACGCAAAAACGATGAGTTATTGCTCATGTCTCTCAAACATGTATCGGGTCTTATGGGCCCTGCAAATTCCCATGATTATCCAAAACTATGGGCAATAGCTCATGAAAACTGCCATAAAACGCGAAAATGTGAGTTATTGCTCATGTCTCTCAAACATGTATCGGGGGTTACCAGTGATGCAAATTTCACCGGAACCCCAAAACTATAGGAAATACCTTATGAAATGGCCATAAGAACGGTGATTTTTTGGTCATAACTCTCAAGCATGTATTGTGTCTTTACGTTCCATGAAAATCGCCCTAGAACACCAAAATCATGGGCAATATCTCATGAAAACGGCCATAAAACGCAAAAAACAATGAGTTTTTGGTCATAACTCTAAAACATGTATCATGTCTTTAAGGTCCATAAAAATTCCAATGGAACACCAAAACTGTGGACAATAAGTCACAAAATGGCCATAAAACGGGAAAACGACGAATTTTGCTGATATCTCTCACACGTGGATCGGGTATTACTTACGAGTGGTGTAAATCGCCCTCTCACCCCAAAACTATGCGCAATAGCTCATGAAAACGTCCATAAAACACGAAAATGACGAGTTTTTGGTTATAACTCTCAAACATGTATCGTGTCTCTAAGGGGCATGAAAATTCCCAAGGAACTCAAAAACCGTGGGCAATAGCTCATGAAAACAGCCTTAAAATGCGAAAACGATTAGTTTTTGGTTACGTCTCTCAAACATGTATCGGGTCTTATGGACCCTGCAAATCGCCCTAGAACCCCAAAATTCTGGGTAATAGCTCATGAAAACGACCATAAATGTGAAATTGCCGAGTTTTTGTTCATAACTCTGAAACATGTATCAGGTGTTATGAGTCATGTAAATTGCCTTCAAACCCGAAAACTGTGGGCAATATCTCATGAAAACGACAACAAAAAGCAAAAATTCCAAGTTTTTGGTCATGACTCTCAAACATGCATCAGGTCTGATGGGCCCTGCAAATCGCCCTGGAACCCTAAAACTGTGGGTAATAGCTCATGAAAACGGCCATAAAGCGTGAAAACACCGATTTTTTGGTCTTAACTCTCAAACATGTACCTGGTGTTATGACTCGTTAAATTGGCATGGAACCCGAAAACCGTGGGAAAAATCTAATGAAAACGACCACAAAAAGCAAAAACAACAAGTTTTTGGTCAAGACTCTCAAACATGTATCGGTTTTTATGTGCTGTGCAAATCGCCCTAGAACACCAAAACTGTGGGAAAATAGTTCATGAAAACGGCCATAAAATAACGCGAATACGCCGGGTTTTAGGTCATAACTCTCAAACATGTACAGGGTCTTATGGGCCTACAAAATGCCCTGGAACCCCAAATCTATGGGTAATAGCTCATGAAAATGGCTATAAAAAGTGAAAACGCCGTGTTTTGGGGCATAACTCTCAAGTGTGTATCGGGAGTTATGAGTCATGTAATTTTCCATGGAAGCTGGAAACTATGGGTAATAGCTCATGAAAACGTCCATAAAACGTGAAAACGTCGAGTTTTTTGTCATGGCTCTCAAACATGTATCGAGTCTTATGGGCTGTGCAAATCGCCCTAGTACACCCAAACTGTGGGCAAATAGCTCATAAAAACGGCCATAAAACGTGAAAATATCAAGTGTTAGGTCATTACTCTAAAAAATGTAACATGTCTTATAGGCCATACAAATCCCCATGGAACCCCAAAACTATGGGCAATAGCTCATGAAAACGTCAATAAAACGCGAAAACAATGAGTTTTTGGTCATATCTCTCAAACATGTATCGGGTCTTATGGGTCTTGCAAATTCCCTTGAATATCCAAAACCGTGGGCAATAGCTCATGAAAACTACCATAAAACACGAAAACGATGAGTTATTGCTCATGTCTCTCAAACATTTATTGTGTCTTTACGGATAATGAAATTCCTATGGAATATCAAAACTGTGGGCAATAGCTCATAAAAACGTCCATAAAATACGAAAACGACGATTTTTTGGTGATAAATCTCAAACATGTATCGGTTGTTACGAGTCGTGCAAATCGCCCTAAAATCCCAAAACTATGAGCAATAGTTCATGAAAACGTCCATAAAACGCGAAAACGACGAGTTTTTGGTCATAACTCTCTAACATGTATCGGGTATTATGGGCCCTGCAAAATCCGATGATTATCCAAAACTATGGGCAATAGCTCATGAAAACTGCCATAAAACGCAAAAATGATGAGTTATTGCTCATGTCTCTCAAACATGTATCGGGTCTTATGGGCCCTGCAAATTCCCATGATTATCCAAAACTGTGGGCAATAGCTCATGAAAACTGCCATAAAACGCAAAAATGATGAGTTATTGCTCATGTCTCTCAAACATGTATCGGGGGTTACCAGTGATGCAAATTTCCCAGGAACCCCAAAACTGTGGGAAATACCTTATGAAATGGCCATAAGAACGGTGAGTTTTTGGTCATAACTCTCAAACATGTCTTGTGTCTTTCCGTGCCATGCAAATCGCCCTAGAACAACAAAATCATGGGCAATATCTCATGAAAACGGCCATAAAACGCAAAAAAAAACAATGAGGTTTTGGTCATCACTCTCAAACATCTATCATGTCTTTAAGGTCCATGAAAATTCCAATGGAACACCAAAACTGTGGGCAATAGGTCACGAAAATGGCCATAAAACGGGAAAACGACGATTTTTTGCTGTTATTTCTCAAACGTGCATCGGGTGTTATGAGTGGTGTAAATCGCCCTCTCACCCAAAAACTATGGGCAATAGCTCATGAAAACGTCCATAAAACACGAAAATGATGAGTTTTTGGTCATAACTCTCAAACATGTATCGTGTCTCTATGGGGCATGAAAATTCCCAAGGAACTCCAAAACCGTGGGCAATAGCTCATGAAAACAGCCATAAAATGCGAAAACGACGAGTTTTTGGTTACGTCTCTCCAACATGTATCGGGTCTTATGGACCCTGCAAATCGCCCTAGAACCCCAAAATTCTGGGTAATAGCTCATGAAAACGACCATAAATGTGAAAATTCCGAGTTTTAGGTCATAACTCTAAAACATGTATCAGGTGTTATGAGTCGTGTAAATTGCCTTCAAACCCGAAAACTGTGGGCAATATCTGATGAAAACGATAACAAAAAGCGAAAAAACTGAGTTTTTGGTCATGACTCTCAAACATGTATCGGGTGTTATGAGTCGTGCAAATCGCCCTAAAACCCCAAAACTATGAGCAATAGTTCATGAAAACATCCATAAAACGCGAAAATGACGAGTTTTTAGTCATAACTCTCAAACATGTATCGTGTCTCTATGGGGCATGAAAATTCCCAAGGAACTCCAAAACCGTGGGCAATAGCTGATGAAAACAGCCTTAAAATGCGAAAACGATTAGTTTTTGGTTACGTCTCTCAAACATGTATCGGGTCTTATGGACCCTGCAAATCGCCCTGGAACCCCAAAATTCTGGTTAATAGCTCATGAAAACGACCATAAATGTGAAATTGCCGAGTTTTTGTTCATAACTCTGAAACATGTATCAGGTGTTATGAGTCATGTAAATTGCCTTCAAACCCGAAAACTGTGGGAAATATCTCATGAAAACGAGAACAAAAAGCGAAAACTCCGAGTTTTTGGTCATGACTCTCAAACATGTATCAGGTCTGATGGGCCCTGCAAATCGCCCTGGAACCCTAAAACTGTGGGTAATAGCTCATGAAAACGGCCATAAAGCGTGAAAACTCCGATTTTTTGGTCTTAACTCTCAAACATGTACCTGGTGTTATGACTCGTTAAATTGGCATGGATCCCGAAAACCATGGGAAAAATCTAATGAAAACGACCACAAAAAGCGAAAACAACAAGTTTTTGGTCATGACTCTCAAACATGTATCGGTTTTTATGTGCTGTGCAAATCGCCCTAGAACACCAAAACTGTGGGAAAATAGTTCATGAAAACGGCCATAAAATAACGTGAATACGCCGGGTTTTAGGTCATAACTCTCAAACATGTACAGGGTATTATGGGCCTGCAAAATGCCCTGGAACCCCAAATCTATGGGTAATAGCTTATGAAAATGGCTATAAAAAGTGAAAACGCCGTGTTTTGGGGCATAACTCTCAAGTGTGTATCGGGAGTTATGAGTCATGTAAATTTCCATGGAATCCGGAAACTATGGGCAATAGCTCATGAAAACGTCCATAAAACGTGAAAACGTCGAGTTTTTTGTCATGGCTCTCAAACATGTATCGAGTCTTATGGGATGTGCAAATCGCCCTAGTACACCCAAACTGTGGGCAAATAGCTGATAAAAACGGCCATAAAACATGAAAATATCAAGTTTTAGGTCATTACTCTAAAAAATGTAACATGTCTTATAGGCCATACAAATCCCCATGGAACCCCAAAACTATGGGCAATAGCTCATGAAAACGTCAATAAAACGTGAAAACAATGAGTTTTTGGTCATATCTCTCAAACATGTATCGGGTCTTATGGGCCTTGCAAATTCCCTTGAATATCCAAAACCGTGGGCAATAGCTCATGAAAACTACCATAAAACACGAAAACGATGAGTTATTGCTCATGTCTCTCAAACATGTATTGTGTCTTTACGGATAATGAAAATTCCCATGGAATATCAAAACTATGGGCAATAGCTCATAAAACGTCCATAAAACACGAAACGACGAGTTTTTGGTGATAACTCTCAAACATGTGTCGGTTGTTACGAGTCGTGCAAATCGCCCTAAAATCCCAAAACTATGAGCAATAGTGTAGGGGTTCGTAGCATGGAAAACAAAAATTTTCTATCGCATACAAACAAACAAGCCAAGATCTATCTACTAGATTGTAGCAACGAGTCGATGGAGTGTCTTACCCTCGAAGATTCCAAAGTGTTTAACGAGAGCAGATTCTCGTGGGTGATGTAGTCGTACTCTTCCCGATCTCAAGATCGTGTAGACGATCCTTCCGGCGCCACGTTCCGGCAGAGCTCCCGCAGTCGGTCACACGTTCGGTACTCGACGAAGACCTTCCTCTCCCTTTTTCCAGCAGGCACCGGAGGTTGTAGCACTCTCCTCGCGATTCCGGCAGCACAACGGCGTGGTACCGGAAGTAGAGGGGAGATCCCGCAGGGCTTCGCCTTAAGCCGGTGCGAGTATGGTGGAGTATGAGAGAGGCTATTAGTGGTATAGTAATTAGACACACCAATTAGAAGGCTCTAAACCAATTAGAAGGCTCTAAACCGAAGGCTAGGGCAATTAGAAGCTCTAAACCAAAACGGCTCTAAACCGGAGGTGGAAGATAGGAACTTGTGTGTTCTTGGAGGGAGCCCTGCCCCTCCTTTTATAGATGGGAGGGGCCGGCGGCCAAGGGGAGGAGTCCCTCCCCAAGTCGGCCTTGGTTGGCGCGCCGGCCAAGGGGACTCCTCCCCCAAGTCGGCCTCCACCAATCCTCCTTCTCCTCTTTCCGAAAACTGGCAGTTTGACTTTTCAAACTAGCCGTTTGACTTTTCAAACTAGGATTTGAATAAACCCTTTATTTCGGACAGCGAAGACACCTAGTACATGATGCAATCATACCAACTTTGATATAACACATTCATGTACCCTTCCCCCCCGGAGTGCCGGACATTCCGGAACCTTCTAGAATGTTCCCGATGAAAACACCGGAATCATTCCGTAACTCCGAAACAGGACTTTCCTTATATGAATCTTATTCTCCGGACCATTCCGGATCACCTCGTGATATCTAGGATCCCATCCGAGACTCCGAACAACATTCGGTCTCTTTCTCATCATTCCATAACTACTCAAACAACGTCGAATCCTTAAGTGTGTCTCCCTGCGGTTCGTGAATTATGCGGACATGATCGAGACACTTCTCCGATCAATAACCAATAGAGGAATTTGGAAATTCATATGGCTCCCACATATTCCTACAATTATTTTGCGATCGAATGAACCACTTACATACGATACCAATTTCCCTTTGTCTCACGATAGTTTACTTATCCGAGGTTATGATCGTCGGTATCTCGGCATACCTAGTTCAACCTCGTTACCGATAAGTACTCTTTTCTCGTTCCCGTGATATGTGATCCCTTGTGACCCAGTCACATGCTTGCAAGCTAATTGGATGACATTTCACCGAGAGGTCCCAGAGTATATCTATCCGTCATATGGATGGACAAATCCCATTCTTGATCCATGTGTTTCAACCAACACTTTCCGAACACTCAATGCCACCTTTATAGCCACCCTGTTACGGTGTGGTGTTTGATGATATCAAAGCATCCATCCGGTAAAGGTGATATGCATGATCTCATGGTCGAAGGAATTAGGTTACTATGTATCAGAAAGCATATAACAATTGAACTATTGAAATGACTTGATCTATATACTACGCTTATCTATAGGAGTATGTCCACCATATCATTCTCCTAACGATATGATCTTGTTTTTAACAACATCTCAATGTTCATGATAGGGAAACCACAATCATCTATTAACCAACAAGCTAGTATAATATAGAGGCTTTACTAGGGACTTCAAATTAAGTTTACAAATCACACAAGTATTAATGTTTCCTTGTTAATACCATTATAGCATGAATGCAAACATTTATCATAAACACGAAGATATAATAATAACTGCATTTATTATTGCCTCCAGGGCATATCCCCAATAGTCTCCCACTTGCACTAGAGTCATCTAATCTAGTATTACATGGTAATATACCGAACACCCATGGCAGTTTGGTGCTGGTCATGTTTTGCCCTCGGGAGAGGTTTAGTCAATGGATCCGCCACATTCAGATCTGTGTGTACTTTGCAAATCTTTATATCCCCATCTTGGATATGTTCTCGAATAGCATGAAAACGTAGCTTGATATGCTTCAGCTTCTTGTGTGACCTTGGTTCTTGCGCATTGGCTATGACGCCCATGTTATCACAGTAGATAGACATTGGGTCCAGCGCACTTGGAACCACACCCAGCTCTGTAATGAACTCTTTCATCCATATCGCTTCTTGTGAAGCTTCCGAAGCAGCCATGTATTCCGATTCAGTTGAAGATCTCGCCACAACGCTTTGCTTTGCACTCCTCCAGCTAATTGCTGCACCATTCAAAATAAATACGTATCCAGATTGTGATTTAGAATCATCCGGATCAGTGTTCCAACTAGCATCGGTGTAACCATTAACAACGAGCTGTTCATCACCTCCATAAGAAAGAACCATATCCTTAGTTCTTCTCAAGTACTTAAGGATGTTTTTGACCGCTGTCCAATGATCCACTCCTGGATCACTTTGATATCTGCTAGTCAAACTAACATCATATGCAATGTCGGGTCTAGTACATAGCATGGCATACATTAGAGATCCTATGGCTGAGGCATAGGGAGTCTTACTCATCCTTTCTCTATCTTCTACCGATGTCGGACTTTGAGTTTTACTCAAGGTCGTATTGGGCAACATGGGCAAGAACCCTTTCTTGCTATCTTCCATTCCAAACCTCTTTAGAACTTTGTCCAAATATGTACTTTGTGACAATGATATTAGGCGTCTCGATCTATCTCTATAAATCTTTATGCCTAATATGTAGGCTGCTTCGCCAAGATCCTTCATTGAAAAACTATTATTCAAATATTCCTTGACACTATTAAGAAGGTCTACATCATTCCCAATCAACAATATGTCATCCACATATAGTACTAAGAATGCTACAGAGCTCCCACTCACTTTCATGTAAATACAAGCTTCTCCATAAGTTTGTATAAAACCAAAACTTTTGATTACCTTATCAAAACGTTGATTCCAACTTCGGGATGCTTGCTTCAATCCATAGATGGACCGTTGAAGTTTGCATACCTTGTTAGCATCTTTAGGATCGACAAAACCTTTGGGTTGCATCATATACAACTCTTCATCAATGTCTCCATTGAGGAATGCTGTTCTGACATCCATCTGCCATATTTCATAATCGTAATATGCAGCAATTGCTAACATAATCCTCACAGACTTTAGCTTCGCTACTGGTGAGAAAGTCTCATCGTAGTCAACTCCTTGAATTTGTCGAAAACCTTTTGCGACAAGTCGAGCTTTATAGACAGTAACATTACCATCAGCATCTGTTTTCTTCTTGAAAATCCATTTGTTCTCGACGGCCTTCCGGCCATCCGGTAAGTCCACCAAAGTCCATACTTAGTTTTCGTACATGGATCCAATCTCGGATTTCATGGCTTCTTGCCATTTGTTGGAATCTGGGCTCATCATCGCTTCCTGTCGTTGGTATGACCACGGCAGATGCTGCAATCGGCAGCGAGTAGTAGAACGAAGGGCAAGGGCGGCCAGCCATCTGCGGTGCGAGATGAGGGCAAAGACACAGGGTTTTACCTAGGTTCGGCCCCCCGGAGGGTAAAGACCTACTCCTGCTAGATTGTATTATGGAGGTGTTTACAATGGGCGAACTCGGCGACTAGGCGGCGAGTTGCTTGGGTGTATGAGGGAACGTGTCTCTACTCACCCCTTAGGGAGGTTTATATAGGCTTACCTCCCCTAGGGTTTACATATCTCAACCGATTCGGTTACAACTTTATCAATCGTTTAAGTCAGACCGACTGGGCCTATCTACTCGCCTGGGCCTTTGACCTCCAGTCGCCTGGTGCCTTGACGGGCTTTGATCCACTCGCCGTTCTGCAGGCCCACTCGCCAGCCCTTGGGCCAGTCGGAAACGTCCCGCTGAGGATACCCCAGTAGGCATATCCCCATCAGTAGTCCCCGAGGCCGTCGTTGATTAGGCGCGGGTGGCTGCTGGCAGTCGGAGTATACGGCTTCAAGTTGGCATCCAGTCGAATCGTCGGCGGGCTCCTGCACGAAGGAAAAAATCCGGCGAACCGAATTGCGTCTTGGGTGAGTCGAATCAACGGGTCGCGGCCTCGGCGAGTAACTCAGCGAGCCGGGTGGCAGGAGGCGGACCGTCGGGCGTGGTCAAACTAGCCGTTAAGGTAACTTAACGGTAACTTCCGGCGTAATCATCGCGCGGTAACGGCCCCCTAATTTGGCGGGCAGCTCCCGCTATATAAGAGGAATGGTAGGCTATCGGAAAGCCAACCGCCCACCATTTCTTCCGAGTACGCACATCTTCCGTTCGTTGATCCCGCGATCTGATCGACCCGCAATCTTCCGCCCTCCAAGCAAATCCTCAGCCATGGCCCTCTCCACTGAACCTTGGGGTAGATCCAAGTGCACCAGGGCGCAACTGGCCTCCTTCGAGGAGGCCGGAATCCTGCGGGCCGGCTGCTGGCGAATTCCCGCAGCCGGGGAAACGACCCCGAACCCGCGCGAGAGAGAGTTCATCTGCTTCACTAGCCACCTCGAGCGGGGTTTAGGGTTTCCCACTTCTCTGTTCTTCCGGCGCTTCTGCGCCTACTACGGGATCCAGCCCTCGGATCTGGGTCCCCATAGTATCGAGCAGCTCGCCATCTTCGTGGCGTTCTGCGAGTGCTACTTGGGCTGCCGGCCCTATTTTCCCTTGTGGCAAGATCTGTTCCATGGACGGATCAGCCGCGAGGAGGCGGGCGGCCCAATGCTAGCCGCAGGGGGCTTAACCTTCCAGCTCAAATCCAAAGCCTCCTTCTTCGACCTGATGCTGCCGGCCAAAGCGGCGAGCGACTGGAAAAAGTCTTGGTTTTATGTGACCGAGGCGACCCCGAAGGACGAGGCGGCGATCCCGCGGTACTCGGCCAACCGTCCCGAGCCACGCAATCTCCAGGTCGTCAAGCTCCCCGATGACCAGCGGATGGTTGTCGACGAGATGCTCCAGACCATTCGTGGTCTGAAGAAGAAGGGGCTCCAGACGGTGAACTTATACAACTGTTGGCTTGGGCGGCGGCTCGTTCCACTCGCCCAGCGCGAGCATTACATGTACCAGTACACGGGCCGAGAAGACTCGACGAAGGCCTGCCTCGCCGAGTGGAAGCTGGAGGACTACCTCCTGGCGCTGAAGAGGATCACCCAGGCGGCATACACGGATGTGCAGGCCGGGGTCCCTCCATACACCGCGAAGCGTCCGGCTCCAACGGTAATCATTTTATCTTGTTCGCAGTCGCAGCATGTGCAGTCGCGGTAATTCTAACTTTGTTTCGTGTTTACGCAGCTGTTCCAAGTGGTGGAAGGGTGGCTACCACCCGCTGACGACGAGAGCTCCGGGCCATCCGCCCAAGACACAAGCGAGTCGCCACCCGCCAAGGGTAGCGAGGACGACGAGGACGAGTCCGAAGAGGAGATTGTCCCACTGGTCCGCAAGACCCGCGGGCAACGTCAGCGCGAACTCGAGGCGAGCAGGAGCCTCGAGCGTCATGACGATGACGAGGAACTCCCGGAGACCACCTCGCTTCGTCAGGCCACTCCCGCGAAGAAGAAGAAAGAGGCGAAGGCCCCCTTGAGGAGGAAGACGAAGCCGCCGAAGATGGCCTCACCGCCGCGCTCAGCGAGCAGCTCCGATGCCCACAGCTCGGCCGGTGACGAGGCGGCCCCGCCAACAACCGCGCTAGATGCGCCATCCATGGAGGCACCGCTGGCCTCAATGCCTCCGCCCTTCGCGCCGGTCTCCAGGCTAGGGAAGGCTCCAGCCGAGGCGACTTCACCTCGCAAGGAGGTCCCGAGCGTAGCGGTCTCGCCTCGCAAGGAGGCTCCGGCCGCGGCAGCCCCTCCTCGCAGAGAGGTCTCCGCCGAAGGCGCCCCGGAGGCGCCAACCGCTACCTCAACATCAAAGAAGCCATCCGTATCCTGGGCCCCTGGCGTCCTGGAACTGGGGCTCAGTCGCCGGTTGGGCCCCGAGCTGGAGAAACCAGCCGGCCTTCGTACAGGGCTGCGTTTCATTCCAGTCGCCAAGTGAGCGCACTCGGCCTTCACCTTTCTCTCTTAATATTTTGACTGTCTTTACTGAATCGTCTCGATGCGTAGGACCGGAGTGGAGAAGATGGGCCACCCGACGGTGGCGAAGGTCCCCTCCGCCGCTAGCGAGGAGGACCCTTCCCGTAAGAGGAAGGTGGACGAGGTCGCCGCCTCCACGGAAGGCAGCAAGAAGGCCAAGGGCGACGACATCGTCGCTGTCTCTGACGACACGGCGATCGCGCCGGCTGGGCCCGCTGTGGAAGCGACCGCGTCCACGAAGGGGGGCATTTCGTTGCCTAGGCCGGAGGAAGCGAGCTCCCTTGGGGCGGGCGCGTCCATCGCTACCTTCCCCCGCTTCATGACCAAAGCGGCTTCGGCGAATGAGGCCGCGGCTCCGAGCCCCGCTCCAGGGACCACCGACGCTGAGATTGACCAACGTCGCGGGCACACACCGGCGCTGCTTACGTCTGTGGACGCGGTGGAACTGCACGGCATGCTTGGCGCGGCCATCGAGGTACCTCCAGTCCCCGAGGATCAGGTCGGTGCTTAGCAGCGGCTTGATTCTTATAGTTTTCTGTACGTTCGAGTCCAGTCCCCGAGTGCGCACTCGCTAAATTGTAGCGGGTGGGCACTGAGTAATTTTCGTGGTATCCAGTCCCCGAGTGCGCAGTCGCTAAATTGTAGCGGGTGGGCACTGAGTAATTTTCGTGTGTGCTGACTTTGACGATATACAGGGTCTGCAACTGGAGTCGGCAGAGCGATTGGCTGCGAAGCAGCGTGCTCAGAAGGATTTGGCCGCTCTCCAAGAGGTTAACAAGGACCTTCAAGCTGTTGCTGCGCAAGCAGAGGCGGCTCGCCAAGAGCTTGTCCCAGCTGGCGAACTGATGGCGGTGAGATCTGCGTTAGGCACTGCCGAGCAGAGGATCGCCGACCTCGAGCGCGAACTGCAGGAGGCGAAAGAGGAAGCGATCTCGGCGAACGGGCGAGCTAAGGCCGCCGTTGCGGCCGCGGAAGAATACCGGAAGGTGTCGGAGGCCCTCATTGTTGGGCTTCAAAATTTCATCACGGAACTCGCTCGCCCGTTGCTTGGTAAGTGCGCCTTCCCAGTCTTGCAGTCATATTGTTTGTGGTTTCCGTAGTGCTCACAACTGTTTCCGTCTAGCAGGCCGTGTGATTGGTAGCCATGAGGAAGCGAGCTCTCTTGATGCGAGGGAGTGCGTGAGCATGCTTGTCGACTCAGCAACGCTGTCGGCGACGTGCATCCGCGCCTACCTTCAGGAGATGTCGCCCACGGAGGTTATTCCCAGTGACCTCGTTGAGGTGTGGGAGTACTTGGAGAAGGCGCCCGCGGTCGTAGAGTTCATGACGCGGTCGGCGTTTCGGCGCGGAGCGTCAACAGCTCTGAGCCTGGGACTTGCTCACTTCCCCGAAGACTTCGACATCGACGATGTGACGAGTGGGTATCCTTCGTCGACTGGCGCGGTGGACCTGTCGGAGGTTCTCAAGCTGCAGGAGCGAGCCTCCGCGTTCTCGGAGCGTGTCTGGGCGATGGGCGACCTCCTTCCTTACCAGGAGACGGTCGTTGCGCCGAACGACCCCGAGCCGCCGCATCGCGACTTCAAGGTCGAGCAGCCCTTCCGCGCGGCGATGGCGGGCGAGCTGACGACGTATCCATCGAACCCGTATACTCCGTTCATCCGGAAGCGGCGGGATACTGGTGCATCATCGTCGAAGCCTGCGGAATAGTGTAGTATGCCTAGATAAGTTAGTAGCAATTCTGCCGAACAGGCATAGTTTGTAATGTAAGACAATGCGATGTGCGATTGAATTGGATGTTGTGTCTATTTTTCTAATGATTGTCGTGTTTTGGATTGATTTTGGATGAGTCCCCGAGCGCGTCCGCCCGTTTGTGGGGTTCACCTTGTGTATGATGTTTGTTGTTATCGTGTGCTTTGTTGGTTTAGTCGACTCGCCCGAGCTCGGAGAGCCAGTCGCACGGCGACTCCCTTGAGTGCTCTTTACTTTACCGTTTTCCCGGACGCGAACGGGGTCGGGTGGCCGAGTCCCCGAGCGTGGTACTTGGTATTTCGAGGCGCGACTCGAGGGTGGTTGAGGACTGAGCGCGTTGATGTGGGCGCGTCACTCCTGCCTGACCCGGGAGGTCAGTCGCGTGGCGAGTCCAGGGCGTGCTCTCTTACTTGACGTTTTCCCGGACCGATCGCGACGAACTGGTATGCAGTCCCCGAGCGTGGTACTTAGTCGTTCGAGTCGCTACGCCGAGGATGCGGAGGACCAAGGCCGCTGTGAGAAGCGAGGGCAGTTGTCTTGGCTCGCAGAACCAGTCGAGCTAGGCGACTCCAATGGGGCTCCGGATTGGCGTTTTTCGTGGACGACGCAAGGCCTGAAATGACTCAGTGCCCTTACATCGCACTACTTAGCCGTGCCGGTCGCTGTACCAAAGGTTGACTTCTGCATGTTAGCATGATGCTGTTATTACGAGTGCGAGTGGCACAAGGTATGGAGAGTAGACGCAATTTGCGGTAACTGTTTCTTTTATTTCATAGCGACTGGAGAGTACATATGTGGGATTCTAGGAATAGAACTTCCGGAGGAGATTTACATTCCATGGCCGCTTGACGTCGAGTTCGCCGTCCCCGCGGACGTCGATGAGGTAGTAGGCGTCGTTGCCAAGTACGCGCCCGATGGCGAACGGGCCTTCCCACGGAGGGGAGAGCTTGTGCATGCCCTTCTTGTCCTGGATGAGGCGTAACACCAAGTCGCCTTCCTGGAAGGTGCGGGTTTTCACTCGTCGGCTGTGGTAGCGGCGGAGCCCTTGCTGATAGATAGCGGTGCGCGATCGGGCGAGGTCGCGTGCTTCGTCGAGTTGGTCGAGCCCATCTTGGCGGGCTAGTTCGTTTGCGGCCTCCGTGTAGTGGACGATCCGTGGCGAGTCGTGTTCGAGGTCGGTGGGCATGACAGCTTCAGCGCCGTAGACCATGAAGAAGGGGGTGAATCCCGTCGACCTGTTGACCGAGGTGCGGATTCCCCAGATAACGGAGGGAAGCTCTTCGACCCAGCATCCAGCGGTGCGCTCGAGTGGTACTTGGAGTCGCGGCTTCAGGCCGTGGAGGATGCTTTGGTTGGCTCGTTCCGCCTGGCCGTTGGATTCCGGGTGTGCGACTGACGCGAGGTCGAGCCGGATGTGGTGCTCCTCGCAGAACTCGGCCATTGCTCCCTTGGCGAAGTTTGTGCCGTTGTCCGTGATGATGCTGTTAGGGAAACCGTAGCGGTATATGAGCTCGCGTAGGAACTTGGTGGCAGTCTTCCCGTCGCACTTCCGGACTGGCTTGGCTTCTACCCACTTTGTGAATTTGTCGACGGCGACCAGCAGGTGGGTGTAGCCGGAGGGGGCCTTCTTGAAGGGGCCTACCATGTCCATGCCCCACACGGCGAATGGCCAGGTGATGGGGATGGTTTTGAGCGCCGAACTTGGAACGTGCGTCTGGTTGGCGTACTTCTGGCACCCGGCGCATCGCTGGACGATGTCGACGGCGTCGGCGTGTGCGGTGGGCCAGTAGAAGCCGTGTCTCATAGCCTTGGCGACTAGGGAGCGCGCGGCAGCGTGGTGGCCGCAGTCGCCTGAATGGATGTCGTGTAAGATTTTGCGTCCTTCAGCCGGTTGGACGCAACGCTGGAACACGCCGGTGACGCTGCGTTTGTGTAGCTCGCCGTCGATGATGGTGTAGGACTTGCATCGGCGAGCGATCATTCGAGCGCTTGTCTCGTCTGCGGGCAGGTTGCCTGTCTCCAGGTAGGCGATGTAGGGCTTGGTCCAGTCGTCTGGCTCGGTGACGAGTGCGACCAAGGTTGCCTCTGGTTGGAGGGGGACTCTGATGTCGATCTCCCTCGGGGGAGAGACTGATGGCTTGGAGATTGTATCGAGGAACACGCCGGCGGGTGGTGCGAGTCGAGCCGACCCGATGCGAGAGAGGGCGTCGGCCTCCTCGTTTTTCCGCCTGTCGATCCACTCGACGGAATAGCCGGTGAAGTGGCCGCCCAGCTTGTCCACCTCTTGGCGATACGCCGCCATGGTAGGGGAGACGGCGTCGCAGGTGCCGGCGACTTGTCCCGCGACGAGGTCGGAATCACCGTAGCATCGGAGGCGATTGACGCTCATCTCCTTTGCGGCTCGCATGCCGTGGAGTAGGGCCTCGTATTCGGCCATGTTGTTGGTGCAGGGCGTGAAATCGAGGCGAAGGATGTAGCGGAGCTTGTCGCCCTTTGGTGAAGTCAACACGATCCCCGCGCCTGCACCGTCCGCGTTCTTGGACCCGTCGAAGTGTAGGTTCCAGTAGTGGAGGTACGGCGGCTTGTCTGGCTGCTGGGCCTCTTCCCAGTCGGCGATGAAGTCTGCCAGTGCTTGGGACTTGATCGCCCTTCGCGGCTCGTACTTAATGTTGTGGACGCCGATCTCGACGGCCCACTTGGCGACCCGCCCGGTCGCCTCGCGATTGCGGATGATATCTTGTAGTGGAGCTGAGGAGACGACCGTGATGGGGTGCTCCTGAAAGTAGTGCGGCAGGCGCCGCTGAGCCCTAAAGACCGCGTATACCAGCTTTTGGTACTGTGGGTATCGCTGGCGCGATTCGGTGAGGACCTCGCTGATGTAGTAAACCGGCCGCTGTACTGGGCGCTCCTTTCCTTCCTCTGGTCGTTCGACGACCATTACAGCGCTGACGACGCGCTCGGATGCCGCGACGTAAACCAGCATGGGCTCTTTGTCGACGGGTGCGGCGAGTAGTGGTGCGGCGAGTAGCACCTTTTTGAGGTTGCGGAGCGCGTCATCCGCCTCCTTGTCCCACTGGAAGGTGGGATTCTTGCGCATCAGGCGGTATAGGGGCATCGCCTTTTCGCCCAGGCGGGGGATGAAGCGACTGAGAGCCGCTACACGCCCGGCCAGCTTCTGGACGTCGCGCAGGCACTCGGGTTTGCCGAGCCGGGCGATCGTGTCGATCTTCGTTGGGTTTGCCTCGATCCCACGTTTGGAGACGACGTACCCTAGTAATTGCCCGGCGGGTACGCCGAAGGTGCACTTGCCTGGGTTGAGCTTTATCTTGTACCTCCGCAGGTTGGCGAAGGTCTCCGCTAGGTCGGCGAGGAGGTCTCCTTGGCGAGCGGATTTCACGACCACGTCGTCGATGTAGACGTGGATGTTGCGGCCAATTTGGCTCGCGAGGCATTCTTGCATGCACCGCTGGTAGGTCGCCCCGGCGTTCTTCAGGCCGAAGGTCATGGCGGTGTAGCAGAATGCTCCGAATGGCGTGATGAACGCCGTCTTCTCCTCATCCTCGACAGCCATTTTAATCTGGTTGTACCCGGAATAGGCGTCGAGGAAACACAGCGATTCCGAGCCCGCGGTTGAATCGATTATCTGATCGATCCGCGGGAGGACGAACTGCTCCTTTGGGCAGGCGCTGTTTAAGTTTGTGTAGTCGATACACATTCTCCAGGTTCCATTTTTCTTCTCGACCAGGACTGGGTTCGCCAGCCACTTGGAGTATTTGATTGGCCGGATGAAGCCGGCAGCGAGCAGGCGCTGCACTTCCTCGGCGATTGCTCGACGGCGCTCTTCATTGAAGGGCCGTAGCGACTGCTTGACTGGTCGCACTTTGGGGTCGGCGTTTAGTTTGTGCTCAGCGAGCTCCCTAGGGACACCAGGCATATCGGAGGGTTTCCACGCGAAGATGTCCCTATTCTCACGAAGGAACTCGATGAGCGCGCCTTCCTACGCTGGGCTCATGCCCGTCCCGATCGTCACCGTCTGGCTGGGGTCGCCTGGGACCAGCTCGACGGTGCGGGTGTGCGTCGTGGCCTCAAAGGTTGAGGGGTTTGTGCCCTCTGAGTTGGGCTTCTTGAGTATTGTGGGGTCGTCATTGTTGACCCCGCTCGCGTATTTGGCGAGCTCATCGGCGTGACTAGCTTCCGCCGCGATGACGGCGTCGGCGAGTTCGGCTCCTTTGGCCTCGCATTCGGCGGCCATGTCGGGGTCGCCGTTAATGGTGATGACGCCGCACGGCCCGGGGAGCTTCATCGCGTTGTACGCGTAGTGGGGTGCCGCCATGAATTTGGCGAACGCCTGGCGCCCCAGGACGCAATGGTAGGGGCTGTCGAAGGGCACCAGCTCGAAGACGATCCGCTCGGTGCGGAAGTTTGCCGGAGTGCCGAAGGTGACGGGTAGCGTGACCTTGCCGATCGGGTAAGCCTTCCGACCGGGGACAATGCCGTGGAACGTGGTGTGGGTTGTCTCGATCATCGACTGCGGGAGCCGCAGCCGCCTGAAGGTGTCGAGGTAGAGGATGTTGATGGAGCTGCCGCCGTCCATCAGAGTCTTGGGGAGCCAGTAGTCGCCGACCTTGGGCTTGACCACCAGGGCGACTCGTCCTGGATACTCGATGCGTGGCGAGTGGTCTTGCCGGCTCCAGGTGATGGGCTGTTCCGACCAGTTCAGGAACTGGGGGACGTCTGTCTGGGCCACCGCGTTGACGGCGACGGCGCGGGCGATGACCTTCTTCTTGCGCTTCGTGTTGAAGCCGGTGAAGGTGTGGAGCGAGCCGGCTACTTTGCCGAATTTTCCGCCATTTTGCGGGTCGTTGTCGGTGTCCTCCCGCGCGTGCCGTGCCTTCTCGATTTCCCTGAGGGTGTGGCAGTCGGCGGTGGTGTGCGTGGCGGGCTTTCCTTCCCTGCTGTGATACGCACATGGTTGGTTAAGGAGGGCCGCGGGATCGAACCTTGGCTTGTTCTTGTAGTTGCCGCCATCGCGTCGTTGCCCTCCGTCGCGGCGGTAGCTCTTGGGCTCGCGTTGTGCGTGCCCAGCGTTGGCGACGAAGTCGACTCGCCCGTCTTTGCGACGCTTGCCTGTGAGGCGGGTGCCGCTGTAGCGTAGGTCGGCTCGACGTCCGCCGTCGTTGCCGCCCGTGCGGCGTTGCCCCCCTGACTCGTCGTCGACGTCTTGGTTGGGGTCTTCCTCGGCGTACCGCTTAGCGATCTCGAGGAGGTCGGGGATGTTTTCGAGTGTGCGGGCGTGTCGCTTGAGCTTGGCGACTAGAGGCTCGTAGCGGCACGAGGTCTTGAAGCAATGGATCGCGGTGTCCGGGTGGATGCCGACCGCGTTGTACCAGAGCTCCTGCCACCGTTGGACCCAGTTGCGGGTCGACTCGCGGGGTCCCTGGACGCAACGTTCCAGGTCCTCGATGGTGGTGGCGTGGGTGTAGGAGCACTCGAAGTGCCTGACGAAGGCGTCTCGCATTTCCTCCCAGGAGTCGATGCTGTCCTAGGGGAGCGTGTTGATCCATTGCCTGCACGTCCCCTACATCATCAGTGGGAGGTAACGGGCGGCGAGTAGGTCAGTGTGACCCGCGATCCCCATTGCCATGAGGTATGTGTCGAGCCAGACTGCGGGGTCGTACGAGGAGTCGTATTTTTCGATCTCCTTTGGCGCCTTGAAGTTTGGCGGGTACTTTTCGCCGCGGATCATTGGTCCGAAGCACTTGGGCCCCAGTCGACTGAGCGACCCCATGGGCTCGCCATCGCGGCGAGTATTTAGGGTGTGCCGCAAGTCGTCGGGCTGGCGTGCGCGCCAGTTTTGGTTGTTGATGATGTGGGTGCGGGCGTCGACGGGTTCTCCGTTGGCGGCGACAAAGTTGGTCGCTGGCCTGGGATCGTTGGTGGAGAGTGCCGCGTTCGCGGGTCGGCGTTGGAGCTGCAGTGGCTCTGGTGGCGGGCAAGTGAGGGTGTTTGCCGCCGCTGGGCGGCCGCTTGACGCCGCCCTGCTTCCCGAGGAACGCGAGTATACTCGCCCTTGCGAGTCGGCGCCCGCTTTTTGCTGCTCCACGACTTTTGCGAGCAGGGCCTTGACGTACTGGATCTGTAAGGCGCCGTTGCCCGTGGCCGCGATGCTGTCGGCTGCGGCTCGGCCTGCCACGAGGTTGTCCATCGGGGTGGAGAACAGTGGAAGGCCGTTCGCATCTCGCTCCCGTGAGGAGACGACTATCCGCGGCTGGTCCCTGGGAGGGGTGCGGTTGGGTGGTGGTGGGGCACCCATCGCCGTTGATCCTGGCGGGGGTCGAGCGCTTCCCCCTGGTGGCGCGTTCTCGCAGATCGCGCGCTCGGCTATGCGAGCCGGGTCGTTCTCATCGTCGAAGTTCAGGGCGCGCCCCTGAACGGTGGGGTTCAGGCGTGACCTGATCCGCTGCTGGTGGTAGCGTGACAGTTCTTGCGCTGTCACCTGCTCGAGGCGAATTTTTTCGCGCTCGGCCTGCTCCTTGCGTACTGCCTCCGCCAGTTTCAGGCGGAGTTCCTCGACCTCCGTTGCCGTAGCGTTGGGAGGGATCGGGGTGGAGAAAGGGTCCTCCGGCGGATCGGCGCCGGTGGCCATGTAGGTCGCAGCATGGCGACCGGTTCCGTCGTGGAGGTCGGCGGAGTTTTCCGACCCGGAGTCGAAGTCGAAGATCCCGAGGATGGAGGGGTCCTCGAAATCTCCCGCGTTGGAGACCTGAACGATGGAGCCCGCGGACGAGGCCGCGGTGATGGATCCGGCGAGTGACGCCGGGGTCGCCGAGTCGGCGTCGTCTGTGACGGCCGCGTCTTCTGCGGCCGCCGAGTTCTCGGCCACGTTGCTATGGGCCGAGTTGTACTCGGAGGCGAGGCGGTGGATCGTGCGGACCTGGCTCTCGGAGAGCCGATCGCGTGGTGGTGACTCGCGGATGCGAGCCGAGTCCTCCGAGGTGGTGATGTCGGTGAAGCCGACGAAGAGGCTGATCGTGCCGATCGGCAGGATCACGCTGTGCGTGACGGGTCGTGCCGCCGGGACGTAGCTGCTCGGCAAGATCTGGAGCATCTCGCCGATCGCTATCATGCGGCCGGTGGCGACCGTCTCGTTGATGGGCAGATTGGATCTCGCCGCAGAACACCGGCCAGACCGGCCAGGCCCCACGGTGGGCGCCACTGTCGTTGGTATGACCACGGCAGATGCTGCAATCGGCAGCGAGTAGTAGAACGAAGGGCAAGGGCGGCCAGCCATCTGCGGTGCGAGATGAGGGCAAAGACACAGGGTTTTACCCAGGTTCGGCCCCCCGGAGGGTAAAGACCTACTCCTGCTAGATTGTATTATGGAGGTGTTTACAATGGGCGAACTCGGCGACTAGGCGGCGAGTTGCTTGGGTGTATGAGGGAACGTGTCTCTACTCACCCCTTAGGGAGGTTTATATAGGCTTACCTCCCCTAGGGTTTACATATCTCAACCGATTCGGTTACAACTTTATCAATCGTTTAAGTCAGACCGACTGGGCCTATCTACTCGCCTGGGCCTTTGACCTCCAGTCGCCTGGTGCCTTGACGGGCTTTGATCCACTCGCCGTTCTGCAGGCCCACTCGCCAGCCCTTGGGCCAGTCGGAAACGTCCCGCTGAGGATACCCCAGTAGGCATATCCCCATCACTTCCTCATATGTCTCAGGGTCATCGGTGTTATCCACCAACATGACACTCATAACGGGATCATACCAATCTGGAGTGGTACGGGTTCTCGTTGACCTGCGAGGCTCTGTAGCAACTTCACCCGAAGTTTCATGATCATCATCATTAGCTTCCTCTCTTATTGGTGCAGGCGCCACAGGAACTTCTTCCGGTGCTGCGCTACTCACAATTTCGAGAGAAGGTTCAACAACCTCGTCGAGTTCTACTTTCCTTCCAGTCACTTCTTTCGAGAGAAATTCCTTCTCTAGAAATGATCCATTCTTGGCAACGAAGATTTTGCCTTCGGATCTATGATAGAAGGTATACCCAATAGTTTCCTTCGGGTATCCTATGAAGACGCATTTTTCCGCTTTGGGTTCAAGCTTGTCCGGCTGTAACTTCTTTACATAGGCTTGGCAACCCCAAACTTTAAGGAACGACAATTTAGGTTTCTTCCCAAACCATAATTCATACGGTGTCGTTTCAACGGATTTAGACGGTGCCCTATTTAAAGTGAATGCGGCTGTTTCTAATGCATAACCCCAAAATGATAGCGGTAAATCTGTAAGAGACATCATAGAACGAACCATATCTAAGAGAGTTCGATTACGACGTTCGGACACACCATTACGCTGTGGTGTTCCCGGCGGTGTCAATTGTGAAAGTATTCCGCACTTCTTCAAATGCTCGCCAAACTCGTAACTTAGATATTCACCTCCACGATCAGAACATAAAATTTAATCTTCTTGTTACGTTGATTCTCAACCTCACTTTGAAATTCTTTAAACTTCTCGAAAGTTTCGGACTTATGTTTCATGAAATAGATATACCCATATCTACTCAAGTCATCCGTGAAGGTAAGAACATAACGATAACCACCGCACGATGCTACACTTATTGGACCACACACATCGGTATGTATGATTTCTAATAAGTCCGTAGCTCGCTCCATCATACCATAAAATGGAGTCTTAGTCATTTTACCCATCAGACATGCTTCGCATCTTTCAAGTGATTCGAAATCAAGTGATTCAAGAAGTCCATTGGAATGGAGTTTCTTCATACGCTTCACTCCAATGTGACCAAGACGACAGTGCCACATATAGGTCGAGTTATCGTTTGATTTCAAACGTTTAGCCTCAATGTTATTAATATGTGTATTTCCACTATCGAGATTCAATAAGAATAGACCATCTATCAAAGGTGCATGTTAATAAAACATATTACTCATATAAATCGAACAACCATTATTCTCGGATTTAAACAAGTAACCGTCTCGCATTAAACAAGATCCCGATATAATGTTCATGCTCAACACAGGCACCAAATAACAATTATTTAAGTATAAAACTAATCCCGATGGTAGATGAAGAGGTAGCGTGCCGACCGCGATGACATCAACCTTTGATCCGTTTCCCGCGCATCGTCACCTCGTTCTTTGCTAGCTTCCGTTTATTCTATAGCACCTGTTTCGAGTTACAAATATGAGAAACCGAACCAGTATCAAATACCTAGGCACTACTACGAGTGCTAGTGAGATACACATCAATAACATGTATATCAAATATAACTTTCTTCTTGATGTTGCCGTTCTTCAAATCCGCCATGTACTTTGGGCAATTCCGCTTCCAGTGACCTTGTCCCTTGCAGTAAAAGCACTCAGTATCAGGCTTTGGTCCAGCCTTGGTCTTCTTCATCGGCGTAGTAACTTTCTTACTACCCTTCTTGAAGTGTTCCTTTTGCTTAGACTTGCCTTTCTTAAATTTGGTGGTCTTATTGACCAACAACACTTGGTGCTCTTTCTTGATCTCCACTTCTGCAGATTTTAGCATGGCAAACAGTTCTGGCAACTGCTTGTTCATGCTTTGCATATTGTAGTTCATCACAAAGTTCTTGTAACTTGGTGGCAGTGATTGGAGGACGCGGTAAATCCCCAAAGCATTAGGAATCACAATACCCAAGCTTTGAAGTTTGTTTGCGTGCCCTGACATCTTAAGCACATGCTCACTGACGGAGCTGCCTTCTTCCATCTTGCAGTTAAAGAACTTTTCAGAAGCCTCATAGCTCTCAATTGCCGCGTGAGTCTCAAAGATAAGTTTGAGGTTACGGACAATATCATGTGGGTCTGAATTCTCAAACCTTTTCTGAAGCTCCGATTCTAAACCATACAAGATAGCACACTGAACTGTGGAGTACTGAGTCTTCCGAGTGAGGTAAACATTCTTTACTTCATCGGCAGCATCAGCTGCAGGCGGGTCACCCAGCGGTGCATCCAGCACATAGGTCAAATTACCAGCTGTGAGGACAATCCTCAAATTGCGGAACCAATCCGCGAAGTTGCTTCCATTGTTTTTCAACTTTTCTTTCTCTAGGAACGCATTAAAATTGATGGTAGGGGCTGCCATTGATCTACAACATATTTGCAATAGTTTAGACTAAGTTTATGACAAATTGAGTTCTAATTAATAATTAAATTAATCTATGTGAACTCCCACTCAAAACAATATCCCTCACATTGTTTGAGTGATCACACGAACCATATCCACCATACCAACTCCGATCATCACGAGAGCTGATATAGTTTCAATGGCGAACAATCAACATGTTCATCATATCTACTATATGACTCATGCTCTACCTTTCGGTAATCCGTGTTCCGAGACCATGTCTGTACATGCTAGGCTCGTCAAGTTCAAACCTTAGTTTCCGCATAAGCAAATCTGGCTTGCTTACGTTGTATACACTTGCAGAATCTATCACACCCGATCATCACGTGGTGTTTCAAAACAAAAAGCTTTAGCAACGGTGCTAACTAAGGGTGAACACTTTATGATTTGAAATTCATGTGCATCAGGGATCATCTTATAATGCTACCGTCGTCTACTAAGCAATACAAGATGCATAAAGGATTAACATCACATGCAATTCATAATATGTGATATGATATGGCCTTTCTTCTTCGTACTTCCGATCTCCATCTTCAAGTACGAACATGATCTCCATCATCACCGGCATTGCATCAAGGTCAATGACGCTTCTCCATGGTTGTCGTCCACCAGCTTCAACTATTACAACTACTTTGAATAGACACGCGGGTCTTAACAAAAATTAAAGACAACCATATGGCTCCTGCCAGTTGCCGACTTACAATAAGGAACATTGCATACATCATATATAATCACAATCATGGCCATATCACATCACTGCACACCCCTGCAAAACAAAGTTAGACGCCTCTACTTTCTTTGCATATTTTACGTGGTTTGGGGCTTTCAATAAGTGTCGTTCTAACTTACGAACAAGAACCACAACATTGATACTAGTATTGTTAATCACCCGTTGTAAATTGGATCTTAACTATGCTAGGAGAAACAGGCACTCGCAAAGCCACTTATGCAATACAAGTTGCATGTCAAACGTGGAGCAAGTCTCATGAACGCTGTCATGTAAGGTTAGCCCGAGCCGCTTCATCCCAACATACCACAAGATGCAAAGTACACAAGAAGCAATCGACAATAAAAGCATCAACGCCCACAATGACCATTGTGTTCTACTCGTGCAACAGATCTACATATAGACACGGCTCTGATACCACTGTAGGGGTTCGTAGCATGGAAAACAAAAAATTTCTATCGCATACAAACAAACAAGCCAAGATCTATCTACTAGATTGTAGCAACGAGTCGATGGAGTGTCTTACCCTTGAAGATTCCAAAGTGTTTAACGAGAGCAGATTCTCGTGGGTGATGTAGTCGTACTCTTCCCGATCTCAAGATCGTGTAGACGATCCTTCCGGCGCCACGTTCCGGCAGCGCTCCCGCAGTCGGTCACACGTTCGGTACTCGACGAAGACCTTCCTCTCCCTTGTTCCAGCAGGAAGTGGAGGTTGTAGCACCTTCCTCGCGATTCCGGCAGCACAACGGCGTGGTACCGGAAGTAGAGGGGAGATCCTGCAGGGCTTCGCCTTAAGCCGGTGCGAGTATGGTGGAGTATGAGAGAGGCTATTAGTGGTCTAGTAATTAGACACACCAATTAGAAGGCTCTAAACCAATTAGAAGGCTCTAAACCGAAGGCTAGGGCAATTAGAAGCTCTAAACCAAAACGGCTCTAAACCGGAGGTGGAAGATAGGAACTTGTGTGTTCTTGGAGGGAGCCCTGCCCCTCCTTTTATAGATGGGAGGGGCCGGCGGCCAAGGGGAGGAGTCCCTCCCCAAGTCGGCCTTGGGTGGCACGCCGGCCAAGGGGACTCCTCCCCCAAGTCGGCCTCCACCAATCCTCCTTCTCTTCTTTCCGAAAACTGGCAGTTTGACTTTTCAAACTAGCCGTTTGACTTTTCAAACTAGGATTTGAATAAACCCTTTATTTCGGACAGCAAAGACACCTAGTACATGATGCAATCATACCAACTTTGATATAACACATTCATGTACCCTTCCCCCCGGAGTGCCGGACATTCCGGAACCTTCTAGAATGTTCCCGATGAAAACACCGGAATCATTCCGTAACTCCGAAACGGGACTTTCCTTATATGAATATTATTATCCGGACCATTCCGGATCACCTCGTGATATCCCGGATCCCATCCGAGACTCCGAACAACATTCGGTCTCTTTCTCATCATTCCATAACTACTCAAACAACGTCGAATCCTTAAGTGTGTCTCCCTGCGGTTCGTGAATTATGCGGACATGATCGAGACACTTCTCCGATCAATAACCAATAGAGGAATCTGGAAATTCATATGGCTCCCACATATTTCTACGATTACTTTGCGATCGAATGAACCACTTACATACGATACCAATTTCTCTTTGTCTCACGATAGTTTACTTATCCGAGGTTATGATCGTCGGTATCTCTGCATACCTAGTTCAACCTCGTTACCGATAAGTACTCTTTTCTCGTTCCCGTGATATGTGATCCCTTGTGACCCAGTCACATGCTTGCAATCTAATTGGATGACATTTCATCGAGAGGGCCCAGAGTATATCTATCCGTCATATGGATGGACAAATCCCATTCTTGATCCATGTTTTTCAACCAACACTTTCCGAACACTCAATGCCACCTTTATAGCCACCCTGTTACGGTGTGGTGTTTGATGATATCAAAGCATCCATCCGGTAAAGGTGATATGCATGATCTCATGGTCGAAGGAATTAGGTTACTATGTATCAGAAAGCATATAGCAATTGAACTATTGAAATGACTTGATCTATATGCTACGCTTATCTATAGGAGTATGTCCACCATATCATTCTCCTAACGATATGATCTTGTTGTTAACAACATCTCAATGTTCATGATAGGGAAACGACAATCATCTATTAACCAACAAGCTAGTATAATATAGAGGCTTTACTAGGGACTTCAAATTAAGTTTACAAATCACACAAGTATTAATGTTTCCTTGTTAATACCATTATAGCATGAATGCAAACATTTATCATAAACACGAAGATATAATAATAACTACATTTATTATTGCCTCTAGGGCATATCCCCAACAAATAGTTCATGAAAACGTCCATAAAACGCGAAAACGACGAGTTTTTGGTCATAACTCTCAAACATGTCTTGTGTCTTTCCGTGCCATGCAAATCGCCCTAGAACACCAAAATCATGGGCAATATCTCTTGAAAACGGCCATAAAACGCAAATAAAACAATGAGGTTTTGGTCATCACTCTCAAACATGTATCATGTCTTTAAGGTCCATGAAAATTCCAATGGAACACCAAAACTGTGGGCAATAGATCACGAAAATGGCCATAAAACGGGAAAACGACGATTTTTTGCTGATATTTCTCAAACGTGTATCGGGTGTTACGAGTGGTGTAAATCGCCCTCTCACCCAAAAACTATGGGCAATAGCTCATGAAAACGTCCATAAAACACGTAAATGATGAGTTTTTGGTCATAACTCTCAAACATGTATCGTGTCTCTATGGGGCATGAAAATTCCCAAGGAACTCCAAAACCGTGGGCAATAGCTCATGAAAACAGCCATAAAATGCGAAAAGGACGAGTTTTTGGTTACGTCTCTCAAACATGTATCGGGTCTTATGGACCCTGCAAATCGCCCTGGAACCCCAAAATTCTGGGTAATAGCTCATGAAAACGACCATAAATGTGAAAATGCCGAGCTTTTGGTCATAACTCTAAAACATGTATCAGGTGTTATGAGTCATGTAAATTGCCTTCAAACCCGAAAACTGTGGGCAATATCTGATGAAAACTATAACAAAAAGCGAAAAAACTGAGTTTTTGGTCATGACTCTCGAACATGTATCGGGTGTTATGAGTCGTGGAAATCGCCCTAAAACCCCAAAACTATGAGCAATAGTTCATGAAAACGTCCATACAACGCGAAAATGACGAGTTTTTGGTCATAACTCTCAAACATGTATCGTGTCTCTATGGGGAATGAAAATTCCCAACGAACTCCAAAACCGTGGGCAATAGCTGATGAAAACATCCTTAAAATGCGAAAACGATTAGTTTTTGGTTACGTCTCTCAAACATGTATCGGGTCTTATGGACCCTGCAAATCGCCCTGGAACCCCAAAATTCTGGGTAATAGCTCATGAAAACGACCATAAATGTGAAATTGCCGAGTTTTTGTTCATAATTCTGAAACATGTATCAGGTTTTATGTGTCATGTAAATTGCCTTCAAACCCGAAAACTGTGGGCAATATCTCATGAAAACGACAACAAAAAGCGAAAACTCCGAGTTTTTGGTCATGACTCTCAAACATGTATCAGGTCTGATGGGCCCTGCAAATCGCCCTGGAACTCTAAAACTGTGGGTAATAGCTCATGAAAACGGCCATAAAGCGTGAAAACACAGATTTTTTGGTCTTAACTCTCAAACATGTACATGGTGTTATGAATCGTTAAATTGGCATGGAACCCGAAAACCGTGGGAAAAATCTAATGAAAACGACCACAAAAAGCGAAAACAACAAGTTTTTGGTCACGACTCTCAAACATGTATCGGTTTTTATGTGCTGTGCAAATCGCCCTAGAACACCAAAACTATGGGAAAATATTTCATGAAAACAGCCATAAAATAACGCGAATACGTCGGGTTTTAGGTCATAACTCTCAAACATGTACAGGGTCTTATGGGCCTGCAAAATGCCCTCGAACCCCAAATCTATGGGTAATAGCTCATGAAAATGGCTATAAAAAGTGAAAACGCCGTGTTTTGGGGCATAACTCTCAAGTGTGTATCGGGAGTTATGAGTCATGTAAATTTCCATGGAAGCCGGAAACTATGGGCAATAGCTCATGAAAACGTCCATAAAACGTGAAAACGTCGAGTTTTTTGTCATGGCTCTCAAACATCTATCGAGTCTTATGGGCTGTGCAAATCGCCCTAGTACAACCAAACTGTGGGCAAATAGCTCATAAAAACGGCCATAAAACGTGAAAATATCAAGTTTTAGGTCATTACTCTAAAAAATGTAACATGTCTTATAGGACATACAAATCCCCATGGAACCCCAAAACTATGGGCAATAGCTCATGAAAACGTCAATAAAACGCGAAAACAGTGAGTTTTTGGTCATATCTCTCAAACATGTATCGGGTCTTATGGGCCTTGCAAATTCCCTTGAATATCCAAAACCGTGGGCAATAGCTCATGAAAACTGCCATAAAACACGAAAACGATGAGTTATTGCTCATGTCTCTCAAACATGTATTGTGTCTTTACGGATAATGAAAATTCCCATGGAATATCAAAACTGTGGGCAATAGCTCATAAAAACGTCCATAAAATGCGAAAACAACGAGTTTTTGGTGATAACTCTCAAACATGTATCGGTTGTTACGAGTCGTGCAAATCGCCCTAAAATCCCAAAACTATGAGCAATAGTTCATGAAAACGTCCATAAAACGCGAAAATTATGAGTTTTTGGTCATAACTCTCAAACATGTATCGGGTATTATGGGCCCTGCAAATTCCCATGATTATCCAAAACTATGGGCAATAGCTCATGAAAACTGCCATAAAACGCAAAAATGATGAGTTATTGCTCATGTCTCTCAAACATGTATCGGGTCTTATGGGCCCTGCAAATTCCCATGATTATCCAAAACTGTGGGCAATACCTCATGAAAACTGCCATAAAACGCAAAAACGATGAGTTATTGCTCATATCTCTCAAACATGTATCGGGGGTTACCAGTGATGCAAATTTCCCAGGAACCCCAAAACTGTGGGAAATACCTTATGAAATGGCCATAAGAACGGTGAGTTTTTGGTCATAACTCTCAAACATGTCTTGTGTCTTTCCGTGCCATGCAAATCGCCCTAGAACACCAAAATCATGGGCAATATCTCATGAAAACGGCCATAAAACGCAAAAAAAACAATGAGGTTTTGGTCATCACTCTCAAACATGTATCATGTCTTTAAGGTCCATGAAAATTCCAATGGAACACCAAAACTGTGGGCAATAGGTCACGAAATTGGCCATAAACGGGAAAACGACGATTTTTTGCTGATATTTCTCAAACGTGTATCGGGTGTTACGAGTGGTGTAAATCGCCCTCTCACCCAAAAACTATGGGCCATAGCTCATGAAAACGTCCATAAAACACAAAAATGACGAGTTTTTGGTCATAACTCTCAAACATGTATCGTGTCTCTATGGGGCATGAAAATTCCCAAGGAACTCCAAAACCGTGGGCAATAGCTCATGAAAACAGCCATAAAATGCGAAAACGACGAGTTTTTGGTTACGTCTCTCAAACATGTATCGGGTCTTATGGACCCTGCAAATCGCCCTGGAACCCCAAAATTCTGGGTAATAGCTCATGAAAACGACCATAAATGTGAAAATGCCGAGTTTTTGGTCATAACTCTAAAACATGTATCAGGTGTTATGAGTCGTGTAAATTGCCTTCAAACCCGAAAACTGTGGGCAATATCTGATGAAAACGATAACTAAAAGCGAAAAAACTGAGTTTTTGGTCATGACTCTCAAACATGTATCGGGTGTTATGAGTCGTGCAAATCGCCCTAAAACCCCAAAACTATGAGCAATAGTTCATGAAAACGTCCATACAACGCTAAAATGACGAGTTTTTGGTCATAACTCTCAAACATGTATCGTGTCTCTATGGGGCATGAAAATTCCCAAGGAACTCCAAAACCGTGGGCAATAGCTGATGAAAACAGCCTTAAAATGCGAAAACGATTAGTTTTTGGTTACGTCTCTCAAACATGTATCGGGTCTTATGGACCTGCAAATCACCCTGGAACCCCAAAATTCTGGGTAATAGCTCATGAAAACGACCATAAATGTGAAATTGCCGAGTTTTTGTTCATAACTCTGAAACATGTATCAGGTGTTATGAGTCATGTAAATTGCCTTCAAACCCGGAAACTGTGGGCAATATCTCATGAAAACGACAACAAAAAGCGAAAACTCCGAGTTTTTGGTCATGACTCTCAAACATGTATCAGGTTTGATGGGCCCTGCAAATCGCCCTGGAACCCTAAAACTGTGGGTAATAGCTCATGAAAACGGCCATAAAGCGTGAAAACACCGATTTTTTGGTCTTAACTCTCAAACATGTACCTGGTGTTATGACTCGTTAAATTGGCATGGATCCCGAAAACCATGGGAAAAATCTAATGAAAACGACCACAAAAAGCGAAAACAACAAGTTTTTGGTCATGACTCTCAAACATGTATCGGTTTTTATGTGCTGTGCAAATCGCCCTAGAACACCAAAACTGTGGGAAAATAGTTCATGAAAACGGCCATAAAATAACGTGAATACGCCGGGTTTTAGGTCATAACTCTCAAACATGTACAGGGTATTATGGGCCTGCAAAATGCCCTGGAACTCCAAATCTATGGGTAATAGCTCATGAAAATGGCTATAAAAAGTGAAAACGCCGTGTTTTGGGGCATAACTCTCAAGTGTGTATCGGGAGTTATGAGTCATGTAAATTTCCATGGAAGCCGGAAACTATGGGCAATAGCTCATGAAAACGTCCATAAAACGTGAAAACGTCGAGTTTTTTGTCATGGCTCTCAAACATGTATCGAGTCTTATGGGATGTGCAAATCGCCCTAGTACACCCAAACTGTGGGCAAATAGCTGATAAAAACGGCCATAAAACATGAAAATATCAAGTTTTAGGTCATTACTCTAAAAAATGTAACATGTCCTATAGGCCATACAAATCCCCATAGAACCGCAAAACTATGGGCAATAGCTCATGAAAACGTCAATAAAACGGGAAAACAATGAGTTTTTGGTCATATCTCTCAAACATGTATCGGGTCTTATGGGCCTTGCAAATTCCCTTGAATATCCAAAACCGTGGGCAATAGCTCATGAAAACTACCATAAAACACGAAAACGATGAGTTATTGCTCATGTCTCTCAAACATTTATTGTGTCTTTACGGATAATGAAAATTCCCATGGAATATCAAAACTGTGGGCAATAGCTCATAAAAACGTCCATAAATGTGAAAATGCCGAGTTTTTGGTCATAACTCTAAAACATGTATCAGGTGTTATGATTCGTGTAAATTGCCTTCAAACCCGAAAATTGTGGGCAATATCTGATGAAAACGACAACAAAAAGCGAAAAAACTGAGTTTTTGGTCATGACTCTCAAACATGGATCGGGTGTTATGAGTCGTGCAAATCGCCCTAAAACCCCAAAACTATGAGCAATAGTTCATGAAAACGTCCATAAAACGCGAAAATGACGAGTTTTTGGTCATAACTCTCAAACATGTATCATGTCTTTAAGGTCCATGAAAATTCCCAAGGAACTCCAAAACCGTGGGCATTAGCTCATGAAAACAGCCATAAAATGTGAAAACGACGAGTTTTTCGTTACGTCTCTCAAACATGTATCGGGCCTTATGGACCCTGCAAATCGCCTTGGAACCCCAAAATTCTAGGTAATAACTCATGAAAACGACCATAAATGTAAAAATGCCGATTTTTTTGTCATAACTCTGAAACATGTATCAGGTGTTATGAGTCGTGTAAATTGCCTTCAAACCTGAAAACTATGGGCAATATCTCATGAAAACGACAACAAAAAGCGAAAAAACTGAGTTTTTGGTCATGACTCTCAAACATGTATCGGGTGTTTTGAGTCGTGCAAATCGCCCTAAAACCCCAAAACTATGAGCAATAGTTCATGAAAACGTCCATAAAACGTGAAAATGACGAGTTTTTGGTCATAACTCTCAAACATGTATCGGGTCTCTATGGGGCATGAAAATTCCCAAGGAACTCCAAAACCGTGGGCAATAGCTGATGAAAACAGCCTTAAAATGCGAAAACGATTAGTTTTTGGTTATGTCTCTCAAACATGTATCGGGTCTTATGGACCCTGCAAATCGCCCTCGAACCCCAAAATTCTGGGTAATAGCTCATGAAAACGACCATAAATGTGAAATTGCCGAGTTTTTGTTCATAACTCTGAAACATGTATCAGGTGTTATGAGTCATGTAAATTGCCTTCAAACCCGGAAACTGTGGGCAATATCTCATGAAAACGACAACAAAAAGCGAAAACTCCGAGTTTTTGGTCATGACTCTCAAACATGTATCAGGTCTGATGGGCCCTGCAAATCGCCCTGGAACCCTAAAATTGTGGGTAATAGCTCATGAAAACGGCCATAAAGCGTGAAAACACCGATTTTTTGGTCTTAACTCTCAAACATGTACCTGGTGTTATGACTCGTTAAATTGGCATGGAACCCGAAAACCGTGGGAAAAATCTAATGAAAACGACCACAAATAGCGAAAACAACAAGTTTTTGGTCACGACTCTCAAACATGTATCGGTTTTTATGTGTTGTGCAAATCGCCCTAGAACACCAAAACTGTGGGAAAATAGTTCATGAAAACGGCCATAAAATAACACGAATACGCCGGGTTTTAGGTCATAACTCTCAAACATGTACAGGGTCTTATGGGCCTGCAAAATGCCCTCGAACCCCAAATCTATGGGTAATAGCTCATGAAAATGGCTATAAAAAGTGAAAATGCCGTGTTTTGGGGCATAACTCTCAAGTGTGTATCGGGAGTTATGAGTCATGTAAATTTCCATGGAAGCCGGAAACTATGGGCAATAGCTCATGAAAACGTCCATAAAACGTGAAAACGTCGAGTTTTTTTGTCATGGCTCTCAAACATGTATCGAGTCTTATGGGCTGTGCAAATCGCCCTAGTACACCCAAACTGTGGGCAAATAGCTCATAAACACGGCCATAAAACGTGAAAATATCAAGTTTTAGGTCATTACTCTAAAAAATGTAACATGTCCTATAGGCCATACAAATCCCCATAGAACCCCAAAACTATGGGCAATAGCTCATGAAAACGTCAATAAAACGGGAAAACAATGAGTTTTTGGTCATATCTCTCAAACATGTATCGGGTCTTATGGGCCTTGCAAATTCCCTTGAATATCCAAAACCGTGGGCAATAGCTCATGAAAACTGCCATAAAACACGAAAACGATGAGTTATTGCTCATGTCTCTCAAACATGTATTGTGTCTTTACGGATAATGAAAATTCCCATGGAATATCAAAACTGTGGGCAATAGCTCATAAAAACGTCCATAAATGTGAAAATGCCGAGTTTTTGGTCATAACTCTAAAACATGTATCAGGTGTTATGAGTCGTGTAAATTGCCTTCAAACCCGAAAACTGTGGGCAATATTTGATGAAAACGACAACAAAAAGCGAAAAAACTGAGTTTTTGGTCATGACTCTCAAACATGGATCGGGTGTTATGAGTCGTGCAAATCGCCCTAAAACCCCAAAACTATGAGCAATAGTTCATGAAAACGTCCATAAAACGCGAAAATGACGAGTTTTTGGTCATAACTCTCAAACATGTATCATGTCTTTAAGGTCCATGAAAATTCCAATGGAACACCAAAACTGTGGGCAAACGACGAGTTTTTGCTGATATCTCTCAAACGTGTATCGGGTGTTACGAGTGGTCTAAATCGCCCTCTCACCCCAAAACTATGGGCAATAGCTCATGAAAACTTCCATAAAACACGAAAATGATGAGTTTTTGGTCATAACTCTCAAACATGTATCGTGTCTCTATGGGGCATGAAAATTCCCAAGGAACTCCAAAACCGTGGGCATTAGCTCATGAAAGGAGCCATAAAATGTGAAAACGACGAGTTTTTGGTTACGTCTCTCAAACATGTATCGGGCCTTATGGACCCTGCAAATCGCCTTGGAACCCCAAAATTCTAGGTAATAGCTCATGAAAACGACCATAAATGTAAAAATGCCGATTTTTTTGTCATAACTCTGAAACATGTATCAGGTGTTATGAGTCGTGTAAATTGCCTTCAAACCTGAAAACTACGGGCAATATCTCATGAAAACGACAACAAAAAGCGAAAAAACTGAGTTTTTGGTCATGACTCTCAAACATGTATCGGGTGTTATGAGTCGTGCAAATCGCCCTAAAACCGCAAAACTATGAGCAATAGTTCATGAAAACATCCATAAAACGCGAAAATGACGACTTTTTGGTCATAACTCTCAAACATGTATCGTGTCTCTATGGGGCATGAAAATTCACAAGGAAATCCAAAACCGTGGGCAATAGCTGATGAAAACAGCCTTAAAATGCGAAAACGATTAGTTTTTGGTTACGTCTCTCAAACATGTATCGGGTCTTATGGACCCTGCAAATCGCCCTGGAACCCCAAAATTCTGGGTAATAGCTCATGAAAACGACCATAAATGTGAAATTGCCGAGTTTTTGTTCATAACTCTGAAACATGTATCAGGTGTTATGAGTCATGTAAATTGCCTTCAAACCCGGAAACTGTGGGCAATATCTCATGAAAACGACAACAAAAAGCGAAAACTCCGAGTTTTTGGTCATGACTCTCAAACATGTATCAGGTCTGATGGGCCCTGCAAATCGCCATGGAACCCTAAAATTGTGGGTAATAGCTCATGAAAACGGCCATAAAGCGTGAAAACACCGATTTTTTGGTCTTAACTCTCAAACATGTACCTGGTGTTATGACTCGTTAAATTGGCATGGAACCCGAAAACCGTGGGAAAAATCTAATGAAAACGACCACAAATAGCGAAAACAACAAGTTTTTGGTCACGACTCTCAAACATGTATCGGTTTTTATGTGTTGTGCAAATCGCCCTAGAACACCAAAACTGTGGGAAAATAGTTCATGAAAACGGCCATAAAATAACACGAATACGCCGGGTTTTAGGTCATAACTCTCAAACATGTACAGGGTCTTATGGGCCTGCAAAATGCCCTCGAACCCCAAATCTATGGGTAATAGCTCATGAAAATGGCTATAAAAAGTGAAAATGCCGTGTTTTGGGGCATAACTCTCAAGTGTGTATCGGGAGTTATGAGTCATGTAAATTTCCATGGAAGCCGGAAACTATGGGCAATAGCTCATGAAAACGTCCATAAAACGTGAAAACGTCGAGTTTTTTGTCATGGCTCTCAAACATGTATCGAGTCTTATGGGCTGTGCAAATCGCCCTAGTACACCCAAACTGTGGGCAAATAGCTCATAAAAACGGCCATAAAACGTGAAAATATCAAGTTTTAGGTCATTACTCTAAAAAATGTAACATGTCCTATAGGCCATACAAATCCCCATAGAACCCCAAAACTATGGGCAATAGCTCATGAAAACGTCAATAAAACGGGAAAACAATGAGTTTTTGGTCATATCTCTCAAACATGTATCGGGTCTTATGGGCCTTGCAAATTCCCTTGAATATCCAAAACCGTGGGCAATAGCTCATGAAAACTGCCATAAAACACGAAAACGATGAGTTATTGCTCATGTCTCTCAAACATGTATTGTGTCTTTACGGATAATGAAAATTCCCATGGAATATCAAAACTGTGGGCAATAGCTCATAAAAACGTCCATAAATGTGAAAATGCCGAGTTTTTGGTCATAACTCTAAAACATGTATCAGGTGTTATGAGTCGTGTAAATTGCCTTCAAACCCGAAAACTGTGGGCAATATCTGATGAAAACGACAACAAAAAGCGAAAAAACTGAGTTTTTGGTCATGACTCTCAAACATGTATCGGGTGTTATGAGTCGTGCAAATCGCCCTAAAACCCCAAAACTATGAGCAATAGTTCATGAAAACGTCCATAAAACACGAAAATGATGAGTTTTTGGTCATAACTCTCAACCATGTATCATGTCTTTAAGGTCCATGAAAATTCCAATGGAACACCAAAACTGTGGGCAATAGGTCACGAAAATGGCCATAAAACGGGAAAACGACGAGTTTTTGCTGATATCTCTCAAACGTGTATCGGGTGTTACGAGTGGTGTAAATCGCCCTCTCTCACCCCAAAACTATGGGCAATAGCTCATGAAAACTTCCATAAAACACGGAAATGATGAGTTTTTGGTCATAACTCTCAAACATGTATCGTGTCTCTATGGGGCATGAAAATTCCCAAGGAACTCCAAAACCGTGGGCAATAGCTCATGAAAACAGCCATAAAATGCGAAATCGACGAGTTTTTGGTTACGTCTCTCAAACATGTATCTGGTCTTATGGACCCTGCAAATCGCCCTGGAACCCCAAAATTCTGGGTAATAGCTCATGAAAACGACCATAAATGTGAAAATGCCGAGTTTTTGTTCATAACTCTGAACATGTATCAGGTGTTATGAGTCGTGTAAATTGCCTTCAAACCAGAAAACTGTGGGCAATATCTCATGAAAACGACAACAAAAAGCGAAAACTCCGAGTGTTTGGTCATGACTCTCAAACATGTATCAGCTCTGATGGGCCCTACAAATCGCCCTGGAACCCTCAAACTGTGGGTAATAGCTCATGAAAACGGCCATAAAGCATGAAAACACCGATTTTTTGGTCTTAACTCTCAAACATGTACCTTCTGTTATGACTCGTGTAAATTGGCCTGGAACCCGAAAAACGTGGGCAAAATCTAATGAAAATGACCACAAAAAGCGAAAACAACAAGTTTTTGGTCACGACTCTCAAACATGTATCGGTTTTTATGTGCTGTGAAAATCGCCCTAGAACAACAAAACTGTGGGAAAATAGCTCATGAAAACGGCCATAAAATAACACGAATACGCAGTTTTTTAGGTCATAACTCTCAAACATGTATCCGGTCTTATGGGCCTGCAAATTGCCCTGGAACCCCAAATCTATGGGTAATAGCTCATGAAAATGGCTATAAAAAGTGAAAACGCCGTGTTCTGGGGCATAACTCTCAAATGTGTATCGGGAGTTATGAGTCGTGTAAATTTCCCTGGAAGCTGGAAACAATGGGCAATAGCTCATGAAAACGTCCATAAAACGTGAGAACGCCGAGTTTTTTATCATGGCTCTCAAACATGTATCGAGTCTTATGGGCTGTGCAAATCGCCCTGGTACACCCAAACTGTGGGCAAATAGCTCATAAAAACGGCCATAAAACGTGAAAACATCAAGTTTTAGGTCATTACTCTCAAACATGTAACATGTCTTATAGGCCATACAAATCCCCATGGAACCCCAAAAGTATGGGCAATAGCACATGAAAACGATAATAAAATGCGAAAACAATGAGTTTTTGGTCATATCTCTCAAACATGTATCGGGTCTTATGGGCCTTGCAAATTCCCTTGAATATCCAAAACCGTGGGCAATAGCTCATGAAAACTGCCATAAAACACGAAAACAATGAGTTATTGCTCATGTCTCTCAAACATGTATTGTGTGTTTACGGACAATGAAAATTCCCATGGAATATCAAAACCATGGGCAATAGCTCATAAAAACGTCCATAAAATGCGAAAACGGCGAGTTTTTGGTGATAACTCTCAAACATGTATCAGGTGTTATGCGTCGTGCAAATCGCCCTAAAACCCCAAAACTATGAGCAATAGTTCATGAAAACGTCCATAAAACGCGAAAACAACGAGTTTTTGGTCATAACTCTAAAACATTTATCGGTTCTTATGGGCCCTACAAATTCCCATGATTATCCAAAACTGTGGGCAATAGCTCATGAAAACTTCCATAAAACGCAAAAACGATGAGTTATTGCTCATGTCTCTCAAACATGTATCAGGTCTTATGGGCCCTCCAAATTCCCCTGATTATCCAAAACTGTGGGCAATAGCTCATGAAAACTGCCATAAAACGCGAAAACGGTGAGTTATTGCTCATGTCTCTCAAACATGTATCGGGGGTTACCAGTGATGCAAATTTCCCCGGAACCCCAAAACTGTGGTAAATACCTTATGAAATGGCCATAAGAACGGTGAATTTTTTGTCATAACTCTCAAACATGTATTGTGTCTTTCCGTGCCATGCAAATCGCCCTAGAACACCAAAATCATGGGCAATATCTCATGAAAACGGCCATAAAACACAAAAAAAACAATGAGTTTTTGTTCATAACTCTCAAACATGTATCATGTCTTTAAGGTCCATGAAAATTCCAATGGAACACCAAAACTGTGCACAATCGGTCACGAAAATGGCCATAAAACGGGAAAACGACGATTTTTTGCTGATATCTCTCAAATGTGTATCGGGTGTTAATTACGAGTGGTGTAAATCGCCCTCTCACCCAAAAACTTTGGGCAATATCTCATGAAAACGTCCATAAAACACGAAAATGACGAGTTTTTGGTCATAACTCTCAAACATGTATCGTGTCTCTATGGGGCATGAAAATTCCCAAGGAACTCCAAAACCGTGGGCAATAGGTCATGAAAACAGCCATAAAATGCGAAAACGACGAGTTTTTGGTTACGTCTCTCAAACATGTATCGGGTCTTATGGACCCTGCAAATCGCCCTGGAACCCCAAAATTCTGGGTAATAGCTCATGAAAACGACCATAAATGTAAAAATGCCGATTTTTTTGTCATAACTCTGAAACATGTATCAGGTGTTATGAGTCGTGTAAATTGCCTTCAAACCCGAAAACTATGGGCAATATCTCATGAAAACGACAACAAAAAGCGAAAAAACTGAGTTTTTGGTCATGACTCTCAAACATGTATCGGGTGTTATGAGTCGTGAAAATCGCCCTAAAACCCCAAAACTATGAGCAATAGTTCATGAAAACGTCCATAAAACGCAAAAACGACGTGTTTTGGGTCATAACTCTCAAACATGTATCGGGTCTTATGGGCCCTGCAAATTCCCATGATTATCCAAAACTGTGGGCTATAGCTCATGAAAACTGCCATAAAACGCAAAAACGATGAGTTATTGCTCATGTATCTCAAACATGTATCGGGTCTTATGGGCCCGGCAAATTTCCATGATTATCCAAAACTGTGGGCAATAGCTCATGAAAACTGCCATAAAACACGAAAACGTTGAGTTATTGATCATGTCTCTCAAACATGTATCGGGGGTTACCAGTGATGCAAATTTCCCCGGAACCCCAAAACTATGGGAAATACCTTATGAAATGGCCATAAGAACGGTGAGTTTTTTGTCATAACTCTCAAACATGTATTGTGTCTTTCCGTGCCATGCAAATCGCCCTAGAACACCAAAATCATGGGCAATATCTCATGAAAACGGCCATAAAACGCAAAAAAACAATGTGTTTTTGGTCATAAGTCTCAAACATGTATCTTGTCTTTAAGGTCCATGAAAATTCCAATGTAACACCAAAACTGTGGGCAATAGGTCACGAAAATGGCCATAAAACGGGAAAGCGACGATTTTTTGCGTATATCTCTCAAACGTGTATCGGGTGTTAATTACGAGTGGTGTAGATCGCCCTCTCACCCCAAAACTATGGGCAATAGCTCATGAAAACGTCCATAAAACACGAAAATGACGAGTTTTTGGTCATAACCCTGAAACATCTATCGTGTCTCTATGGGGCATGAAAATTCCCAAGGAACTCCAAAACCGTGGGCAATAGTTCATGAAAACATCGATAAAATGCGAAAACGGCGAGGTTTTGGTTACGTCTATCAAACATGTATCAGGTCTTATGGAGGCTGCAAATCGCCCTGGAACCCCAAAATTCTGGGTAATAGCTCATGAAAACGACCATAAATGTGAAAATGCCGAGTTTTTGTTCATAAATATGAAACATGTATCAGGTGCTATGAGTCGTGTAAATTGCCTTCAAACCCGAAAACTGTGGGCAATATCTCATGAAAACGTCAAAAAAAAGCAAAAACTCCGAGTGTTTGGTCATGACTCTCAAACATGTATCAGGTCTGATGGGCCCTGCAAATCGCCCTGGAACCCTAAAACTATGGGTAATAGCTCATGAAAACGGCCATCAAGCGTGAAAACACCGATTTTTTGGTCTTAACTCTCAAACATGTACCTGGTGTTATGACTCGTGTAAATTGGCCTAGAACCCGAAAACCGTGGGCAAAATCTAATGAAAACGACCACAAAAAGCGAAAACAACAAGTTTTTGGTCACGACTTTCAAACATGTATCGGTTTTTATGCGCTGTGCAAATCGCCCTAGAACACCAAAACTGTGGGAAAATAGCTCATGAAAACGTCCATAAAATAACGCGAATACGCCGGGTTTTAGGTCATAACTCTCAAACATGTACCGGGTCTTATGGGCCTGCAAATTGCCCTGGAACCCCAAATCTATGGGTAATAGCTCATGTAAATGTCTTTAAAAAGTGAAAACGCCGTGTTTTGGGGCATAACCCTCAAATGTGTATCGGGAGTTATGAGTCGTGTAAATTTCCCTGGAAGCCGAAGCTATGGGCAATAGCTCATGAAAACGTCCATAAAACGTGAAAACGCTGAGTTTTTTGTCATGGCTCTCAAACATGTATCGAGTCTTATGGGTTGTGCAAATGGCCCTGGTACACCCAAACTGTGGGCAAATAGCTCATAAAAACGGCCTTAAAATGTGAAAACATCAAGTTTTAGGTCATTACTCTCAAACATGTAACATGTCTTATAAGCCATACAAATCCCCATGGAACCCCAAAACTATGGAAAATATCTCATGAAAAAGTCAATAAAACGCGAATATAATGAATTTTTTGGTCATATCTCTCAAACATGTATCGGGTCTTATGGGCCTTGCAAATTCCTTTGAATATCCAAAACCGTGGGCAATAGCTCATGAAACCTGTCATAAAACACGAAAACGATGAGTTATTGCTCATGTCTCTCAAACATGTATTGTGTCTTTACGGACAATGAAAATTCCCATGGAATATCAAAACCGTGGGCAATAGCTCATAAAAACGTCCATAAAATTCGAAAACGACGAGTTTTTGGTGATAACTCTGAAACATGTATCGGGTGTTACGAGTCATGCAAATCGCCCTAAAACCCCAAAACTATGAGCAATAGTTCATGAAAACGTCAATAAAACGCGAAAACGACGAGTTTTTGGTCATAACTATCAAACATGTATCGGGTCTTATGGGCCCTGCAAATTCCCATGATTATCCAAAACTGTAGGCAATAGCTCATGAAAACTGCCATAAAACGCAAAAACGATTAGTTATTGCTCATGTCTCTCAAACATGTATCAGGTATTATGGGCCCTGCAAATTCCCATGATTATCCAAAACTGTGGGCAATAGCTCATGAAAACTGCCATAAAACGCGAAAACGCTGAGTTATTGCTCATGTCTCTCAAACATGTATCAGGGGTTACCAGTGATGCAAATTTCCCCGGAACCCCCAAACTATGGGAAATACCTTATGAAATGGCCATAAGAACGGTGAGTTTTTGGTCATAACTCTCAAACATGTATTGTGTCTTTCCATGCCATGAAAATCGCCCTAGAACACCAAAATCATGGGCAATATCTCATGAAAACGGCCATAAAACGCAAAAAAAACAATGAGTTTTTGGTCATAAGTCTCAAACATGTATCTTGTCTTTAAGGTCCATGAAAATTCCAATGTAACACCAAAACTGTGGGCAATAGGTCACAAAACTGGCCATAAAACCAGAAAACGACAATTTTTTGCTGATATCTCTCAAACGTGTATCGGGTGTTACGAGTGGTGTAAATCTCCCTCTCACCCCAAAACTATGGGCAATAGCTCATGAAAACGTCCATAAAACACAAAAATGACGAGTTTTTGGTCATAACTCTCAAACATGTATCGTGTGTCTATGGGGCATGAAAATTTCGAAGGAACTCCAAAACCGTGGGCAATATCCCATGAAAACAGACATAAAATGCGTAAATGACGAGTTTTTGGTTACGTCTCTCAAACATGTATCGGGCCTTATGGACCCTGCAAATCGCCCTGGAACCCCAAAATTCTGGGTAATAGCTCATGAAAACGACCATAAATGTGAAAATGCCGATTTTTTGGTCATAACTCTTAAACATGTATCAGGTGTTATGAGTCGTGTAAATTGCCTTCAAACCCGAAAACTGTGGGCAATATCTCATGAAAACAACAAATTTTTTTGAAAAAACTGAGTTTTTGGTCATGACTCTCAAACATGTATCGGGTGTTACGAGTCGCACAAATTGCCCTAAAACCCCAAAACTATGAGCAATAGTTCACGAAAACGTCCATAAAACGTGAAAACGACGAGTTTTTGGTCATAAATCTCAAACATGTATCGGGTCTTATGGGGCCTGCAAATTCCCATGATTATCCAAAACTATGGGCAATAGCTCATGAAAACTGCCATAAAACGCAAAAACGATGAGTTATTGCTCATGTCTCTCAAACATGTATCGGGTCTTATGGGCCCTGCAAATTCCCATGATTATCTAAAACCGTGGGCAATAGCTAATGAAAACTGCCATAAAACGCGAAAACAATGAGTTATTGCTCATGTCTCTCAAACATGTATCGGGGGTTACCAGTGATGCAAATTTCCCCGGAACCCCAAAACTGTGGGAAATACCTTATGAAATGGCCATAAGAACGATGAGTTTTTGGTCATAACTCTCAAACATGTATTGTGTCTTTACGTGCACTACTGGAAAAACCATCTTCGGTTCGATCAGAACAAGCCCAGCAGTCCCGACCCGTCACGAACCGCGACTAGTGCTAGCACTAGTCCCGGTCCGTGAGGCCTCGAACGGCTAGAAATGGCCATAAGCATTAGTCCCGGACTAATAAGCTGGAGCGGGGCAACAACTCTTTTCGGGGACTATTAGTCCCGGGTCGTATCACGGCCCGGGACTAATTGTCCATCACTATATATACAGCTCCCTCGCCAGCTGCCCTAAAGCATATGGTGGCCATTTTTCTCAAAGAAAGCAAGAGAGTTCATGCCATTTTTTTTCTCAAGATTTAGTTTGCAACACCTAAATCGAAAGCTTTAAAAGGTTAGAACTTCATTCTTTCATCTCTTATTGCTACTTTAGCTCTATATAATGCTCTAGAAGTATAGAGATATGGATCAAATGCATGCATTCACTAGAAGTAGCTAGAAGGATTTTGATATATATGTGTAACAAATTTTGATTAGGCGCATAGTTACTGAAAATTGAAATGTGTAATTTTAGAAATTCAGAGCTTAGAATGGAATGAGGTTTTCACTGATAGAACAATAATAAAAAACTCCACATTTATCATGTTGATTGTTTTCTCCAATTCACAAATTGGTGCATGTAAATTTTTCAAAATTCAAAATTAATGCTCTAGAAGCTCTCAATATAACTTGTAATAATTTTATCATGTTGTGTAATGGTTTTTGATATACTTTTACTATAATGCAGATGGTCCTGGAATGGATGTACGGTACTGACCGACGCTCTGGCGATTTCATTAATGGCGTGCATGAATTCATCCGTGTTGCTGATGCAAACAAGCACAATGGTTTTGTATTCTGTCCATATAATGGATGTAGGAATCAGAAGGATTACTCTGACTCAAAAACCCTTCACAGCCACCTGTTGAAGTCCGGCTTCATGCCCAGTTATAATTGTTGGACCAAGCACGGAGAGAGAGGGATATAATGGAAGACAATGAAGAAGAGGAGGAGGATGACAACTATCATGGTTTCCCTGAGTACGGAGATACTTCCATGGTTGATGCTGAAGGGGAGGATGAAGAAGAGACACATGATGAACCCGCTGATGATCTTGGTCGGACCATTGCCGATGTACGAAGAGATTGTGAAACTGAAAAGGATAGGGAGAAGTTCTATCACATGCTAGAGGATCACAAAAAGTTGTTGTACCCAAATTGCGAAAATGGTCTGAAAAGCTAGGCAGCACACTGGAATTGCTGCGATGGAAGGCTGAGTGTGCTATACCTGACTCCTCATTTGAAAAGTTGCTGAAAATGATGAAGAATATGCTTCCAAAAGATAATGTATTGCCCGCCAGTACATACGAAGCAAAAAAGGTTGTCTGCCCTCTAGGTTTAGAGGTTCAGAAGATACATGCATGCCCTAATGACTGCATCCTCTACCGCGGTGAGGAGTATGAGAATTTAGATGCATGCCCGGTATGCACTTCACTTTGGTATAATATTAGACGAGATGACCCTGGTGACATTGAGGGCGATCCCCCCCGGAAGAGGGTTCCTGCGAAGGTGATGTGGTATGCTCCTATAATACCATGGTTGAAACGCTTATTCAGAAACAAAGAGCACGCCAAGTTGTTGCGATGGCATAAAGAGGAACGTAAGTCAGACAGGATGTTGAGACACCCCGCTGATGGGTCGCAATGGAGGAAAATCGATAGAAAGTACTCGGACTTTGTAGATGACGCAAGGAGTTTAAGGTTTGGTCTAAGTACAGATGGCATGAATCCCTTTGGGGAGCAGAGCTCCAATCACAGCACCTGGCCCGTGACTCTATGCATCTATAACCTTCCTCCTTGGTTGTGCATGAAGCGGAAGTTCATTATGATGCCAGTGTTGATCCAAGGTCCGAAGCAACCCGGAAACGACATTGATGTGTACCTAAGGCCATTAGTGGAAGAACTTTTACAGTTGTGGCACGAACCCGGGATACGCGTGTGGGATGAGCACTAGCAAGAATAATTTAACCTCCGAGCATTGCTTTTCGTAACAATCAATGATTGGCCTGCTCTTAGTAACCTTTTAGGACAGTCAAACAAGGGATACAATGCATGCACACACTGTTTAGATGAGACTGCAAGTATATATTTGGAACATTGTAAGAAGAATGCATACAATGAGCATCGTCAATTTATTTTGGCCAAGCATCCCTTAAGAAAGAAAGGCAAGCATTTCAACGGTCTGGCATGTCACCAGACGAAGCCTAAGGAGCGTACTGGTGCTGATATATTTGATATGGTCAAAGATTTGGATCAACTGGTAACCTTTGGAAAGGGTCCTAGAGGAAAATCTGTTCCAAAAGACGCTGAAGGACACGCACCCATGTGGAAGAAGAAATCTATATTTTGGGAGCTAGCATATTGGAAATTCTTAGAGGTCCGCTCTACAATCGATGTGATGCATGTGACGAAGAATCTTTGCGTGAACCTGCTAGGCTTCTTGGGCGTGTATGGGAAGACAAAAGATACAACGGAAGCACGAAAGGACCATCAACGTATGAAAGACCCAGATGGCCTGCATCCAGAATGGTTTCAAGGTCATGCCAGCTATGCTCTTACCAAATAAGAGAAGAAAATATTTTTTGAATGCCTAAGGAGTATTAAGGTCCCGTCTGGCTTCTCGTCGAATATAAAGGGGATAATAAATATGGCAGAAAAAAAGTTCCAAAACCTAAAGTCTCATGACTGCCACGTGATTATGATGCAAATGCTTCCGATTGCATTGAGGGGGCTTCTACCAGATAATGTTCGAGTACCGGTGGCGACATTCTCGTTGATGGGCAGGTTGGATCTCGCCACAGAACACCGGCCAGACCGGCCAGGCCCCACGGTGGGCGCCACTGTCGTGGGAATGACCACGGCAGATGCTGCAATCGGCAGCGAGTAGTAGAACGAGGGGCAAGGGCGGCCAGCCATCTGCGGTGCGAGATGAGGGCAAAGACACAGGGATTTACCCAGGTTCGGCCCCCCGGAGGGTAAAGACCTACTCCTGCTAGATTGTATAATGGTGATGATTACAAGGGGCGAACTCGGCGGCTAGGCGGCGAGTTGCTTGGGTGTATGAGGGAACGTGTCTCTACTCACCCCTTGGGGAGGTTTATATAGGCTCACCTCCCCTAGGGTTTACATATCTCAACTGATTCGGTTACAACTTTGGCAATCGTTTACCCTAGACCGACTGGGCCTATCCACTCGCCTGGGCCTTCTACTTCCAGTCGCTTGGTACCTTGCTGGGCTTTGATCCACTCGCCGTTCTGCAGGCCCACTCGCCAGCCTTTGGGCCAGTCGGAAACGTCCTGCTGAGTATACCCCAGTAGGCGTATCCCCATCAGTAGTCCCCGAGGCCGTCGTTGATTAGGCGTGGGTGGCTGCTGGCAGTCGGAGTATACAGCTTCAAGTTGGCATCCAGTCGAATCGTCGGCGGGCTCCTGCATAAAGGAAAAAATCCGGCGAACCGAGTTGTGTCTTGGGCGAGTCGAACCGACGGGACACGGTCTCGGCGAGTGACTTAGCGAGCCGAGTGGATGGAAATGGACCGTCGGGAGCGGTCAAACTAGCCGTTAAGGTAACTCAACGGTAACTTTGGCGTAATCATCGCGCGGTAACGGCCTCCGGATTTGGCGGGCAACCTCCGCTATATAAGAGGAATGGTAGGCTATCGCAAAGCCAACCGCCCACCATTTCTTCCGAGTACGCACATCTTCCTTCCTTTGATTCCGCGATCTGATCGACCCGCAATCCTCCGACCTCCGAGCAAATCCTCAGCCATGGCCCTCTCCACTGAACCTTGGGGTAGATCCAAGTGCACCAGGGCGCAACTGGCCTCCTTCGAGGAGGCCGGAATCCTGCGGGCCGGCTGCTGGCGTATCCCCGCAGCCGGAGAAACGACCCCGAACCCGCGAGAGAGAGAGTTCATCTGCTTCACTAGTCACCTCGAGCGGGGTTTAGGGTTTCCCACCTCTTTGTTCTTCCGGCGCTTCTGCAACTACTACGGGATCCAGCCCTCGGATCTGGGTCCCCATAGTATCGAGCAGCTCGCCATCTTCGTGGCGTTCTGCGAGTGCTACTTGGGCTGCCGGCCCTATTTTCCCCTGTGGCAAGATCTGTTCCATGGACGGATCAGCCGCGAGGAGGCGGGCGGCCCAATGCTAGACGCGGGCGGCTTAACCTTCCAACTCAAATCTAAAGCTTCCTTCTTCGACCTGATGCTGCCGGCCAAAGCAGCGAGCGACTGGAAAAAGTCATGGTTTTATGTGACCGAGGCGACCCCGGAGGACGAGGCGGCGATCCCGCGGTACTCGGCCGACCGTTCCGAGCCACGCCATCTCCAGGTCGTCAAGCTCCCCGACGACCAGCGGATGGTCGTCGACGAGATGCTCCAGACCATCCGTGGCCTGAAGAAGAAGGGGCTCCAGACGGTAAACTTGTACAATTGTTGGCTTGGGCGGCGGCTCGTTCCGCTCGCCCAACGCGACCATTATATGTACTAGTACACGGGCCGGGGAGACTCGACGAAAGCCTGCCCTGACGAATGGAAGCTGGAGGACTACCTCTCAGCGCTAAAGAAGATCACCCAGGCGACATACGCGGATGCGCAGGCTGGGGTCCCTCCCTACACCGCGAAGCGTCCAGCTCCGACGGTAATCCCTTTATCTTGTTTGCAGTCGTAGCGTGTACAGTCGCGGTAATTCTAACTCTGTTTCGTGTTTAATGCAGCTGTTCCAAGTGGTGGAAGGGTGGCTACCACCCGCCGACGACGAAAGCCCCGGGCCATCCGCCCAGGAAACAAGCGAATCGCCACCCGCCAAGGGCATCGAGGACGACGAAGACGAGTCCGAAGAGGAGATTGCCCCACTGGTCCGAAAGACCCGCGGGCAACGTCAGCGCGAAATCGAGGCGAGCCGGAGCCTCGAGCGTCACGACGACGACGACGAACTCCCAGAGACCACCTCGCGCTGTCAGGCCACTCCCGCGAAGAAGAAGAAGAAGAAGGAGAAGGAGGCGAGGGCCCCCCTAAGGAGGAAGACGAAGCCGCCGAAGATGGCCTCACCGCCGCACTCAGCGAGCAGCTCTGATGCTCGTAGCTCGGCCGGTGACGGCGCGGCCCCGGCGACAACCGCGCTAGACGCGCCATCCGTCGAAGCACCGCTGGCTTCAATGCCTCCGCCCTTCGCGCCGGTCTCCGGGCTAGGGAAGGTTCCGGCTGTGGCGACTTCACCTCGCGAGGAGGTCCCGAGCATGGCGGTCTCGCCTCGCAAGGAGGCTCCGACTGTGGCAGCCCCACTTCGCAAGGGGGCCTCCGCCGAAGGCGTCCCGGAGGCGCCAACCGCTACCTCAACGTCAAAGAAGCCGTCCGTATCCTGGGCCCCTGACGTCCTGGAACTGGGGCTTAGTCGCCGGTTGGGCCCCGAGCTGGAGAAACCGGCCGGCCTTCGTACAGGGCTGCGTTTCCTTCCAGTCGCCAAGTGAGTGCATTCGGCCTTCACCTTTCTCTTTTAGTACTTCGACTGTTTTTTATTGATTTGTCTTGACGTGTAGGACCGGAGTGAAAAAGATGGGCCACCCGACGGTGGCCAAGGTGCCCTCCGCCGCTAGCGAGGAGGATCCTTCCCGTAAGAGGAAGGTGGACGAGGTCGCCGCCTCCACGGAAGGCAGCAAGAAGGCCAAGGGCGACGACATCGTCGCTGTCTCTGACGACGCGGCGGCCGCGCCGGCTGGGCCCGCAGTGGAAGCGACCGCGTCCACGAAGGGGGGCATTTCGTTGCCTAGACCGGAGGAAGCGAGCTCTTTTGGGGCGGGTGCGTCAATTGCTACCTTCCCCCGCTTCATGACCAAGGCGGCCACGGCGAGTGAGGCTGCGGCTCCGAGCCTCGCTCCAGGGACCGCCGACGCTGAGATTGACCAACGTCGCGGGCACACACCGGCGCTGCTTGCGTCTGTGGACGCGGTGCAACTTCACGGCATGCTTGGCGCGGCCATCCAGGTACCTCCAGTCCCCGAGGATCAGGTCGGTGCTTAGCAGCGGCTTGATTCTTATAGTTACTTGTTTTGTACGTTCGAGTCCAGTCCCCGAGTGCGCACCCGCTAAATTGTAGCGGGTGGGCACTGAGTAGTTTTCGTGGTCACCAGTCCCCGAGTGCGCACTCGCTAAATTGTAGCGGGTGGGCACTGAGTAATTTTCGTGGTCATCAGTCCCCGAGTGCGCACTCGCTAAATTGTAGCGGGTGGGCACTGAGTAGTTTTCGTGTGTGCTGACTTTGAAGATGTACAGGGTCTGCAACTGGAGTCGGCAGAGCGATTGGCTGCGAAGCAGCGTGCTGAGAAGGAGTTGGCCGCTCTCCAAGAAGTAAACAAGGAACTTCAGGCTGTTGCTGCGCAGGCGGAGGTGGCTCGCCAGGAGCTTGTCCCTGCTGGCGAGCTGATGGCGGCGAGATCTGCGTTAGGCACTGCTGAGCAAAGGATCGCCGGCCTCGAGCGCGAACTGCGGGAGGCGAAAGAAGAAGCGAGCTCGGCGAACGGGCGAGCTAAGGCCGCCGTTGCGGCCGCGGAGGAAGACCGGAAGGTGTCGGAAGCCCTCATTGTTGGGCTTCAAGACGATCATACGTCGCTTCAGAGCTTCATCACGGGACTCGCCCGCCCGTTGCTTGGTGAGTGCGTCTTCCCAGTCTTGTAGTTGTATTGTTTGTGGTTTCCGTGGTACTCACAACTGTTTCCGTCTAGCAGGCCGTGTGATTGGTAGCCATGAAGAAGCGAGCTCTCTTGATGCGAGGGAGTGCGTGAGCATGCTCGTCGACTCGGCGACGCTGTCGGCGACGTGCATCCGCGCCTACCTTCAAGAGATGTCGCCCACGGAGGTTATTCCCAGTGACCTCGTTGAGGTGTGGGAGTACTTGGAGAAGGCGCCCGCGGTCGTAGAGTTCATGACGCGGTCGGCGTTTCGGCGTGGAGCGTCAACAGCTCTGAGCCTGGGACTTGCCCACTTCCCCGAAGACTTCGACCTCGACGATGTGACGAGTGGGTATCCTTCGTCGACTGGCGCGGTGGATCTGTCTGAGGTTCTCAAGCTGCAGGAACGTGCCGCCGCGTACTCGGAGCGTGTCTGGGCGATGGGCAACCTCCTTCCTTACCAGGAAACGGTCGTCGCGCCGAACGACCCCGAGCCGCCGCATCGCGACTTCAAGGTCGAGCAGCCTTTCCGCGCGGCGATGGCGGGTGAGCTGACGACGTATCCATCAAACCCGTACACTGCGTTCATCCGTAAGCGCCGGGATTCTGGTGCGTCGTCGTCGAAGCCTGCAGAATAGGGTAGTGTGCCTAGATATGTTAGCAGCAGTTCTGCCGGGCAGGCATAATTTGTAATGTAAGACAATGCGATTTGCTATTGAATGGGATGTTGTGTCCAGTTTGCTAGTAATTTGTTTATTTTGGATTGACTTTGGATGAGTCCCCGAGCGCGTCCGCCCTTTTTTGGGGTTTACCTCATATATGATGTTTTGTTTGTATCATGTGTTTTGTTAATTTAGTCGACTCGCCCGAGCTCGGAGAGCCAGTCGCACGGCGCTCCCTTGAGTGCTCTTTACTTTACCGTTTTCCCGTGCGCGAACGGGGCCGGGTGGCCGAGTCCCCGAGCGTGGTATTTGGTAGTTCAAGGCGCGACTCGAGGGTGGTTGAGGACTGAGCGCGTAGGTATGAGCGCGTCACTCCTGCCTGGCCCGGTGGGTCAGTCGCGTGGCGAGTCCTGGGCGTGCTCTCTTACTTGGCGTTTTCCCTGACCTGTCGTGACGAACTGGTATTCAGTCCCCGAGCGTGGTACTTAGCCGTTCGAGTCGCTACGCCGAGGATGCGGAGGACCAAGGTCGCTGTGGGAAGCGAGGACAGTTGTCTTGGTTCGTAAAACCAGTCGAGCTAGGCGACTCCAATGGGGCTCCGGATTGGCGTTTTTCGTGGACGATGCGAGACCTGAAACGACTCAGTGCTCTTACATCGCACTACTTAGCCGTGCCGGTCGCTGTACCAAAGGTTGACTTCTGTATTTTTAGCATGACGCTGTTTATTACGAGTGCGATTGGCACAAGGCATGGAGAGTAGACGAATTCTGCGGTAACCGTTTTTTTTTTATTCATAGCGACTGGAGAGTACATATGTGGGGTTCTAGGAATAGAACTTCCGGAGGAGATTTACATTCCATGGCCGCTTGACGTCGAGTTCGCCGTCCCCGCGGACGTCGATGAGGTAGTAGGCGTCGTTGCCGAGTACGCGCCCGATGGCAAACGGGCCTTCCCACGGAGGAGAGAGCTTGTGCAGCCCCTTCTTGTCCTGGATGAGGCGTAGCACCAGGTCGCCTTCCTGGAAGGTGCGGGTTTTCACCCGTCGGCTGTGGTAGCGACGGAGCCCTTGCTGATAAATGGCGGTGCGCGATCGGGCGAGGTCGCGTGCTTCGTCGAGTTGGTCGAGCCCGTCTTGGCGGGCCAGCTCGTTTGCGGCTTCCGTATAGTGGACGATCCGCGGCGAGTCGTGTTCGAGGTCGGTGGGCATGACTGCTTCAGCGCCGTAGACCATGAAGAAGGGAGTGAATCCCGTCGACCTGTTGACCGAGGTGCGGATTCCCCAGATGACGGAGGGTAGCTCTTCGACCCAGCATCCAGCGGTGCGCTCGAGTGGTACTTGGAGTCGCGGCTTCAGGCCGTGGAGGATGCTTTGGTTGGCTGGTTCCGCCTGGCCGTTGGATTCCGGGTGTGCGACTGACGCGAGGTCGAGCCGGATGTGGTGCTCTTCGCAGAATTTGGCCATTGCTCCCTTGGCGAAGTTTGTGCCGTTGTCCGTGATGATGCTGTTAGGGAACCCGTAGCGGTATATGAGCTCGCGTAGGAACTTAGTGGCAGTCTTCCCGTCGCATTTCCGGACTGGCTTGGCCTCTACCCACTTTGTGAATTTGTCGACGGCGACCAGCAGGTGGGTGTAACCAGAGGGGGCCTTCTTGAAGGGGCCTACCATGTCCATGCCCCACACGGCGAATGGCCAGGTGATGGGGATTGTTTTGAGCGCCGAACTTGGAACGTGCGTCTGGTTGGCGTACTTCTGGCACCCGGCGCATCGCTGGACGATATCGACAGCGTCGGCGTGTGCGGTGGGCCAATAGAAGCCGTGTCGCATAGCCTTGGCGACCAGGGAGCGCGCGGCAGCGTGGTGGCCGCAGTCGCCTGAGTGGATGTCGTGTAAGATTTTGCGTCCTTCAGCCGGTTGGACGCAACGTTGGAACACGCCGGTGACGCTGCGCTTGTGTAGCTCGCCGTCGATGATGGTGTAGGACTTACATCGGCGAGCGATCATTCGAGCGCTTGTCTCGTCTGCGGGCAGGTTGCCTGTCTCCAGGTAGGCGATGTAGGGCTTGGTCTAGTCGTCTGGCTCGGTGATGAGTGCTACCAAGGTTGCCTCTGGTTGGAGGGGGACTCCGATGTCGATCTCCCTCGGGGGAGAGACTGATGGTTTGGAGATTGTGTCGAGGAACACGCCGGCGGGTGGTGCGAGTCGAGCCGACCCGATGCGAGAGAGGGCGTCGGCCTCCTCGTTTTTCCGCCTGTCGATCCACTCGACGGAATAGCCGGTGAAGTGGCCGCCCAACTTATCCACCTCTTGGCGATACGCCGCCATGGTAGGGGAGACGGCGTCGCAGGTGACGGCGACTTGTCCCGCGACGAGGTCGGAATCTCCGTAGCATCGAAGGCGATTGACGCTCATCTCCTTTGCGGCTCGCATGCCGTGGAGTAGGGCCTCGTATTCGGCCATGTTGTTGGTGCAGGGCGTGAATTCGAGGCGGAGGATGTAGCGGAGCTTGTCGCCCTTTGGTGAAGTCAGCACAATCCCCGCGCCTGCACCGTCCGCGTTCTTGGACCCGTCGAAGTGCAGGTTCCAGTAATGGAGGTACGGCGGCTTGTCTGGCTGCTGGGCCTCTTCCCAGTCGGCGATGAAGTCTGCCAGTGCCTGGGACTTAATCGCCCTTCGTGGCTCGTATTTAATGTTGTGGACGCCGATCTCGACGGCCCACTTGGCGACCCGCCCGGTCGCCTCGCGATTGCGGATGATGTCTTGTAGTGGTGCTGAGGAGACGACCGTGATGGGGTGCTCCTGAAAGTAGTGCGGCAGGCGCCGCTGAGCCCTGAAGACCGCGTATACCAGCTTCTGGTATTGTGGGTATCGCTGGCGCGAATCGGTGAGGACCTCGCTGATGTAGTACACCGGCCGCTGGACTGGGCGCTCCTTTCCTTCCTCTGGTCGTTCGACGACCATTACAGCGCTGACGACGCGCTCGGACGCCGCGACGTAAACCAGCATGGGCTCTTTGTCGACGGGTGCGGCGAGTAGTGGTGCGGCGAGTAGCACCTTTTTGAGGTCGCGGAGCGCGTCGTCCGCCTCCTTGTCCCACTGGAAGGTGGGATTCTTGCGCATCAGGCGGTAAAGGGGCATCGCCTTTTCGCCCAGGCGGGGGATGAAGCGACTAAGAGCCGCTACACGCCCGGCCAGCTTCTGGACGTCGCGCAGGCACTCGGGTTTGCCGAGCCGGGCGATCGTGTCGATCTTCGTTGGGTTTGCCTCGATCCCTCGTTTGGAGACGACGTACCCTAGTAATTGCCCGGCTGGTACACCGAAGGTGCACTTGCCTGGGTTGAGCTTTATCTTGTATCTCCGCAGGTTGGCGAAGGTCTCCGCTAGGTCGGCGAGTAGGTCTCCTTGGCGAGCGGATTTCACTACCACGTCGTCGATGTAGACGTGGATGTTGAGGCCAATTTGGCTCGCAAGGCATTCTTGCATGCACCGCTGGTAGGTCGCCCCGGCGTTCTTGAGGCCGAAGGTCATGGCGGTGTAGCAGAATGCTCCGAATGGCGTGATCAACGCCGTCTTCTCCTCATCCTCGACAGCCATTTTAATCTGGTTGTACCCGGAGTAGGCGTCGAGGAAACACAGCGACTCCGAGCCCGCGGTTGAATCGATTATCTGATCGATCCGCGGGAGGACGAACTGCTCCTTTGGGCAGGCGCTGTTCAGGTTTGTGTAGTGGATACACATTCTCCAGGTTCCGTTTTTCTTTTCGACCAGGACTGGGTTTGCCAGCCACTTGGAGTATTTGATTGGCCGGATGAAGCCGGCAGCGAGCAGGCGCTGCACTTCCTCGGCGATTGCTCGACGGCGCTCTTCATTGAAGGGCCGTAGCGACTGCTTGACTGGTCGCACTTTGGGGTCGGCGTTTAGTTTGTGCTCAGCGAGCTCCCTAGGGACACCAGGCATGTCGGAGGGTTTCCATGCGAAGATGTCCCTATTCTCACGAAGGAACTCGATGAGCGCGCCTTCCTACGCTGGGCTCATGCCTGTCCCGATCGTCACCGTCTGGCTGGGGTCGCCTGGGACCAGCTCGACGGTGCGGGTGTGCGTCGTGGCCTCAAAGGTTGAGGTGTTTGTTCCCTCTGAGTTGGGCTTCTTGAGTATTGTGGGGTCGTCATTGTTGACTCCGCTCGCGTATTTGGCGAGCTCGTCGGCGTGATTAGCTTCCGCCGCGATGACGGCGTCGGCGAGTTCGGCTCCTTTGGCCTCGCATTCGGCGGCCATGTCGGGGTCGCCGTTAATGGTGATGACGCCGCACGGCCCGTGGAGCTTCATCGCGTTGTACGCGTAGTGGGGCGCCGCCATGAATTTGGCGAATGCCTGGCGCCCCAGGACGCAATGGTAAGGGCTGTCGAAGGGCACCAGCTCGAAGACGATCCGCTCGGTGTGGAAGTTTGCCGGAGTACCGAAGGTGACGGGTAGCGTGACTTTGCCGATCGGGTACGCCTTCCGACCGGGGACAATGCCGTGGAACGTGGTGTGGGTTGTCTCGATCATCGACTGTGGGAGCCGCAACCGCCTGAAGGTGTCGAGGTAGAGGATGTTGATGGAGCTGCCGCCGTCCATCAGGGTCTTGGGGAGCCAGTAGTCGCCAACCTTGGGCTTGACCACCAGGGCGACTCGTCCTGGGTACTCGATGCGTGGCGAGTGGTCTTGCCGGCTCCAGGTGATGGGCTGTTCCGACCAGTTCAGGAACTGGGGGACGTCTGTTTGGGCCACCGCGTTGACGGCGACGGCGCGGGCGATGACCTTCTTCTCGCGCTTCGTGTTGAAGCCGGTGAAGGTGTGGAGCGAGCCGGCTACTTTGCCGAATTTTCCGCCATTTGGCGGGTCGTTGTCGGTGTCCTCCCGCGCGTGCCGTGCCTTCTCGATTTCCCTGAGGGTGTGGCAGTCGGCGGTGGTGTGCGTGGCGGGCTTTCCTTCCCTGCTGTGAAACGCACATGGTTGGTTAAGGAGGGCCGCGGGATCGAACCGTGGTTTGTTCTTGTAGTTTCCGCCATCGCGTCGTTGCCCTCCGTCGCGGCGGTAGCTCTTGGGCTCGCGTTGTGCGTGCCCAGCGTTGGCGACGAAGTCGACTCGTCCGTCGTTGCGGCGCTTGCCTGTGAGGCGGGTGCCGCTGTAGCGTAGGTCGGTTCGGCGTCCGCCGTCGTTGCCGTTCGTGCGGCGTTGCCCCCCTGACTCGTCGTCGATGTCTTGGTTGGGGTCCTCCTCGGCGTACCGTTTGGCGATCTCGAGGAGGTCGAGGATGTTGTCGAGTGTGCGGGCGTGTCGCTTGAGCTTGGCGACGAGAGGCTCGTAGCGGCACGAGGTCTTGAAGCAATGGATCGCGGTGTCCGGGTGGATGCCGACCGCGTTGTACCGGAGCTCTTGCCACCGTTGGACCCAGTTGCGGGTCGACTCGCGGGGTCCCTGGACGCAGCGTTCCAGGTCCTCGATGGTGGTGGCGCGGGTGTAGGAGCACTCGAAGTGCCTGACGAAGGCGTCTCGCATTTCCTCCCAGGAGTCGATACTGTCCTGGGGGAGCGTGTTGATCCATTGCCTGCACGTCCCCTCCATCATCAGTGGGAGGTAACGGGCGGCGAGTAGGTCAGTGTGACCCGCGATCCCCATTGCCATGAGGTATGTGTCAAGCCAGACTGCGGGGTCGTACGAGGAGTCGTATTTTTCTATCTCCTTTGGCGCCTTGAAGTTTGGCGGGTACTTTTCGCCTCGGATCATTGGTCCAAAGCACTTAGGCCCTAGTCGACTGAGCGACCCCATGGGCTCGCCATCGCAGCGAGTATTTAGGGTGTGCCGCAAGTCGTCGGGCTGGCGTGCGCGCCAGTTTTGGTTGTTGATGATGTGAGTGCGGGCGTCGACGGGTTCTCCGTTGGCGGCGACGAAGTTGGTCGCTGGCCTGGGATCGTTGGTGGAGAGTGCCGCGTTCGCGGGTCGGCGTTGGAGCTGCAGTGGCTCTGGTGGCGGGCAATTGAGGGTGTTTGCCGCCGCTGGGCGGCCGCTTGAGGCCCCCCTGCTTCCCGAGGAGCGTGAGTACACTCGCCCTTGCGAGTCGGCGCCCGCTCTTTGCTGCTCCACGGCTTTTGCGAGCAGGGCCTTGACGTACTGGATCTGTAAGGCGCCGTCGCCGGTGGCCGTGATGCTGTCGGCTGCGGCTCGGCCTGCCACGAGGTTGTCCATCGGGGTGGAGAACAGTGGAAGGCCGTTCGCATCTCGCTCCCGTGAGGAGACGACTATCCGCGGCTGGTCCCTGGGAGGGGTGCGGTTGGGTGGTGGTGGGGCACCCATCGCCGTTGATCCTGGCGGGGGTCGGGCGCTTCCCCCTGGTGGCGCGTTCTCGCAGATCGCGCGCTCGGCTATGCGAGCCGGGTCGTTCTCATCGTCGAAGTTCAGGGCGCGCCCCTGAACGGTGGGGTTCAGGCGTGACCTGATCCGCTGCTGGTGGTAGCGTGACAATTCCTGTGCTGTCACTTGCTCGAGGCGAAATTTCTCGCGCTCGGCCTGCTCCTTGCGTACCGCCTCCGCCAGTTTCAGGCGGAGTTCCTCGACCTCCGTCGCCATGGCGTTAGGAGGGATTGGGGTGGAGAAAGGATCCTCCGGTGGATCGGCGCCGGTGGCCATGTAGGTCGCGGCATGGCGACCGGTTCCGTCGTGGAGGTCGGCGGAGTTTTCCGACCCGGAGTCGAATTCGAAGATCCCGAGGATGGAGGGGTCCTCGAAATCTCCCGCGTTGGAGACCTGGGCGATGGAGCCCGCGGACGAGGCCGCGGTGATGGATCCGGCGATTGACGCCGGGGTCGCCGAGTCGGCGTCGTCGGTGAGGGCCACATCTTCTGCGGCCGCTGAGTTCTCGGCCACGTTGCTGTGGGCCGAGTTGTACTCGGAGGCGAGGCGGTGGATCGTGCGGACCTGGCTCTCGGAGAGCCGATCGCGTGGTGGCGACTCGCGGATGCGAGCCGAGTCCTCCGAGGTGATGACGTCGGTGAGGCCGACGAAGAGGCTGATCGTGCCGATTGGCAGGATCACGCTGTGCGTGACGGGTCGTGCCGCCGGGACGTAGCTGCTCGGCAAGATCTGGAGCATCTCACCGATCGCTATCATACGGCCGGTGGCGACATTCTCGTTGATGGGCAGGTTGGATCTCGCCACAGAACACCGGCCAGACCGGCCAGGCCCCACGGTGGGCGCCACTGTCGTGGGAATGACCACGGCAGATGCTGCAATCGGCAGCGAGTAGTAGAACGAGGGGCAAGGGCGGCCAGCCATCTGCGGTGCGAGATGAGGGCAAAGACACAGGGATTTACCCAGGTTCGGCCCCCCGGAGGGTAAAGACCTACTCCTGCTAGATTGTATAATGGTGATGATTACAAGGGGCGAACTCGGCGGCTAGGCGGCGAGTTGCTTGGGTGTATGAGGGAACGTGTCTCTACTCACCCCTTGGGGAGGTTTATATAGGCTCACCTCCCCTAGGGTTTACATATCTCAACTGATTCGGTTACAACTTTGGCAATCGTTTACCCTAGACCGACTGGGCCTATCCACTCGCTTAGGCCTTCTACTTCCAGTCGCTTGGTACCTTGCTGGGCTTTGATCCACTCGCCGTTCTGCAGGCCCACTCGCCAGCCTTTGGGCCAGTCGGAAACGTCCTGCTGAGTATACCCCAGTAGGCGTATCCCCATCACATATTATTTGTGTTATTTGGATTATTACAATAAAAGATATGATTTTCCAAAGTTTTTATATTTGATTTGAATTAAAAAAGAAAATTTACAAATGAAATAATTTATAAATGATGCAAACAGATAAATGGATATTATATTAAGATTCATTATATTTTTCTGATAATAATAGACATATTATTTGTGTAATTTGGATTATTACAATAAAAGATATGATTTTCCAAAGATTTTATATTTGATTTGAATTAAAAAAGAAAATTTACAAATGAAATAATTTATAAATGATGCAAACAGATAAATGTATATTATATTAAGATTCATTATATTTTTCTAATAATAATAGACATATTATTTGTGTTATTTGGATTATTACAATAAAAGATATGATTTTTCAAAGTTTTTATATTTGATTTGAATTAAAAAAAGAAAATTTACAAATGAAATAATTTATAAATGATGCAAACAAATAAATGTATATTATATTAAAATTCTTTTTATTTTTTCATAATAATAGACATATTATTTGTGTTATTTGGATTATTAAAATAAAAGATATGATTTTCCAAAGTTTTTATATTTGATTTGAATTAAAAAAGAAAATTTACAAATGAAATAATTTATAAATGATGCAAACAGATAAATGGATATTATATTAAAATTCTTTATATTTTTTTGATAATAATAGACATATTATTTGTGTTATTTGGATTATTACAATAAAAGATATGATTTTCCAAAGTTTTTTATATTTGATTTGAATTAAAAAAGAAAATTTATAAATGATGCAAACAGATAAATTTATATTATATTAAAATTCTTTATATTTTTTGATAATAATAGACATATTATTTGTGTTATTTGGATTATTACAATAAAAGATATGATTTTCCAAAGTTTTTATATTTGATTTGAATTAAAAAAGAAAATTTACAAATGAAATAATTTATAAATGATGCAAACAGATAAATGGATATTATATTAAAATTCTTTATATTTTTTTGATAATAATATACATATTATTTGTTTTATTTGGATTATTACAATAAAAGATATGATTTTTCAAAGTTTTTATATTAGTTTTGAATTAAAAAAGAAAATAAAAAAAACAAATAGTCGCGGGTCGTGGCTGGATCCGGGACTAAAGGGTGAGTGCGCGCGCGAAAACGAAGCGGCCGAAAAAACCCTTTAGTCCCGGGTCGTGGCTTAGCCCGCGACTAAAGGGGGGTCTTTAGTCGCGGGTTAAGCCACGGCCCGCGACTAAAGACCCTTTAGTCGCGGGCGGTGGCTTAGCCCAGGACTAAAGGTTTGTCCCTTTATATTCTGGCGCCAACGGAGGTGCTGCGTCCCAACACTTCGCATTTCTCATCGACGATGAAGCACACACGAAGACGAAGCACAGACGAAGACAGGGGAGGTGCTGTCCGATTCCGCCGCCGCTCCGTCGTGCCGCCGCTGCTCCGCAATGACGGCGCGTCTGCGACGATTAGGGAATGAAACGAGAGAGAGGGAGTGAGCCTGGGGGAATGAGAGGATAGGGGAGAGGGAGAGGCGTGCTCTCCATGGCTCGGCGGCGCGGATCGGCGACGAACACGACCGGCGAGGGTGTCGCATGATAGAGGACGGGGAAGGACGGCCGGCGAGGTGGGCCATGTTGGGCTGCTGAGCTAGTAGGGGAGAGGGAGAGATAGGTCGGCCTGGTTGGGGTCGGGGCTACTGTTTCTTTTCCAAAAAAAATTCTTTTTCTGTTTTTCCTTTTCTCTTTGTATTTTTTTAAATACAAATATGTTTTATATTATTTTTTTTAATTATTGTTTTAATTATAATTAGCTAGGATTAGGATTATATTGTTAGCTAGGGTTATTTTTTTAATTATTGTTTTAATTATAATTAGCTAGGGTTATTTTTTAATTATTTTTTTAATTATAATTAGCTAGGATTAGGATTATATTATTAGCTAGGGTTATTTTAATTATAATTAGCTATGGTTATTTTTTTTAATTATTTTTTTAATTATAATTAGCTAGGGTTATTTTTTTAATAATTGTTTTAATTATAATTAGCTAGGATTAGGATTATATTGTTAGCTAGGGTTATTTTAATTATAATTAGCTAGGGTTATTTTTTAATTATTGTTTTAATTATAATTAGCTAGGGTTATTTTCTTTGTATTAGTTATTAGCTATGATTATATTGTTTTACCACAATTAATATTAGAATTAGGATTAGTATTATTGTTTTAGTGATTTTTTTGTTTTATTTATTAAGATTAGAATTAGGATTAGGATTAGGGTTATTTTTTTGTTTTAGTTATTATGATTATTGTTTTAGCACAAATAATATTAGGATTATTATAATTAGGATTATATTGTTTATTTAATGGGATTATTGTTTTTTCTAACATGTTTAACTCTCTTTTTGTTATAGATAATTAAGTCATGGATCCATCCGAAGATCCTGGTCACATCGGTGAAGGTTTTCTTCAGGGCATGATAAGAGGTGAAATTCCTCTTATTACTACTGGCGCCGAAGATATTTTGCTCGAGGAAGAGATATCCTCATATCTGAATCCATCCGGTGATGGACTAGAGGAAAACCAAGGGGAAGACCAGATGGACGAAGGGCAAACAAATAACAACAATAATGATGGCCCCTCGACAGGATCCGGCGAGGTACATATATATATATGTATAAAGTCTCGTGTTACCTCTATAAAGTCTCGAGGTACATATATATATATTAATCACTCTCCTTCTTTTAGCCCACCGGATCGAAGCAATCGACAGCTCAAACAAAACGAGGGTCGAACAAAAAGTTGGATGGTAATCAGAGGTTCACCATCGAAGAAATAGATGATGACGGTGAACCGATTGCTCCAGAGAAGCACCAGAGGATGTTTATAAATCAATGCGGGGTGCTTGTTAGGGACAACCTGCCGATCACCATCCAAGAATGGAATAATTCAATGAAAGTCGGTGAAGAATCCAACAGCTATGTCACCGATGATGCCAAAGATGACCTTTGGCAGAAGCTCATAGCGCATTTCATACTACCTCGAGAGTATGAGGAATTTGAGGTAGATGGTATTACCCTGAGGCCGGGTGGGCTTGAAAATAGAGAGAAAGTCAAGGACTGGGCACTAAGCAAGATGGCAGAACTATACCGGAACCACAAGAAAAGTTTATATGCGAAATATGTCGCGAAAAAAAAATCCATGCTTCAAAGGAGTAAACGAGAAGTTGAGAGAACAGTGGCCCGATTTTGTACAGTACAAGCAATCTGATAAAGCAAAGGCAAAGTCGGCAAAGAACGCGTTAAATGCTGCCAACAAGAAATACCATCATAATGTGGGGACAGGTGGCTACAAGAGTGCCATCCCTAAGTGGGAAACTATGGAGAAGGATATGAGGGCTAGAGGCGTCACTCCTAGTACAGATGGATGGCCCGGGAGGTCAAAGCACTGGTGGTACGGGCACGAGGGATCCTTGGATCCATAAACAGGGAAGACATTATTTCATGATGAAATTCTAAAACCCTCCCAAGACCTTATTCAAGCAATGAACAATGCTCAATTGGGATTGTTCCATCCCGAGAGAGAGAACGACGAGCTGACACGCGCCCTAGGGAATCCTGAAAAGGGAGGACGAACATGAGGCAAAGGCGCCGGTGTCTCGTGGAAGAAAGGGTTTCCTCAGTACGATGCTAGTTACAGAAGCCGTCACAGAAAGAAGGACCGGGAGGCAGACCGGATCTCCAGGGTAGAGCAGGACCTAGCTGATCTGAAGAAGCTCATGCATGAAATTGGCCAAAGGCCGATGTCGTCAACTCACCCGCGGTCTGATGATCCAGCGTTGGATCTTAGCCAACGGAGAAGCAGCATGGCTTCCACGGAGGTCCGTGCTAATGATCAAGCACTGCTGGATGATGCACCGGCTCCTCACTACCCCGTGGATGATGTCAGATAGATGGCACAATGTGAGCTACATCAGCCAATGAACAACATGTCCTTCAAGGTGGCGATCGGCACTGCTTTATCTTGTCTACCTGGAGCACTCCACCATTCACTTCCGATTCCACCAGGCTATGCTCTTGTCACGGTGGATGACATAGTGGAGGATTTTCTGGACCTAGAGATTGAAATCGCTACGCCTGAAGGCCTTACGAAACTAGGAGATGTCAAGCGCAACATCATTCTATGGAATAAGAAGTACATCAAGTTTCCAGGCTCAGCGCCAAGGCCTTCAAGTCCACCCCAACCCGATTATCGCCAACCTCCAAGTCCACCCCTCCCCGCTGACGATCGCCGCAGCAGGAGTACATCAACTCGATCTCCGCCTCCGCCTCCGTGCAATACTACTACCTCGTCGAAGAAACGGAAGTTCGACGGTCCCCCGCGCCCCACATCAAAGAAAGGTCAAACGCCGAAGATAGTCGATATCTCGTCGGCTCTTCCAAAGAGACCTTATGACAAGATCGACGAGGAAACAAACGCGGATGTGGCTGCCCAAGTTAAGGCGCATTTTGCACCCAATAAGCCTGTGCCAAAGCCGGTATATAACGAAAAAAAAAGTGGGCTAAGTCCTTTCTTGAGCAACCATCCCAGATATCGATGAATCTGGAATCAGACTATGACCGGGAGATTATTAAGCAAGCACAGAAGAAAAAAATCACAAGTGCAAAAAGCGGGAAGCAAGTTGCCCAGCTCGGAGCACAGAAGAATCAATCGTTCGCCCCGCTCAAAGTCATTTCAGACGTCGACAAGGCCTTCAGAGCTAAAATGGATATGGACATGCAAATAATGGACCCTAGAGCCCGTAATAATGCTGCACTTATGGGAATCACTGTATCGGAGGCCAAAGCACTTGCTAACGAAGCAAATATGTCTCTTGGTCAATATTTAGGCTATGAAGATACGCTAGTGGTTCAGATAGTACGGCAGTATGTCCAAGGGCAGCCTCTAGTCAGTAATGAGGAGCTCGCGGGTCTATCCACACATATGCGAAATCTGCATGAATGGTACATGTCACAAGCAGAAAAAAGCATCATAAAGATTGGTTTCCGGTGGACGTTAGAAAGGAGCATCACTTCAAACCATACTCGATACAGGTTGAAATGACCGAACTGTTTCAGTTATACAACCAACGCGCCCTCGACAAATCTATCATTGGTTTCTACTATCTGTAAGTTATTTATTTCTATAATTAAGTTTGTAGCTTTAGCTCGTTCATTGCATTTAATATATTATCCTAACTATATATCCTTTTGTATGATGATATTATATTCCGCAGAAGGAATATGCATGAATGCAAAAGAGCTAGAAGATACGACGTTGGGTTCATTGACCCATATATCATTAATGAATATGTGTTAAAGAATCACCCCAAAGACGTGGAGGAAGACCTGTCCAGGTTCTTAACCGAGCATAATTTTGTTAAGGAAATACTATTTCCTTACAACTTCAAGCGAGTGTTTATATCTTGTCCACATTTTATTTTTTCTTACTAGATGAGCTATGCATTTATGCTTATGTAAATGTCCGCAGATTCCACTGGATCTTGCTAAACATTCAAGTTCACAACTCCCTAGTTGAAGTCCATGACTCATTAAGTTGGGACCAAGAGAAGTGGAGCGACATGAAAGCAATGCTCTATAAGTAATTTCAATCATTATTGCATTATATCGTCCTCTTTCATTCATTTCCTGATATCAAGTAACTAATAACTCCTTTGTTCATTTTCTTTGCCGAGCAGGTGTTGGACACGGTTCAGAAAGAAAATACCAGGTCCATTCAAAGAGGAGCTAACTTATAAAATGGCGAAGAGTTTATAGTAGCCACCGGGAACTCATTTATGTGGATACTACGTCTGCGAGTACATCCAAGAGTTGACTAGTGAGCGGAAAGTTGACTCACATTATATTTATGATTTGCAGGAGAAACTAGAGCCAGACCAGCGCATAAGAGCAATTCAAGAGGAGCTGGCGGGATTCATGATGAAGGAAGTCCTTGATGTACATGGAGAGCATTATGCAGATGACGTGGAACTCGATTTGCCTTAGTCATCTCCATGTAGCTCATATGATATATATATTCATCAATGACCATGTAATTTCAAAACATTTCTTCCTTTTGATATGATTGATTATATGTATGCTTGCAAGGGATCGATTAATTATATAAATGCATCGACGTGTAGTGTGTATGTAGTAGTGTATAATATGTATACTAAAATATATGTTTGTTATAGTGAAACACAAAACGAAAAAGGAACATAATGGCAAAAAAAGGAAATACACAATCTCTGCCGCGGTAGAGAAATGTGGTGTTTCTCTGCCACGGCAGGAAACCTTTTAGTCCCGGGTGGTGTTACAGCCCGGGACTAGAGGGTTTCCGCCTCCCACGGCGCTGAAACAGCCACATGGCTGTTATCAGTCGTGGGATGTTGCGAGCCGGGACTAGAGGGGGGCCTCTAGTCCCGTTTCCGCAGTCCCGGGCCCAAAACCGGGACTAGAGCCCGTTGCGGCCTGGGACTGGAGGCCCTTTTTCCACCAGTGGTGCCATGCAAATCGCCCTAGAACACCAAAATCATGGGCAATATCTCATGAAAACGGCCATAAAACGCAAAAAACAATGAGTTTTTGGTCATAACTCTCAAACATGTATCATGTCTTTAAGGTCCATGAAAATTCCAATGGAACACCAAAACTGTGGGCAATAGGTCACGAAAATGTCCATAAAACGGGAAAACGACGATTTTGTGCTGATATCTCTCAAACGTGTATCGGGTGTTAATTATGAGTGGTGTAAATCTCCCTCTCACCCCAAAACTATGGGCAATAGCTCATGAAAACGTCCATAAAACACGAAAATAATGAGTTTTTGGTCATAACTCTCAAACATGTATCGTGTCTCTATGGGGCATGAAAATTCCCAAGGAACTCCAAAACCGTGGGCAATAGCTCTTGAAAACAGCCATTAATGCGAAAACGACGAGTTTTTGGTTACGTCTCTCAAACATGTATCGGGTCTTATGGACCCTGCAAATCGCCCTGGAACCCCAAAATTCTGGGTAATAGCTCATGAAAACGACCATAAATGTAAAAATGCCGAGTTTTTGTTCATAAATCTGAAACATGTATCAGGTGTTATGAGTCGTGTAAATTTCCTTCAAACCCGAAAACTATGGGCAATATCTCATGAAAACGACAACAAAAAGCGAAAACTCCGAGTTTTTGGTCATGACTCTCAAACATGTATCAGGTCTGATGGGCGCTGCAAATCGCCCTGGAACCCTAAAACTGTGGGTAATAGCTCATGAAAACGGCCATAAAGCGTGAAAACACCGATTTTTTGATCTTAACTCTCAAACATGTACCGGGTGTTATGAGTCATGTAAATTGGCCTGGAACCCGAAAACCGTGGGCAAAATCTAATGAAAACGACCACAAAAAGCGAAAACAACAAGTTTTTGGTCATGACTCTCAAACATGTATCGGTTTTCATGTGTCGTGCAAATCTCCCTAGAACACCAAAACTGTGGGAAAATAGCTTATGAAAACAACTATAAAATAACGCGAATACGCGAGGTTTTAGGTCATAACTCTCAAACATGTAACGGGTCTTACGGGCCTGCAAATTCCCCTGGAACCCCAAATCTATGGGTAATAGCTCATGAAAATGGCTATAAAAAGTGAAAACGCCGTGTTTGAGGGCATAACTCTCAAATGTGTATCGGGAGTTATGAGTCGTGTAAATTTCCCTGGAAACCGAAAACTATGGGCAATAGCTCATGAAAACGTCCATAAAACGTGAAAACGCCGAGTTTTTGGTCATGGCTCTCAAACATGTATCGAGTCTTATGGGCTGTGCAAATCGCCCTGGTACACCAAAACTGTGGGCAAATAGCTCATAAAAATGGCTATAAAATGCGAAATCCAGGTTTTAGGTCATTACTCTCAAACATGTAACATCTCTTATAGGCCATACAAATCCTCATGGAACCCCAAAACTATGGCCAATAGCTCATGAAAACGTCAATAAAACGCGAAAACAATTAGTTTTTGATCATATCTATCAAACATGTATAGGGTCTTATGGGCCCTGCAAATTCCCTTGAATATCCAAAACTGTGGGCAAATATCTCATGAAAACTGCCATAAAACACGAAAACGATGAGTTATTGCTCATGTCTCTCAATCATGTATGGGGGTTACCAGTCATGCAAATTGACCCGGAACCCCAAAACTGTGGGCAATAACTTATGAAAATGGCCATAAGAACGACAATGAAAGAGTATGTGGGCCCCATGTGTTGTTTTGGTAATTAATTACACTCTATATGGACTAATGCTTGTATCAAGTTGCACTTGTAGGAATTGTCCATTGGCAATGCTTGAACCATGTGGTGGTGTCAAGGTTGAAAGAAGAAGAAAATGAAGAAGATCAAGTGATGACCAAGATGTTCAAGGAGTGATCCAAAGATTGTTCATGGGAGAGTTGAGCCTATGGCAAGTGTGTCTTGAAGAATAAGATGGAGTGATATCTCTGGTGTACCTTCAAGGCACCAACATAATGAAGAAAAGAAGAAATGAAGTGCAAGTTCAAGATGAGCCATCCCGAAGAGATCATATTCTTGGGTCTTGCCATCATTATGGTGATCATGGATATGTGAACATATGGCTAAAAGAGAGGCTCTCCCATAGTGAGTATGGGGGAGCCAACTGGAAGACTTCACCAAGATAGCGCAATCAAGAAAGGTGTTCCATATTGAGGTGGACAAGATTGTTATCGTCAAGATCAAGTGGAATATTCTCAAGGAAAAGTTATACTCTTGATAGAGTTTCTTTCTTAACGGTCTCATGATGTTATTTGGAGAGACCGATTTATAGGATAGGTAACCATACTATCAAGAGGGGCTCTCGAGTGAGTAACTTGATAGTATCCCTTGGTGAGAGCTCAAACCTTTGCATACGTGACATCATATTTCTTGGTTCTCATTTGGTTCTTATACATGAGAGGATTTATAGCTTCTGTTAATCTCCATGACAAGCTTAAGTTCATCGAAAACGGATTTCATATGCATTCTCTATTGCGTTTTCGATATTGGAGGTTTAACCTATTTGTCTTTTCTAGATAGGTTAAACCTTTCACCATTTGGTTATATCCTCCCTTTATGTACTATGATAGTTCTCTTAATTATCTTGTAGAGCTCGTTACTATCTTCGAAACGATCCCAAGATCATCAAAATCGGAGGTCGGATGCAAAAGTTATGGTCGTTTCATTTTTGCTGTTTCTGTCAGTTTTGCCTAGGGTGGAATGTCCGGGATGAAATCGTGGGACACTCCGGTGTCGCGTAGATATCTCAGATTTCATTCGTGGGGGTTGCTATACTGTGTCCCATATCGGATTCTACCCGGACACTGGCCGGAATGTCCGGACCATACGCTCCAGATCTCCAATGGTTGGATTTTGGAGGACCTGTATAAGGGGCCCTTCTTCCCCAATGGAACCCTAACCATTCTTGCAAGTTTTCCCCTTCATTGTTGACCTTCTTGAGCTTGCTTCCCCTTAATCCCTCCTATGATACTTTCATATTCTTGAGGGATTTTAAACAGGAGATCTAGATCTACAACCCCACCAATCAGTCTCTCCTCTAAGTAAGAGGAACATATAGGGATCTAGATCTTGGAGTTCTTTGTGGATTTCCTCCATTGTTCTTCCTCTCTCATTTCCCCATAAGCTTTTGTAGCTTTGGTGGAATTTGGGAGAGAAGTATTTGAGCACTTCTTGTGTTCTTGCCATTGCATTTGGTGCATCGATTTGTGTTCTCGGTGAGGATTTGATTGGGTGAAAGTTGAGAAACTTTTTACTCTTTCGTTCTTGGAACCCTAGATGGTTTGATTGTGTGGAGGGCTGTGGATTACTTGGGTCCTCCAATTAAGTTTTGGAGATTCCCCAAGCTAGTTTTTTGGGAGCCTCCAATTAAGTTGTGGAGAAGTGCCCCAACCTTGTGAGAGGTTCTGGATTACAACCGACAAAGTGCACCGATAGTGGAAGTGTGGATGGATCCCGTTGTGGTGAGATTCACGGGAGAAAAAGGGAGGCCTCTTGTGGCATTGGTGTTTTGATACCACCCCTCTCCAAACGAGATGTACTCCATGTTGGGAGGAACTCGGTAAAATATCGTCGTCCCCGCATGCCTCGGTTATCTCTATACCCGAGCTCTTTACTTATGCACTTTACTTTGTGATAGGCTTCGTGCGTGAAGTATATATCTTGCTATCACATAGTTGCTTGTCTTGCGACATCTGTATACTTAACAAAGTAAAATCTAGTTTAATTACGCCTTTGTTGATCAACTCTAGGAAAAGTTTTAAACCTCCTATTCACCCCCTCTAGGCGACATCTGTATCCTTTCAATTGGTATCAGAGCCCGATCTCTCATTTTAGGCTTCACCACCTTGAGAGTAAAGATGCCGGCTAGGGGATTAGTGCACAATGACATGCTCACATTCGATGGCACAAATTATGGTGTTTGGAAATCTCGCATGCTTGATTTATTTTGGGACATTCACCCAACTATCGAGGGAACTCTATATATGAGTTTCTCTTCTCCTATGTATCCCCAAAAAGAATCTTTAGAGGAGAAGATGAACTCTTGTATAGATGTTGTAGCTACTAAAATTCTTTTACATATTGTGAGCAATGTAGTTCTTTCTTCTATAATGCCTTATTCAAGTTCTCGTGAGATATGGACCATGATTCAAGATAAATATAGCAAGTCCAACACTATTGAGGATGATTATGTTGCTTCCACTTCCGGTCGATATGAGTTATTATCCACTACCACTTCACCAACATGTGATTTTTCACAAGGTAATGTTATGGTGAGTTGTGATAGAAATTGCAATATGGATAGTGTGCTTACCATTTTTAATCCCACATATCTACCTAATTGCAATGATGTACCTTTGGACCTTAACACTTCTAGCACTCAAAACTTCTTACATGCTTGTGTTACTATTCCTTGCATATCATGTAGAAATGACTTGAATAAATCTTATGATGATATGCTTGGGTTGTCTTGTTACCATCACAAAAATGCTTCTACTTCCTCTATTTCTTGTGTTGCTAACCATGTAGAGGAAAATCAAGATTCTATGGGCCAAGAAAAGGTTTTGAATGGAGCTACGAATGTGATCTCATCATCACCTTCCTCTAGTTCTCACTGGATCCTATTGTTAATAATGACGATCATCGAATTGAGTATGATATTACATCTATTAAAGAGATGGGAGAGATTGTATTTTGCACTCCCATTAAAAATAAAATTGCTTCCTCCAAATTTGTTGAAATCTTGACATGTGCTATTGAAGGCAATAATCTTATTGAGGAGCAAGAAAATATCATTTCTCAAAAGTTTGCGCTTGAGCGTGAGTATGCACTTGAAATTTCACAACTAAAGGAATCCCTTGAAGAGTAAAAACCACCAAGGAATCTCTTGAGGAGAATTTTACTCTATAATTATCTATAGTAAAGGAATACAATGATAGAAACTTGCGGTGGCAAATTCCTTCAAAATTAAAAATGATGAACTCGAAGTTACTTATGCTAAACTTGTTGAGGATTTTAAGCACCTCGAAAATGGCTCTCGGGTCGATAAAAGGGAGCTCATCAAACTCACCGAGTTTCATGAGGAACTTAAAGATTCATATTCAAAAGAGCTTGCCAAGTTAACCTCACCTCCTGCCAATAATAATGATGCATGTGCTACTAACTCTATTTCTTGTGAAGCATCTATTTTAAAGGAGAATGTTGAGCTAAAGGCTCAACTTGCTTTGCTAACTAGCAACTATGGGAAATTAGAAGAAAGTCATGTTAAGCTCTCAAGCTCGCATGAGGATCTGCTAGTCTCCCATGGTAGGCTAAAGTTGGCTCATGAGACCATCGTGTCAAAGGTAACATCTAGTGGGCCACATGTGGACATTAGAACTATATCTAATCAAAATGTTATATTTCCATGTGCTAGTCCTTGTAATTCATCCTCTCACAACCATGCTATATCTCATGATAAATTACATTTCGTTCCTTGTTGCTCTAACAATATAGCATCTACTTCCTCTAGTACTTTTGTTGAAACTAACCATGTAGAGGAAATCAAAGAGCTCAAGTCTCAAGTCACTTGTTTGAAGAATGACATGAAGGCTGCACTCAACAAAATCTTGAGTGTGCAATGATACGTTGGAAACGTATCTATAATTTTTGATGCTCCATGCTTGTTTAGTATCTACTTTGCTTTACTTGTCCACACTTTGAGGTGCTTTTTACATATTTTCTGCTACTAACCTATTAACCAGTTGCAACAGTTCCAGATGCCTGTTTTCTGCTGTTTTTGGTTTCAGAAAAGTTAGTAAAGAAATATTCTTGGAACTGGACGGGAAAAACGTCAAAGTCAATTACTTTACATGGGTAACAAGAAGTCCAGAGGAGAGCCGGAGGGGCCAGACCTACCCCAGGCGCGGGGGCTGGTGGACCTGGACGCAACCCGGTCTCGCCCCTTCGCCTATAAGAAGCCACCGATGCAGAAACCCTGAGCACCCGATCAGATATCCATGAAATCGTCTGTAGCCGCCACCACCATCGTCCCTATATCGGGGGGGTCTGAAGCTCTTCCCGACACCTTGCTGGAGGGGAGATCATCCCGGAGGCCTTCTATCTGGTATGATGCGTGAGTAGTTCCAACTTGGACTATGGGTCCATGTAGTAGCTAGATGGTTGTATCTCCCCCTTTGTGCTTTCATGTATATATCTAGTGAGCTCCGTTCATGATCAAGATCTAATCTATTTGTAATCATGCATGTTGTATTTGCAGGGATCCGATGGATATTGAGATTATTATGTTGGTTTGATTAATGGTTTTGTCGTTATGATTCTATCATGTCTGTGTTGTTTGTGATCTTGCATGCTCTCCGTTGCTAGTGGTTATCTTGGCCAAGTAGTTGCTAGTGAATCCATGAGGGGGGACTTATGCTCGATAGTGGGTTCATGCCTCTAGTTTCCAAGGGAAGTGACAGAAATCTCTTCGGTTGTAGATGTGTTGTTGCTACTAGGGAGAAAACAACGTTCTCTTGTTCATCGAACATGTGGACTGTTTACCTTACACACTTTGCTTAAAGCAGTTGTTTGTTGCTTGCAACTTAATACTGGAGGGGGGTCGGATGATAACCTAAAGGTGGACTTCTAGTCATAGATGTAGGTGGATGGCGGTCTATGTATATTGTTGTATTGCCCAATCAACCTCATAGGATCTTTCTGACTAGTAATTGCATTGTTTTGCCTTGCTCAGTTCCTGTCAATTGCCCCGCTATAATTTGTTTACCCTTCATGCCATGTTGTTTATCTAAGAAGAGCACCTCTAGTGAACTATGGACCCCCGGTCCAATCTTTACCATTGATACATCTTCCACTGTTACTTTTTTTACTTGCTACAAACCATTACCTTCCACACCATACGTTTAATCCTTTGTTATAGCAAACCGGTGAGCTTGACAACCTCACTGAGTCGTTGGGACAAAGTCTTGAGTTTGTGTTGTGAAACTCTCTGCGTTGCTTGCAACACCTGTGTGACATTTCCTTCCTCCTACTTGTTCGATAACCTCGGTCTCAACTGAGGGAAGACTTGCTGCTATGCTCTTCACACCTTGCTCTTGGGGTTCCCAACAAGACTCCACATCAAGCACCAAGTTCTCTGGTGCCATCAAGGAGTCACCAACAAGTTTTCTGGCGCCGTTGCCGAGGAGTCTAAGGACGTCTTAACTAGGGGAGTCCTTCACTTCCTTTCTCTTTACTTTGTTTTTAGTTAGGTTTGTTTTGTTTTTCTTGGTTTTGTTTGCCTCTTTCCAAAAAACCCAAAAAAATAGTCTAGTTTGGTTTGCTTGCCTTATTGAAAAACCCAAAAAAAATAGTTCCTGCTCTAGATGCTGCTGCTATTTTTGTCTTGCCCACCTTTGCCAAAATGAAATCTGCTGAGAACACCAAGTTGTATGAATTCACTAGCACCAACAACAATGATTTCCTAAGCATTCCTATTGCTCCACCTGCTCTTGATGCTACCTTTTATGAAATTAAGCTTGCTTTGTTGAATCTTGTGATGAGAGAGCAATTTTCTGGTGCTGGTTCTGATGATCCTGCTGCCCACCTTAATGGATTTATTTAACTTTGTGAGATGCAGAAGTATAAGGATGTAGATGGAGATATTATTAAGCTCGGGTTTTTTCCTTTCTCGTTGAGGGGAAAAGCTAAAGAATGGTTGCTATCTTTTCCTAAAAATAGTATTGATTCTTGGACTAAGTGCAAAGATGCTTTTATTGAAAAGTACTATCCTCCTGCTAAGATTATTGCTATGAGAAGTGACATTATGAAATTTAAACAACTTGATAGTGAACAAGTTGCTCCTGCTTGGGAAAGGATGAAATCTTTGGTTAAAAATTGCCCTACTCATGGACTCACTGCTTGGATGATTATCCAGACTTTTTATGCAGGTTTGAACTTCTCCTCAAGAAACTTGTTGGATTCTGCTGCTGGAGGTACCTTCATGGGCCTCACTTTGGGTGCTGCAACAAGGCTCCTTGATAATATGATGGTTAACTACTCTGAATGGCATGTTAAGAGAGCTCCACATGGTAAGAAGGTAAATTCTGTTGAGGAAACTTCCTCTTTGAGTGAAAAGATTGATGTTATTATGGCTATGCTTGTTAATGGGAAAGCTCCTCTAGATCCTATAGTGTTCCTTTTTAGCCTCTTTGGTTGCTCAAGAAGAGCAAGTTGATGTGAACTTCATTAGAAACAACAATTTCAACAACAATGCCTATAGGAATAACTTTGGTAGCAACAACAATTATAGGCCTTATCCTCCTAATAATGAAAACTCCTATGGAAGCTCTTACAATAATGCTAGAAATGCCCCCTCTGAACTTGAAGTCATGCTCAAGGACTTTATTAGTAAACAAACCACTTTCAATAAGACTATAGAGGAAAAGCTTTTAACTATTGAGAAAAATATATCCTCTTCGTCTGAAACTCAAACTTCCTTGGTTAATAAAATGGCTGCTAAACCTGAAACTATGGAAGATACCTTTGCTACTGCTCATGCCATACAGGTTACTATTGATGAAAATGTTAGGCTGTTAGCTCAACTTCATGCTAAGTGGGAAAGGGAAGCTGAAATTGATAGAAACAATAGTGTGTGCACTATCACCACTAAACCAAAAATAGCCCCTATTCCTCCTCCTACTATGCCTACCACTAGTGATGCTAAGTTTGACTTTGATATTGATGGTTTAAGTATTTCTGAAGTGATTATATTCTTGCAAAAGCTTGCTAGAAGTCCTGATGCTAGTGATATGCATGTTGCTTTCACTAAACACATTACAGATGCTCTTGTTAAGATTGAGGAAGAGAAGCTAAAACACAAAGCTTCTATTCCTAGGAAAGTAGAAGATAGTTGGGAACCCATTATTAATATGCAAGTGAATGACTTTGATCTCAAAGCTTCATGTGATATTGGTTCTAGTGTCTCTATTATGCCTAGGAAGATTTATGAAATGCTTGATTTGCCACCATTATAAGATTGTTATTTGGATGTCCCACTCAATGATAATGCTAAGAAGAAACTCAAGGGGAATAATAATGATGTTCTCATTATGGTTAATAATGCTTATGTCCCTGTTGATTTCTATGTTTTGGATGTTGAATACAATGCTTCTTGTCCTATCACTTTGGGAAGACCTTTTCTTAGAACAGTTGGTGATATCCTTGATATGAAAGAAGGCACCATTAAATATCATTTTCCATTCAAGAAATGTATTGAACACTTATCTATGAGGAGACACTAGTGCACAGGTAGGCCTCTAACACCGGTTCGTAGAGGCCTCTAACACCGGTTAGAGAACCGTTGTTGGGGTTTCGGTGTTAGAGCCCCCCTTTAATAGCGGTTCTTATACGAACCGCTGTTAAAGGGTGGCACACGTGGGGCTGCCGCAGCGCTCAGCCCCCCTTTAACACCTGTTCGTAACACGAACCGGTGTTAAAGGTTCTCTGCTGCGGCAGGAAAACGGCATAAATCTCTGTCGCCGCCCAGTTCTGGGAGGATTTCTGCGGCGTAGCGGGGACGGGGAGGGGGGAGGGGGAATCGATTGGGAGAGGTATACACATACATCGTCGGTACATACGAGTACATGAATAATTAAGCAACTATTATAATACACAAACATCGTCATTGTGGTATTCTCCGTACACGTTGAAGCATCAAGTACAAGACAAACACGTTCAAGCATATATAAAATATAACATCTCCGTACACGTTCATTTTGGTGGATATCTAAAGAGTTCTCCGCCAGGCGTGACGACCTCATCAAGTATGAACCCCAAAAATTCCTCTTGAACGGCTCGTATGCGGTCAAATGGTAGGAGTTGCTCCCGCATCCGTTCGATCTAAATATATTTGAAGAATGGGGTCAATATATATAAGAATAAAACTCAACACAACTGATGGTAATAAAATAATGTTGTGTACTTTGTTTACTTAATTTAAGTTGTTCTAGTGTGTCTTGGCCCGTCGCACATATCGTGTTGCGAATGGACTCGCAAACATAGTATCCACATAAGTTATTGCCAGGTCCCTGATGCGCACACTTTACAAGAATAGAGAATTCAATCAAAATAATAATACATAAATCATGATATAATGGAATTGGAAGCAGAATCAAAGAGATACGCAGACCTAGCTGGCTAGTATTACTTACATTTTGGTCTACAAATTTTAGTTCTTCTGACCATTCACCCACGGCCCTGCCCGTGAACCTTTTCGAAACCCTATCTGACAAAGAAAATGGATAAAGGAGTAATAATTACTTGTTGTCACAAAAGTTGCCGATCTAGTGCGATAATATGATTGAAATTACCTTTGGAGCATCTCTTTAAAGTCTGCCCATAGCTCTTGGTCTTTTCGTAATGAGTCCATGACAAGGACTTTTTCTGAGTCAACTTGAATGACTAGCAGAGTAAAGTGGAACCTACGCACGCATAACTCATCATCAGTTACACTTAACATCGAGTAAGCCAAAACAGAATGTGTACAAGAGAGGGTAACACTCACGAGAAGTTGTAAGGCAATAGTATTTCCCTTTTGGTTTGTTGTCTCAGTAAAGATGTTAGCAAGAAATCTTCTGCTTGCCCGGGTTTGTTTTTTACCACTTGTTCATGAACTCTATTTGGGTCAACAAAACCAATGTCAAAAGGACCTCCTTTCATGCATTCCATAACATTTTTCATGTGTAATAGTATATACATATATGGTGAGCATATATATACATGAATTGAATGAGCTGAGATAGAAATTACAGAAATAGTACTTACACACAATAAAGGCTGATGGCAGCTTTGTCGAGTTCCTTCTAATTGAATAAAAAATGCAAGTCTTGAATGTTGAAGGTGATCGCGTCGTCTTCGCACAAGAAAATATGATCTCTTATATGCGTCATGATCCATTCTTCCTTTCTCGTCTTGTAGAAATCAAGGTACCACTTATGCAATCTTCGCATTTTTGTTGGTAGATTCTTGAGCTCCTCTTTCTTGACAAGATTCTTCCCGTACTTCCATGGTTGTATGGGGTTGACATCGCCTTTGGGCAAGTGGTCTCGCATGATGTTCAAGTATGCAATGTAGGTCATCCCCATCTTATTGGCCTTTCTTTATAGCTCTTCCTCGTAATCATTTATAGGAGGAACTATCCGTGTGTCGAACACTTTGAGCGGGGCGCACGATTTGTTTTCCTGCTCTTCGAGCATGGGAACTGTTTTCCGGGGTGCCGCATGACTGCTACTTTCAGACTCCCTCCGCCTTGCATCCCCCTTCATTATCTGACACTCATAGTCCGGCACAAGTGGGGTTTCAGGTTTCAAAATATTATTGTAAAACTTCTCCACCACCAACGGATCTAGTTTCTCCTTTGGCTCGGCCCGTCTAGGTGCAAAGAATTTCTTGACCTCTTCTTCCGAGATCCTCTTGTTCTCCTTGTCGCTACGATTCCACAATAATACCGGCAATGGCTTGGCGGAAGGCTGCGGGACATAGTTTCTTGAACTCTTTGGCGTATGGTTTCCTGCTGATTTCTTTGTGGCAGTTCTAGTGATGCTCTTCGTGGCAGTTCTCTTCCGCTTACGCTGACGTGCAGGAGATGGCTGAAGCGCCGGAGATGGCTGGCGTGCTGAAGATGGTTAACGCGCAGGAGATGGCTAGTGCGTCGAAGATGGCTGTCGCGCAGGAGATGGCTGAAGCAACGGAGATGGCTAACGCAGCGGAGACGACAGGGGAGTATTTTGATGACTTGGAGATAGCTGAGGCGGCTCAGACTGCTGACGCTGCGGAGACGGAGGGGGTGCCAGTGGCCTCCAATTTGGAAGCACGATGTGTTCCTTCTTCCAAAGAATGTTTGTTTTCACTGCAAATTTGAGTTTAGTTTCCCCTTCACGTGTAGCATGGTCAAGCTGTGCTTCCTCATATTCCTTCACAACCTCATCCACCCAACAATAGCATAGCCATCTGGAAGAGGTCGGCAGTGGTAAGTTCCACCAGCTAGAGGAGGTAAGGCATAGCCGACTGCCACCTTAGTGGATAAGCCTATTAATCTCACATGCAGCTCAGCGTGTTCGCTCTCCGTGATCTCATCCACGGGGTATCGAGGACCCGCCATTTCAAGCGTGGGCTGCACGTTCTCCGTGGAAGCCACGCTGCTTTTCCTCGCAGAGTCTAGGCAGCCGGCAGCTTCCAATGCAGGCCCTTTGTGCCGCTGAGATGGGCTGGTAGCTTGCTGGCTCTTTTGTGCATTTACTTACGCCTGCAGCACCACAAGTGCATGTTCTATCTGTGTCATCCGGTCTGTACGCTCTATTTCTTTTCTTCCGCGCCATCTGTAAGAGTCGCCCCACTCGGCAAACCCATCCTTCCACGTCATACCCCCTATGCCTCGTGCAAGTCCAGGGTGTTCTTTTTTACCGATGGCGCGTGTCAGCTGATCATTCTCTGTATCGGAATGGAAGGTCCTGGCGGCTGTTTCCTCATATGCCGTGATGAGTTCAATGACGGGTTTGGCAAGAATTGTTGGGAAGATACACAATCCCGTTTCTAGGTCCAACCTTGTCCCGATTCCGTAGAACCAAGTCTTTGCACGTAGGTCCCACCCCTGTGTCTGGGGTGTGATCCCTCTAGCGCGCAGGGCCTTATCAGCTTCCTCCCACTTAGGCCTCTGAGATATGTAGCCACCTGACCCCGTCCTCTGGTGATATTCCTTCTTCTGGGCATTTAGCGTATTGGTTTCTGACCTCTTAGTAGCTATAGCACCTTCCTTGTAAGCCACAAATTCAGGCCAGTGAGGACTTATCTTCACATAATATGCGTCTTCGAAATCTGGAGTTTCGCGATCTTTGACAAACTTGTTCAATTTTGTCTTCCAGTTACAGAAAGCGTCAGCCATCTTCTTTAGAGTCCACTCTTTGACCTTTTCCTTTATAACCTGTTTATTTTCATCCTCCTCTGGTGGTATGGTGAAATTTACCAACAGCGAAGTCCAAAGCGTTTCTTTGGATCTTTCATTGACAAACGTACTGTCGCCCTTCTTTGTCTTATTCCAATATTCAATTATGATTGGGATTTGGTCCCTAACAAGAACTCCAGCCTGACGTATAAATTTTTCTGCGGCCTTCTTGGACTCCATCGGCCTACCATCAACACGGACTGCTTCGATCATGAACTTTGCACGCTCTTTCAACCGATGGCTCACGCCTCGCTTGCTCTTTTTCATAGAATAATATTGTTGCTGGCTGGTTGATCCGGAGGGCTAAAATAATAGAGAAGCATTAATTAATACATGTACATATATATACAAATCAAACGGTGCAAGTCAGCACAGGCTTAATCCATGCATATACCTCGACGGACTTTGTAATCACTAAAGTGCGTTCACCGGAGTTGTCATCTTCTCCATGACTACTTGAGATGTCATTATGTCCCTCCAAGTTCAGATATTGTGAGGTATCCTCGTGGATCATGTTCTCCATTATTTCTTCCTCTTCAAGGTTTCTAATGAGTCGATCCATAGTTTCTCAAACAATAATATTATCTAGAGTAAGAGAGTAAACATTCAAGTGGACTTGGATTCATACACAAATATACATATTATTCATACAAAAATACACAAATGAAATTAAAACCCTAAGCATGCTTGATCATTTTAAACGAGGTCCGAGGGGTCCAATCCCTAATTCGAAGAAATCCCGGATGCATATGAGAGGGTTCATTATGTTCTTCTAATTAAACTTGTCATGTAAGTTGATTAACAATGCATGATTATAGATTAAATAGGTAGTTCTAATTTTTCTGAACATTTTGAAAATTAGTTATTTGTATTTTTCTGACTTATAAATAATTAGTTATTGAATTTACAAGATTTAAACGTTTTCTAGAATTATTAAACCACTTATTACCTCAGTCTGACGTCACCACACCCTGACCCTAACCCTTATCTCACCAAAAAAGGGGCTAGCCACAGTGGCTGACGCGTGGGACCGGGGCCACGTCACAGCCACACAGGCGCCACGCGGGCTAGCCGGAGGGGCTACAGACGGCGGCAGCTGGCGGCGCTGGAGAGCGACCTAGGGCACGCGAGCAAGCGCTCGACTCAGCGGGATGGGGCCTACCTAAAACGGGCGGAGCCGCTACCTAGGGGTCACCGGAGTGACGGCAACGACGATGGCCAGCGGTGGCGCTTGCAGAGCAGCGAGGCGACGATGGCTCCGAGCGAGAGGGAGCGAGTGGAGGGGAGGGTGAGCACCGTGGGCTCACTGTGGGTCTGCCATAGGAGTCCGCGAGGCCGGGCGGGGTCGGAAACGGCGACGATGGCGATGGTGGTGGTTGTCGGGATCGGAGAAGAAGAGGTGCTGGGGGGTCGATTGCGGATGCCCCGCGTCGATTCCTTGGACACGGAAGAAGAGCACGATGAGGCGGCGACAACAACGTGGGTGGATGCGACGGCGACGGCGGCGTGGGTGGGCGCGGCGGCGACGGCTCCTCTCTCGGTGCACCTCTGCTCCTCGATCTGGCTGGGGGAAGAGGAAGAGGAGGTGCGCGCGTTATAACCCCCCCCCCTTAACACCGGTTCCAGCCACGAACCGGTGTTAAAGGGCAGGGGGAATTCGTTTCGCGCGCGCACCCCACCCCCCTTTAACACCGGTTCCAGCCACGCACCGGTGTTAAAGGGGGGGTTGGGGGGATTTTCGTTTCGCGCGTGCACACCCCCCCCCCTTTTAACACCGGTTCGTGGCTGGAACCGGTGTTAAAGGGGGGCATTTTTAATTCAAAAAAGAGGATAAAATTTAGAAAATTCATATCTTTTTCATTTCAACTCAGAAAAATATGAATAATATATCATAATTTTCAAAAATATAAGATCTATCCATTCATTTAAAAACATTTTATAGTAACTATAGATGAAAAATTTCAAAATGATTAAAACACTTACATATGAATTATTATTATTCAATTAAGACAAAAATAAAATAGTCAAACCCAAACTTTGAACTTAAGAAATATTAAGCATCTGAAAAGGAATCTAACCCTATTTTATTAAAGAAAATCATATTTTATTTTGTATTAACATTTTTGAATTGTTTGGATATTTAAATTTAGCATCTTTTGCATACTTTGGAATCTAACAAAACTTTCAACATGAAAATTGTTTGCATTTGAATAACTAATCCTAAAACATTTTTGTTTTTAAAAAATAAAATTCTAACTATTTAAACTAGTAACAAATGGGAAAGGGCGGGCAGAATGCATGGGAGGAAAAGGGCGGGAAGAAAATTTTATTACGATAGAACTGAAATTAAAGTACATAACGCAACTAACAAAGCACGACTGAAAATTAAGATACATAGAAGAACTGAAAATTAAGATACATGGCCAGATTAAGTCACAATCGGCTGAACTTGTTTTGGAATGTTGGAGTGATTCAGTCATGCTCATGCCTACACCTCTAATACTCGCCACTGTAGTAGTCGTACTCATCGCGGTTGTCGTTTCTTTCGTTGTCGGGGTCGCCGTAGTTGAACCTTGAAGGCTGAGTATGCGTGGGCTGGACTTGAGGGTAGCGTAGACGGGGGTTAGAGTCGGCGGCCGTGTCGTAGGACATGACGCTCTGGAGAGTCCGATCGCGCCACCACAACCGACGGTCGGCCTCGTTGAAGTTCAAAAGAGGTGGGTCGTCCTCCTTGTTCCTGGCGAGTGCCCTCTCACGCAGATCCCCGAAGAAGGCTTCCCAGGTCGGGAAATAGTCGGGATGCCAGTTGGGATTCCTCCGCTGCTCTGGCATGAGCTCGAAGTAGTAGTGGTTCGTGATGGCCATCCGGCATGCCATACCTAGAGGGATAGGAGGAACCGGCACGCCTCCGACGCTCAGCATCCAGCCTACGGGGGCGCAGTTGCCCGGTGGGCAGGGGTAGTTCGAGGCGCAAAGCGCCTCAGCCTCCCTGGGGGTTAGTGGTATGGTGGAAGCCATGGGAAAGAGTGATGAGGTTGCAGATATGATTCTAGAGATGTGCAATGACAATGGAGCCCAACCCTACATATATATAGTGAGAAATGGCAGGAAGATAACTGGAGGGAAGAACTGGCGGGAAGAAATGGCGGGAAAAACTAGAGGGAAGAACTGGCAGGAAGAAATGGCGGGAAGAAAAATGGCTCATTTAATACATATAGTGTCAACAGAAGAAATATGACATTGATTTCCATGTTGAGATACATATGTGTGCCAAAAATGGCTCAATTAATACATATAGTCACTCTTATGATCGCGTCGGCCGTAACCATGGAGTATCAGCACCATTTAACAGGATGGTTGGGTCAGTCTTCACTTTGAAGGGCGTAATTTCATCAAACTTGGTATAATCTTCTAACATGTCTGTCTTGTCCTCCACTCCCACGATGTTTCTTTTCCCTAAAAGAACTATGTGACGCTTTGGCTCATCGTGTGATGTATTTGTTTGCTTATTATTTATTTTTTCGGTTTGGTAGACATGTCCTTCACATATAAAACCTGAGCCACATCATTGGCTAATACAAATGGTTCGTCTAAGCTCTTGTCTACCTTCATAAGATTGTTGAGATCCAATGTTGTCATTCCGTACTTCTTGTCTACCTCAACCCCTCCTCCTGTTAGCTTGACCCATTTGCATCGAAACAAGGGGACCTTAAAATTAGGTCCATAGTCAAGTTCCCATATCTCCTCTATGAACCCATAATACGTCGTCTTTTGCCCATTGTCTTCTGCTGCATCGAAGCGGACACCACTGTTTTGGTTGGTGCTCTTTTTATCTTGGCCTATCGTCTAAAATGTATTGCCATCTATCTCATACCATTGGAAAGTACATACAGTCGAAGATGGTGTCCTGGCCAACAAGTACAGCTGATCTCCAACAGTGGTGTTATTCGTGAGAAGTCTTTGCAGCCAGCCGCCAAAACTCGCCATGTGTTCACTTATAATCCATTCATTAGACTGTCCCAGGTGTTTGAGGCGTATAAAATTCATGTGTTCATTGATATACGGGGCAACGAAGATAGATCTTTGTAAAACCGTGTAGTGTGCTTGATTGAGAGAATGGCCGTCCCTACATATCATTGCTTTACATCCTAGGGTACCTTTTCCATGCAGTCTCCCCTCATGTCGTGATTCTGGAACACCTATCTCCTTAAGGTCAGGAATAAAGTAAACATAGAACGCAATGAACTCCTCTATTACATAGCCCTTGGATATGCTTACTTCTGGCCTAGCACGGTTATGAACATATTTCTTTAAGACTCCCATGTACCTCTCAAAGGGGAACATATTATGTAGAAATACAGGACCGAGAATGGCAATCTCTTCTACTAGGTGAACAAGGAGATGCGTCATAATATTGAAGAAGGATGGTGGGAACACCAACTCGAAGCTGACAAGACATTGATTCACATCTGTCTGTAACCCTGGTAGGCTTTCTGGATCGATTACCTTCTGAGATATTGCATTGAGGAATGCACATAGCTTCACAATGGGTACTCGAACATTTTCAGGTAGAAGCCCCTTCAATGCAATCAGAAGCAATTGCGTCATAATCACGTGGCAGTCATGAGACTTCAGGTTTTGGAATTTTTTTCTGGCATATTTATTATTCCCTTTATATTTGACAAGAAGCCAGATGGGACCTTGATACTGCTCAGGCATTCAAAAAAGATTTGCTTCTCTGCTTTGGTAAGAGCGTAGCTAGCAGGAGTTAAGTGGCGTCCTTTACCCTTCTCATTCTCAGGACGCATAGGATCTTGAGGGTCTTTCATACGTTGCTGGTCCTGCCGTGCTTCCGGTGTATCTTTTGTCTTCCCATACACTCCTAGGAAGCCTAGCAGGTTCACGCAAACATTCTTCGTCACGTGCCTCACGTCGATTGAAGAGCGGAGCTCTAGGACTTTCCAATAGGGTAGGTCCAAAATATAGATTGCTTCTCCCACATGAGCGCGTGTCCGGCATCGTCATTTGGAACAGATAAACTCACAGGACCTTTTCTAAAGATTACTTCTAGGTCCTTGACCATACCAAATACCTCCTCACCGTTATGGAGGACGGGCTTCCTCCGGGGTTCTACCAGACGTTTGAAATGATTGCCTTTGTTTCTTACGGGATGCAGGTTCAGAAGAAATCGACGATACCCTAGGTACACAACCTTCTTACATTTATCCAAATATACACTTTCAATCTCATCTAAACAGTGCTTGCATGCTTTGAATCCCTTGTTTGTCTGCCCTGAAATGTTACTTAGAGCTGGCCAATCATTGATGGTTACGAAAAGTAATGCTCATAGGTCAAATGGCTCCCCTTTGTGCTCATCCCACATACGTACACCTGGTTTGGCCACAACTATAAAAGTTCTTCAACTAATGGCCTTAGGTACACATCAATGTCGTTGTCGGGTTGCCTCGGGCCTTGGATGAGCACTGGCATCATAATGAACTTCCTCTTCATGAACAACCAAGGAGGAAGGTTATAGATACATAGAGTCATAAGCCAGGTGACGTGACTGCAGCTCTGCTCACCAAAAGGATTCATGCCATCTATACTTAGACCAAACCTTAAGTTCCTTGCGTCACGTGTGAAGTCCGGGTACTCTCGCGTGACTTTTCTCCACTGTGACCCATCAGCGGGGTGTCTCCACATCGCTTATTTCTTACGGTCTTCCATGTGCCATCGCAACAACTTGGCTTGCTATTTATTTCTGAAGAGACGTTTTAACCGTGGTATTATAGGAGCATACCACATAACCTTGGTAGGAACCTTATTCCTAGGGGCCTCGCCCTCAACATCGCCAGGGTCGTCTCGTCTGATCTTATATCGCAATGCTGTGCATATCGGGCACGCATCCAAACTCTTGTACTTCTCACCGCGGTAGAGGATGCAGTCATTAATGCATGCATGTATCTTATGCACATCTAATCCTAGAGGGCAGACAACCTTCTTTGCTTGGTATATACTGTCGGGCAATTCATTATTTCTTGGAAGAAGATTCTTCATTTTTACCAACAACTTTGAAAATGCGCTGTTAGTCACACCGTTCTCTGCCTTCCATTGAAGCAAATCCAGTGTGGTACCTAGCTTTTTGTGGTCATCTTCGCAAGTTGGATACAACAATGTTTTGTGATCCTTTAACATCTTCTCCAGCTTCTCCTTCTCCTTTTCAGTTTCACATTCTTCCTTTGCATCAGTAATGGACCGACCAAGATCGTCATCAGCGGGCCCATCTTCTGCCTCTTGATCTTCATTATCTACCCTCGTTGCAGTATCATCGTATTTAGGATACATATTATGATAGTTGTCATCATCCTCTTCTTCTTCATTGTCTTCCATAACAACCCCTCTTTCTCCGTGCTTGGTCCAAAAATTATAGCTGGGCATGAAACCGGATCGAAGCAGGTGGGCGTGAATGGTTCTGGTATTTGAGTAGTCTTTCTTGTTCTGACAGTGAACACACGGATAGCACATAAAACCATTGTGACCATGGTTTGCATTAGGCACAACGATGAAATTTTGGAGGCCCGTAATGTACTCGGAAGTGCGTCGGTCACCGTACATCCATTGCCGGTTCATCTGCATTATATAGTATATCAAAAATTAATAGGGAGATGACCACTTATACAGTACATCTATGACACATGAAAGGATAAAGTTGCCGACCTCGACCAAGAAGGAAAGAGCAACGAGAAAACTTAATTCGAGATCTCGGGCATTTCACTGAACACCTCTTGTGCATAGGAAAAAAACACAAACTAACACACCTCTCACCCTCTTTCTAAGATCCAAAATGAGAGAGTAAAAAAATGAGAGAGAGAGAGAGGGGTGTGGGATGCGGTTTGTTATATAGGCGCACCCCCTTTAACACCGGTTCAAGCCACGAACCGGTGTTAAAGGGGGGCTGCACAGGGCGGTGGTGCAGGGCCTTTAACACCGGTTCGTGGCTCGAACCGGTGTTAAAGGGAGTGCGCCTTTTTGCTTTCTGGACCACGCTGGTATGGGCGCCCCCTTTAACACCGGTTCGTAGAAGAACCGGTGTTAAATCCCATTTCCGACCTCAACCAAAGGCCTTGTTTCCACTAGTGAGAGAGAAGTTGCTTTTTGCTCCCCCTTTGAAAGCATGATTTGATGCTAATGCTTCCTCATTTGAAAATACTTGATTCTTCTTGCTTCTTGTGCCTAACTTAAAGGCGTTAAAGAAAAGTACTTGTTGGGAGATAACCTAAGAGTTTCCTTGAGTCTTGGAAGTTATTACTTCTGTAATGACCACTCCTTATCCTTTTTGTTTTCTTTTTGTGTCAAGAATGACCTCTAATGAGAGGGAAGTAAGATTTGGGGAGTTGCTGTCCCGAAACAGATTTCTACCCTCCACCAAAAAATACGTGAGGAGGCTCTGTAACTCGTATTGAGATCAAAATGTACGACTAAATCCCCCATTATGTTAGCTAACTTTATTTAGTTCAACACCTTTTGATTTTAGCAACAGAAGATGTTCTAGAAAATTCGTTCCTACCTGTTGGTCTATTTTGACAGATTTCTGCCATTATTTGCATTTGCTTCTTATTGATTCCTTTTTGAGTTCTCTTCAGGTAAATTGAGCTTTTTGAAGGAGTTACTATAGTAGCTTGTGTTTTTAGTGAAAATCCTTGCTGTTCCAAAGCTTTTCCAGAGGTCTAATATCTTTTGAATAAGCTAATGTTGCTAATGAAGATTGTGTGAAGTTTTGTATGAAGGAAAAATTTTAGGTGTAGAGAGAGAATGATGCAATGAGATGAATAATGGACAAAAGCTCAAGCTTGGGGATGCCACCATGGTGTCACCCCAAGAAATATCCAAGAGGTACAAGCGTCAAAGCTTGGGGATGCCCAAGGCATCCCCTTCTTCATCAATAAAAAGCTTAGGTCTGTCTAGACACTTCGTTTTTATTATTTCATGCACAGTTGTGTTGTTCTTGGAGCGTCTTAGTTTTTGTTTTCTTTGCTTAGTTTGTTTAGTTTTCTTGAGTAGTTTGGACCCCTGTTCCCGCTGTGTTGTTTTGCAAATAAGTTTGCTTGATGTTGGAAAGGAGTAGTAAGTTCTTGCTTGTAAGTGCAAGAGGAGCTTGCATTGACTGTGACTTAGACTTTTGCATGACATGCTAGGTGTTGTTTTAGAATTATGCTTAGTGATTATTGTTGTAGCATGTCTTGTTCCAAACAATTGGGATTGCTTAGTGTGCCTTAAATAAATTATGCGTTGTTTTAGCATGCAAAAGCATAGTATTGTGGTATTCTCTTTTGATGTTTTGCTTGGGTTGACTTGGCACATGATCACACCATGTTATGACTATGATGAGTCACCATTATCCTCTATGATCATTTAGTCCTTGACTTGTAGTACCACTCTTTGCTTTGATTAGTATGCTTTGTTGCATTGCATGATTATGGCCATTATTGCTCTCTTAGTTGGTTGCTCCCAGTCTTTTGCTAGCCTCCACTTGTATGAGTGAGTTCTACTCATGCCTCCAACTCCCAAGAAACCAAGTTATTCCAAAGTGTCCACTATAAACTCCTATGCATGGTGTGTTACACCATTCCAAGTATATTCTTGCTTTCAACTATCTTCCAATTAAAAACTATTTTGTTATGTGAAAACTTAGTGATTAAAGCCCTCACGAACTTGATGGCACACTTTATTCTTTGCCCCTAATAAACTTGAACCATTGTGACAACTTTGTTGTATATGCTTGCACTTATAAGTTGGAATTAGCAGAACCGTGCTGTCACGGGGAACGTTTTAAACATTGCACTTGTACCTTCTTGTACTCAGTTGATATCATGTTCTTTTGTCTATGGATGTCACCGGTGTGAAATAAAGAGGGAACTTGTAAGTCCATGGAGTTTGTATCCTGTGTTAGAGAAACGCCTGGGCCGCTAGCCTAAGCCATGCCTAATCATGGTGGAAACCTGCAGCATCACCATAGTGACATCTATGAAGCATTCTTATTATAAAAAAAGAGAGACACATTGAGAAAAGAGGAAAGAGATAAAAAAGCACCATATTCCCATGGTACATAAGAAAAATTGCTGAGATGCTCATTGTCTGCTTGCCTTGTCATTTTGGTTATGGGAAAGCTCATGTACCATGTGCAAGGGGTACCCTGTTGGTGGTTCTCAATGATATGCAAATACTTACAGTGACAAGAACTTACCTGGACCCAAAGTTGAGTATGCATGAGGTGTGGCCCTCGTATTCAAGCGGCATGAGATTGCCAACTTATACTTCGTCAAGCATATACTCCAGCTTTGCCACTTTAACCTTAACCACTTCAAGATGCTTATGATAGGGGCAATGAGGGCTGAAAGCTAACAAGTACCATAATTTTTGGAAGCTCTTTTCGAAACTTGTAATCACTGCTTCCTTTACAAAAAAAGGGTCTTTCTTCCACCACTGTTGAGTCTCCACCTTCTACCTTTAGGCACCATTAAGAGAGCATAGTTTTCATTCTGTGTGTAGTGCTCCAAAGCTTATTAATTGATGCATATTGTGTTATTACTTGTTCCTGTGCTACTTGTTTCTAGTCACCCTTGTGAACTTTGAAGGTGTCCTATGCATCTATTTTCTACTCTATGTGGGACAAGCTGATTGCCACTATGCTATGTTTTCTGTATGTGAAACAAACAAACGTTTTTCAATGCATGTTATTTATGATCTTTGTTTGTAACTTTCCATGTTGCATGCATACTTACTATGTCCTATTGTTAGAACTCCATCTTTCATGCACATGTTTAGAGTTCTTTGATCCCAGCTTTCAATGCTTGCAAATGGTTGGATATTTACTATGTCACCTCAAAAATTATTCTTTTTATCACTTACCTACTCAAGGACGAGCAGGAGTTACGCTTGGGGATGTTGATACGTTGGAAACATATCTATAATTTTTTATGCTCCATGCTTGTTTAGTATCTACTTTGCTTTACTTGTCCACACTTTGAAGTGCTTTTTACATGTTTTCTGGTACTAACCTATTAACAAGTTGCAACAGTGCCAGATGCCTGTTTTCTGTTGTTTTTGGTTTCAGAAAAGTTAGTAAAGAAATATTATCGGAACTGGACGGGACAAATGTCAAAGTCAATTACTTTCCGTGGGAACAAGAAGACCAGAGGAGAGCCGGAGGGGCCATCCAGGGGGGACAGACCCACCCTAGGCGTGGGGGTAGGTGGGCCCGCGCCTGGATAGGGTTTGTTGGCCCTGGCCGCCTCCCGGTCTCGCCCGTTCGCCTATAAGAAGCCCCTGATGCAGAAACCCTGAGCACCCAATCAGAAATCCACGAAACCGTCTATAGCCGCCGCCACCATCGTCCCTAGATCGGAGGGATCTGAAGCTCTTCCCGGCACCCTGCCGGAGGGGAGATCATCCCGGAGGCCTTCTCTCCGGTATGATGCGTGAGTAGTTCCACCTTGGAATATGGGTCCATGTAGTAGCAAGATGGTTGTATCTCCTCCTTTGTGCTTTCAAGTATAGATCTTGTGAGCTCCATTCATGATCAAGATCTAATCTATTTGTAATCATGCATGTTGTGTTTGCGGGGATCCGATGGATATTGAGATTATTATGTTGGTTTGATTAATGGTTTTGTCATTATGATTCTATCATGTCTGTGTTGTTTGTGATCTTGCATGCTCTCCGTTGCTAGTGGTTATCTTGGCCAAGTAGTTGCTAGTGACTCCAAGAGGGGTATTTATGCTCGATAGGGGGTTCATGCCTCTAGTTTCCAAGGGAAGTGACATAAATCCCTTCAGTTGTAGATGTGCTTTGCTACTAGGGAGAAAACAACAGTCTCTTGTTCATGGAACATGTGGACTTTTTACCTTACACACTTTGATTAAAGCAGTTGTCTGTTGCTTGCAACTTAATACTGCAGGGGGTTCGGATGATAACCTGAAGGTGGACTTCTAGTCATAGATGCAGTTGGATGGCGGTCTATTTATATTGTTGTATTGCCCAATCAACCTCATAGGATCTTTCTGACTAGTAATTGCATTGTTTTGCCTTGCTCAATTCCTGTCAATTACCCCGCTGTAATTTGTTTACCCTTCATGCCATGTTGTTTATCTAAGGAGAGTACCTCTAGTGAACTATGGACCCCGGTCCAATCTTTACCATTGATACATCTTCCACTGTTACTTGTTTACTTGTTGCAAACCATTATCTTCCACACCATATGTATAATCCTTTGTTACAGCAAACCGGTGAGCTTGACAACCTCACTGATTCGTTGGGGCAAAGTATTGAGTTTGTGTTGTGCAGGTCTCCGCGTTGCTTGCAACACCTATGTGACGTTTCCTTCCTCCTACTGGTTCGATAACCTCGGTATCAACTGAGGGAAGACTTGCTGCTGTGCTCTTCACACCTTGCTCCTGGGGTTCCCAACAAGACTCCACATCAAGCACCAAGTTCTCTGGTGCCATCAAGGAGTCACCATGCAAAAATCCCTAATGACAAGAGTGGGCTTTGATTCAACTCCAATGTCAAGAACAAGTCCACTATCAATTTGAAGAATAAGAGAAACAAGAAAAATGGTCAAGATCAAGTCAATAATCCAGCCAACATTGTTTGCTTCAAGTGCAAGGAAGAAGGGAATCATGTTAGATCTTTCCCATTAAAGAAAAAGCCTCTTAGTGTGAATCATCAAGCAAAGCGGCCTCAAGATATACCCCAAGTCATTGATGGGCCCATTCCTAAGAGGACTACTCGAGCTCTTCCTCGAGTTGTGGCTTCACCTAAGAAGAAAGATGGCAAGAGTCGACTGATACGTCGGAAATGTATCTATAATTTTTGATGTTCCATGCTTGTTTTGTATCTACTTTGCTTTGCTTTGCTTTGTCTACACTTTGAGGTGTTTTTATATGTTTTCTGGTACTAACCTATTAACAAGTTGCCATAGTGACAATTGCCTGTTTTCTTCTGTTTTTGGTTCTAGAAAGGCATAAAATCAATATTCTCGGAATTGGACGGGAAAAAGGCAAAGTCAATATTTACCGTGGGGAACATGGAGCCGGAGTACGAAATAGAGGAGAGTCACCAGGGAGCCACACCCCTAGGATGCACGGGTGGGCACACCCTGCGCCTGGGGGGTGCGGCCGCCCTGGCGCCCCCCCCCCCCTACCTTGCCTCTTTGCCGATAAAGTCCCCCCGATGCCTAAACCCTAAGTACGCGATCAATATTCCATGAAACAGTCCGTAGCCGCCGCCACCATCGTCCTTAGATCGGGGCGATCTAAATCTCTTCCCAGCACCCTGCCGGAGGGGAGATCATCCCGGAGGCCTTCTTCTTCAGCATGCCAGCATTCGGTATGAAGTGTGAGTAGTTCCACCTTGGACTACGGGTCCATGTAGTAGCTAGATGGTTGTATCTCCTCCTTTGTGCTATCATGTTTAGATCTTGTGAGCTTCGTTCATGATCAAGATCATCTATTTGTAATCATGCATGTTGTGTTTGCGGGGATCCGATGGATACTGAGATTACTATGTCAGATTGATTAATGGTTTTGTCTTATTGATTCTATCATGTCTGTGTTGTTTGTGATCTTGCCTCTCTGTTTCTAGTAGCTATCTTGGCTGAGTAGATGCTAGTGACTCCAAGAGGGGGTATTTATGCTAGATAGTGGGTTCATGCCTTTATTTAATCTAAGGGAAGTGACAGAAATCTCTAAGTTTTTAGATGTGATGTTGCCACTAGGGAGAAAACAACGGTCTCTTGTTCATGGAACAGGTGGATTGTTTACCTTACACACTTTGCTTAAAGCGGTTATATTTTCTTGCAACTTAATACTGGAGGGGGTTCGGATGATAACCTGAAGGTGTATTTCTAGTCACAGATGCAGTTGGATGGCGGTCTACATATCTTGTTGTATTGCCCAATCGAATCTCATAGGATCATGAATGTCTAGTATTGCATTGTTATGTCTTGATCAGTCCTGTCAATTGCCCTGCTGTAATTTGTTTACCTAGCATGCCATGTTTTTTATCTAAGGAGAACACCTCTAGTGAAATATGGACCCCGGTCCAATCTTTAACATTGATATATTTTCCACTATTACTGTTTACTTGCTGCAAACCACTATCACCTTCTACACCATACGGTTAATCCTTTGTTACAGCAACCGGTGAGATTGACAACCTCACTGTTTGTTGGGACAAAGTCTTTAGTTTTTGTTGTGCAGGTTTCCAAGTTGCTTGCAAAACCTTTGAGACGTTTCCTTCCTCCTACTGGTTCGATAACCTCGGTTTCTTACTGAGGGAAGACTTGCTGCTGTGCTCATCACACCTTGCTCTTGGGGTTTCCCAACGAAGCGCTTCCAGGCGCCATCATAGACTTGCTACATATGACGTGAGAAGGGGCACATTTCTTCCTCATCCACTATTGGTATATCCTCATCCAACCCTATCATTATTGATGATGCTTACTCTCTTTGTAAGGATGAGGTTGGAAATGTGTTTGCCAAATTTGTTGGTGCTCAATGTGGGTTCAATAAAAGAACCATTTGGGTTGCCAAGCCTATTGTGACGAACCTCTTAGGATCCAACTTGGTTGGGGACCAACAAGCCAAAACTTGATCAATAGGTGTTGTTGGAGGGCATTCGAGACTCGGTTACATCATGAAGTATTGAGGGATCTTCATCTAGTATATTTGTCAAGTCATGTCATGTGGATTATAGTAGCTCTATTATATATCCAATGTTCCTCCTTGGGTAACAAATGTTTAACTCATTACATTGAAAGTTACTCGCCCCCTTGTGCATGTGTTGGTTTTATATATTCCATGTTTTTGTACATGTTGTGCTTTCCACTTAATTATCTTGAGGTATCAAGTATATTTTTGTATGATTAGGTGGCACACCATATATGTGTTTTTCTTGTGTTTGAGCCTTTCTTGATTATATTTAGTATCTTATTTGGCTATTTTGAGAGATTAATGGACTATGCCATTTTGGGGGAGTGTTATACTTGGGCATTCCACAATACTTAAAATGTGTGTACGTGAGGAATACCACCTAGTATTGATATTGCAATATTATCTAGTATCTTTGTGGTATGTTTCTCATGAGAAAATTAAGTTCTATCATGTCCATTAAATATATCTATTTGGATTCTTTGCCTCGTGTTGGGTTTATGGTAGTATCACACTATGGGGGAGTAAAATGGTCAGTGCATATTACAATCCTAGAAAATGTGAATATTCGAAGTTGTGTCACTTAGAATGGATATTGATAATTATCTATCTCCTATGTGACACATTTGCTCATACAAGTTCCAATTTTCTTGAATGCCTTTATTGCTCATAATTTGGATCTTGTGTGTGTGAGACTGTTTCTTAGTATGTGTTTCCTCATATTTAGATCTCTATATCATCATGGAAACCATTAGCTTCAAGTTACTCTAATCACTAGTGATTGTGTGACTATTGTAAGCTACCAAGAATCTTGTTCGTAGCATCATGCTTAATTCTTATATTTTGTTATATGATTCTTGTTATGACTATGATCTTGTATATCCATGCAAGCTACCTCGGGAAAATTACTCCCAATATTTCTTGTCCTTGGAATGAGTACTCAATTTATGGTAGAATTTATTGATCATATTCACTTCGGCCTTTGCTTAATTTTGTCTTATCTTTGGCCAAGTTAATGTTTTGTGTGCTCCCATGTATTACTTGCTACTTATGGATCATCTTATTGTTATTGGTATCCTCTTGTGTTTTGTTTAATGTAGGTAGTAGTGATGACCTCATTTGTGTGAATTTTGCATTCAAAAGAAAATTTATATATAATGTACTACTTATGGGTGAGCTCTCCTATATTATCTAAAACAATCCTTTTAGGCTTCTTTGTTTGATCCATATCGGGTTTTATGTGCTTGGAAGTTCGATCATTTCGTTTTGGTATTTTGTGCCATCATGAAAAGTTTGGAGAGTTTGGTTTACTTGTTAGAACCTTACTCTTTTTGGGAGTTGGTTTTGTCTCATTCCTTGTTTCACGTTTTGACCATTTTAGAATGAGATAAATCCTCGAGCATCTGTGTTTTTATCTATCTTTTGCTCTTTTGGCTTTATCCTAGTTCATTTGTTGAACTTGTGATATTTCATGTGTTGAATTGGTTTTTTGATACAATTTGGACACCGTTTGTCGTGTCTCACTCTTGTGTGTGACATCTCGGTTTACTTTGTGCTTTTGTTCAAATTGTATCTCCTTGTTGGTTCTTGAAAGCCTTATGCATGCATATTTACTACATGGTTATATTATGGCATGCTTGCTTTCTTTGATCCAATATATAGGGTAAACTCCACCAAATACAATTGGCTAAGATGTGCATGAAATTCAATTTCATGTCAATATGCACATATTTATGTGGAGTCTCTCCTATGTATTGTAGTTGCACTAACTACTTTGGACCCAATATGTTTGGGGGGGGCATTTTATACTTAATTGTGTTTTAGGTACATTGGAGATATATTGGATGCTTGTCTCTCAATTTTGAAGAAGTGGTGCATACATGAAAATTTAAGTCAAGCTATAAGATGATTAACGAATTCATATCCTCTACATCCTACCAATTATATCTTGGTAACAAGTATCTCTTGCTCATGCATATTTATCTTGCTTCCAACCTTTTGTAGGTTGCATCTTGCATGAATTTTTGTTATTGTATTTATTTTTGTATTTCTACCCATGGTATTAAGAGAACTCTGTATTGTATATGTGTATTAGTTGAGATGAGTGCATATAATTGGGACTACAAAAAATCATGCATATGATCCACCAATCCCAAACATGTCAATCTAGCAATTTTATTGCCTATGTTTTCCTCAACTTCTCTCATGTGCAATAGTGAGATTTTGCTAGTTGATTTCTCCTTGTGTTACTTTTTGCCTTTCTCCATATATTCCAACTTTCTCGTTTTCACTTGGTGATAGTTGTAATGTATGGGGTGTGTTGGTTGTTGAAGCTCATCGATTTACAATAAGATATATTTGAGCCTTTGGCCATGCTTTCAAGAAAAATCTTATTGGTATTGTCATGACTTCATTGTGGATATCTTTCTCTATTTTATTTTAAGTATCTACTTTGTGTGTACACGTTTCTTTGTGGATCAATATATTTGCAAGATTGTCTACTTAGAAACTTATACACATGATAGTTGTTACTTCTCTATTGTTGATATCTTCTTTGTTTCATGTGTGTTGTATGGTCATACTAAGAAATATCATTCATTGGAGGCTATGTTGATACGCAATGATCATCCTTGTACTAGTCTTATAATATGCTTTGTCATGCATCTCACACATCCCTGTGGTTGAGCCTGCTAGTATGTTGTCTCTTACTTATTGCTCAACTATTTGTTTCTTGCAAATTTTATACCTTGGTACTTGCACAAAGTTGTGTTTAAGTAAAATAGAGGAAGTGAGGATTCCATGTTGTGCACATTGTATTCACATACAAAAACCTAATGTTGCGCATACCTTGGGGAGCTTCCTAATTTTATTTATAGTATCACTTTGTGCTTATCATATTTGGTCTCTCATGCCTTGTATTGTTAAATGAAGTTGGATGAGTGAGGATTCCATGATTATGCACTTTGTTTGCAAATGCAATTATCATAATTGGTGCATTATCTTTGGGGAGCTCACCTATTTCATTTAATAATGCTCATTTGTCTTCTTTCATTTGTTGTGTTTTTAAATGCTTATGGGGGAGTAAGGATTCCATAGTTGTGCATTATGTATTCTAATGCATTTATTTTAAATTATGCAGAAATCTTGGGGAGCTTATCTACTTGTCATTTAAAACACTCTTTTTCTCATCTCATAATATCATGTTGTTTCCATTTGCACTCATTTGTTATTTTCAAATTGGTTTCCGGACCTTGTAATTTCTTGCATCATTTGTTGATGCCACTTTTATTTTATCCCTTCTGGCAATCTTTGGGTCCTCGATATAGTTCTACTTCCTCCCAAGTATTCATCATTGAATATGTGTGAATGCACACCTTTGGAGGATTAATCACTATATTGGCCTTCTAGAACTTGTCACCCATTTTGGCAATCGATGCTAATGGGGGAGAAGTTTTAGAGGGTTTAACGGAAGTCGGTTTATGAATTGAGTTTGTTCTTAAGCATTTGAATTTCATGCTATTGCATATTTGTTGTTGCTTAGCATGTGGTATATATAGAGGAAACTCCACCAATGATAATGATTAGCAATATATGCAATGAAATTCAAGTTCATCACACATGCATAGTATTGTGGCGGAGTATGCTCTATATATGGTGGTGGTACCAATATAACATACTTATGTAGTATTTGATATTGGTGTTACCATTTTATTCGCTATATTCCTTATATAAACCCTCTCAAAGGGATTGTCATCAATTACCAAAATGGGGGAGATTGAAAGAGCATGTGGGCCCCCATGTGTGGTTTTGGTAATTAATGACAATCTATATGGACTAATGCTTTTGTCAAGTTGCACTTGTAGGAAATGTCCATTGGCAATGCTTGAACCATGTGGTGGTGTCAAGGTTGAAAGAAGAAGAAAATGAAAAAGAACAAGTGATGACCAAGATGTTCAAGGAGTGATCCAAACATTGGTCATGGGAGAGTTGAGCCTATGGAAAGTGTGTCTTGAAGAATAAGATGGAGTGATATCTCTCGTGTACCTTCAAGGCACCAACATAATGAACAAAAGAAGAAATGAAGTGCAAGTTCAAGATGAGCCATCTCGAAGATATCATATTCTTGGGTCTTTCCATCATTATGGTGATCACGGATATGAGAAGATATGCCTAAAAGAGAGGCTCTCCCATAGTGAGTATGGTGGGAGCAAACTGAAAGACTTCACCAAGATAGCGCGATCAAGAAAAGTGTTCCATATTGAGGTGGACAAGGTTGTTATCATCAAGATCAAGTGGAATATTCTCAAGTAAAAGGTATGCTCTTGATAGGGTTTCTTTTTTACCGGTCTCATGATGTTAGTTGGAGAGACCGCTTTATAGGATAGGTAACCATACTATCAAGAGGGGCTCTCGAGTGAGTAACTTGATCGTATCTCTCGGTGAGAGCTCAAACCTTTGCATACTTGGCATCATATTTCTTGGTTCTTATTTGGTTCTTATACATGATAGGATTTAGAGCTTGTTTTAATCTCCATGACAAGCTTAAGTTGATCGAAACCGGATTTCATATGCATTCTCTATTGCGTTTTCGATATTGGAGGTTTTACATGTTTGTCTTTTCTAGATAGGTTAAACCTTTCACCATTTGGTGCTATCCTCCCTTGATGTACTATGATGGTTATCTTCATGATCTTGTCGAAATCGTAACTAGCTTCGAAACGAGCCCAAGATCATCAAAATCGGAGGTCGGATGCAAAAGTTATGGTCGTTTCATTTTTGTTGTTTCTGTCAGTTTTGCCTAGGGCGGAATGTCCGGGATGAAATCGCCGGACACTCCGGTGTCGCGCGGAAATCCCAGATTTCACTCGTGGGGGTTGCCATACTGTGTCCCATATCGGATTCTTCCTGGACACTGGCCGGAATGTCCGGCCCGTACGCTCCAGATCTCCAACGGTTGGATTTTGGAGGACCTATATAAGGGGCCCTTCTTACCCAATGGAACCCTAACCATTCTTGCAAGTTTTCCCCTCCATTGTTGACCTTCTTGAGATTGCTTCCCCTTAATCCCTCCTATGATTCTTGCATATTCTTGAGGGATTTGAAAGAGGATATCTAGATCTACAACCCCACCAATCAATCTGTCATCTAAGTGAGGGGAACATATAGGGATCTAGATCTTGGAGTTCTTTGTGGATTTCCTCTATTGTTCTTCATCTCTTATTCTCCCATAAGCTTTTGTAGCTTTCGTGGAATTTGGGAGAGACGGATTTGAGCACTTCTTGTGTTCTTGCCATTGCATTTGGTGCATCGGTTTGAGTTCTCGGTGAGGATTTGATTGGGTGAAAGTTGAGAAGCTTTTTACTCTTGGGTTCTTGGAACCCTAGACGGTTTGATTGGGTTGAAGGGTTGTGGATTACTTGGGGCCTCCAATTAGGTTGTGGAGCTTCCACAAGCTTGTTTGTTGTGAGCCTCCAATTAAGTTGTGGAAAAGTGCCCCAACCTTGTGAGAGGTTCCGGATTGCCACCGAAAAGTGCACCGATAGTGGAAGTGTGGATGGATCCCGTTGGGGTGAGATTCATGGGAGAAAAAGGGAGGCCTCTTGTGGCATTGGTGGTTTGATACCACCCACTCTTCAAACGAGACGTACTACATGTTGGGAGGAACTCGGTAAAATATCGTCGTCCCCGTGTGCCTCGGTTATGTATATACCCGAGCTCTTTACTTATGCACTTTACTTTGTGATAGCCTTCGTGCTTGAAGTATATATCTTGCTATCACATAGTTGCTTGTCTTGCTTAGCATGAGTTGTTGGTGCAAATAGGTGAACCCTAGATTGTACTAGGTTTTGTGCTGAACAAAGTAAAAGCTCGTTTAACACTACTAGAGAAAAGGCTATAGGAGACATGCTTATGCGAGGCACATTTAGACCATATGCGCCTCCTATATAATAGATGAGGCACACTCCTTCTCCATGCGCCTCTAGTATAAAAATATGCGAGGCGCATATGATAAGAATGCGCCTCCTATAATCCCTGTACGGACGGAATCTAGCAGCCCCATATTATGCGAGGCGCATTCTAGTCATATGGGCCTCCTATATATCAGATAGGCGAGACGCATATGGACAGAATGCGCCTCGCATAATCTGTGTGGGCCCGCGTGTTGGTAGGTGCACGAATATGCGAGTCGCATATGGATATATGCGCCTCCTATATTTGATAATATGTGAGGCGCATATGGCCATATGCGCCTCAAGTAACTCATGCGGGCCCGGGCGGTGGTAGGTGGCCGCATATGCGAGGCGCATATTGCTATATACGCCTCCTATAGTTTGAATTATAGGAGGCGCATATAACCTGGCACCACTTTTTCCCACACGGCACGGGTCAGACGGAGTGATGGGCCCACCACGTCAGCGCACCATCGTCCTCCTCTTCCTCGCGGCCATGCTCCCCATACTCTCCTCCTCCGTCTCCCACCTCCTCTCCGCCCGCCTCGCCTCGGCTCTCCCTCTCGCCGCCCGAAACCCTAACCGCCTCCTCCTCCTCTCCCTCCTCCCCTCCTCCTCCCCGCTCCGCGCATTCTGCCCCTCCTCCCGCGCCACCTGCTCCTCCGCTGCTGCCATGGCGGACACCACCCTCGTCACCGACAACCCGCTCCTCGCCGACTTCGAATTCCCGCCCTTCGACGCCGTCCAGCCCGCCCACGTCCGCCCCGGGATCCGCGCCCGCCTCGTAAGCTGTGCCTTCCCTGACCGACACTGGCCTGATACACTCAGTCGTCTGGATCTGACTGGTTTTGGCTACCGCAGGAGGGCGAGCTGGAGGCGCTCGAGAAGGGCGTGGAGCCGGCGTGGGGCAAGCTCGTCGTCCCGCTCGAGCGCATCACCGACAGGCTCGACGTCGTCTGGAACGTCGTCGACCACCTCAAGGCCGTCAAGGACTCCGCTGACCTCCGCGCAGCCGTCGAGGACGTCCAGGTACCCGCTCTCCTCCTCTTAATCCCATGCCCTCCTGCCGCGCCCCTGGTTCCAATTTAATCCTGCTGTCGGGTCTGACCATCTTTATGCATCTCGCTCCACGAATCTTCTATGAGACTCTTGTGTTTATTTTCTGTTAGATGATCACAATGACAATGGTTGTGAGTCATGCAAACTGTCTGTGTAACTATCTAGCAGGTTTCGTTCTTTCTGTCAAATGATTTGAGTGCTTGTTGAGCAGTACTAGGATGTTTTTTCAAAATAATAGTATTACTTGGTTGAACAATTGTATTAGTTGTCCACTTCTTTTGCTTACCAGTAGGTATCTGCAAATTTACTTGGTTGAACAATTGTATTAGCTGTCCACTTTTTTGCTTACCAGTAGGTATAAGAAAATTCTGTGTAGACATGTAAAAGTCTAAAAGATGTGAACATTTCCTGTCAGATCAGTTCCCTGAGACCCCTTTGAAATAAATTTACCCAAAGATCTGGCTGTATATTTGGAAAATTACTAGCCAATACTACTAGGATCATGTCATGTTCTGAGATACTTTAGAAGATTGAGGGCTGTTACTAAAGCCAGAATCATAACTTGCTAGATTGTAACCCTCTTTTTCTGTTGGCAAAACAAGGGCAGACCAGTTGGGTTTTGATTTTAATTCATCATTTGTGAGCTAGCATACTTCTGTTCAGGAACTTACTGTACTTCCAAACTCATGGTAGACTGATAACATGGCACCAGGAAGGAAGTCTGTCAAATATTAACATGGTAGACTGATAACATGGCTATCTGTTGTTTTACGTGTTTAATAAAAAATTGTTTCATATGCTATGCCACCACACCACCTGACCTGCCTCGATCTTGAATCTTAACAGCCCGAGAAGGTGAAGTTCTATCTGAGGCTGGGGCAGAGCAAGCCCATATACCAGGCCTTCAACGCCATCAGGAATTCGCTGGAATGGGACAGCCTCAGCGATGCTTGCAAGCATGTCGTAGATGGTAACCTTCTTCTCTATGTAGCCACAGTGCCACGCCGAATCATTTGGATGGCATCTAGGACTCATGCCTTGACTGGCATCCAGGACTTATGCCCTTATTTTACATTTATTGTGTTGATTCAGTCATCCTTCCGTTCTTGGCATCCGTCGAGCAACTGTTCTCTTCATTCTCTAATTTCCTCAATTATGCATATTTACGATGATGTGCAGTACTGACTTAGTTCAACTTTTGGGTGCAATTGTGGTTCCTGTCTTGCAATTTTGTCCACAACATGTTTGGTGGGGTAACGTTACCAGTTAATATATGACATTTTCCAATATCCGAATTGCAATCACTTATATGATGATATCCGTACATTTAATCTTCTGATTTCCAATTTACCATACATCTTATTGTAGCATGTTGGTCTAGTGACTATTCTTCTCAACTAATTACTGCTGGTAAAAGCTGCGTAAATTGACCTGCTAACTCATACATATTTACATGCCACTGCTATATTGATTGCATGCTATTTTATGGTAAATAGCACAATGCTACCTTATATATATGTAAGCTTTTTACACGGCAGTTTGGCATCACTGATGTTTGTTGGATAGCAACATTAGTGGTGAACTGTACACAGATGCTGGGTACTAAACATGTACGAGGAGGCAAAAGATGGTAGATAAACCATTGATCCACCCTCGGTCTTGCATAAGTATTGATCTTTTGATTGCGTTCTACAAATTTACATGCGAGATGTATGGGCATTTTCTGGACATATTCATATTAGAGAGAAAGCTCAAACAAATTTGGAACATGTCTTGGCTATTGTAGTTTCATTGAATTTTCATGATATGATACATTTATTTTCATTACTGAGTGTTTATTCTAACTCTAGTCTTTTCGGTAATCTATGTAGTATACCACAGCATTCCAGAGGCTTGACTCTAGGCCAAGCAACCCATCTCAAGGAGATGCTCCATTGCCACCCACTAATCCAAGTACTAATGTTGCTGACAGTTCGTTGTCTGAAACTTTTCACCTTGTTTCTAGACCACTCCCATATGATACTGATCCTAGATATGCCCGAGTTCAAAGAGGGGGGTTGGTATCAAGGCGTGAAAAGTCAGTAAATCTTGTGAACTGCTAGCTATTGCTTTCCACTGACATAAGTAATATCATCTTTATTATGTGTAGGAGATGGCGAGGAGGTGTTATGTCGTGTACATCGGTCGGGTTCCAGGTGTGTACGAGGAGTGGAAAGACTGCCAGAAGCAAGTGAACAACTTCTCGGGTAACAGCTACCAAGGCTATGAGAGTAGAGAGGTGGCAGAAGAGAAGTGGAGGAGGCATGGAAGGAAGAAGTGGAGGAACTTCCTCGTGATCACCACCTTGTTGCTCTTCATGGTAGGTTATGTGTTCTACTTCATCTAGGTAGAGCTACGTCGTTGGAGTTGTAATGTGATTGTGAACTTGTACTCGGAGGTGTAATGTGATTGTGAACTTGTACTCGGAGGTGTGAACTTGTGGCACAAATATTTGATGAACTTGTATGTCATGATTGATGTGTAAATTGTATTCATGTTGGTTCTATTATGCTTTGGCAAATTGCAAGTTTCTGAAAAATTCTGTGCTCTTTATACTGTATTCTGGACTATATTGTATATTTGAATATCTGTATATTATTATTTATAGTGGTCTGTAAAACTTGAATTTCTAAAATATTACCGGAGGCGCATATAGGATACTATAGGAGGCGCATATACTATAAATATACGAGGCGCATTGTAAAACATATGCGAGGCGCATATCGATATGCGCCTCCTATACTTCACATATGCGAGGCGCATATCGATATGCGAGGCGCATATCCGAGGCGCATATCGATATGCGCCTCGCATATGTGAAGTATAGGAGGCGCATATCATATGCGCCTCGCATAAAAAATACCCGAGGCTTGAAGCTAGAGGCGCATATGATATGCGCCTCGGATAGGATTTTAGGTGCGCCTCAGATAGGCTTTTCTCTAGTAGTGTAATTCCGTCTTTGTTGAACCACTCTCAGAAATTTTTTAAACCACCTATTCACCCTCCCCCCCCTCGAGGCGACATTTATATCCTTTCAGTCGAGTTTTTGGTCATAACTCTTAAACATGTATCGTGTGCACACGTGCCATGCAAATCGCCCTAGAACACCAAAATCATGGACAATATCTCACGAAAACGGCCATAAAACGCGAAAACAATGAGTTTTTGGTCATAACTCTCAAACATGTATCATGTCTTTATGGTCATGAAAATGGCCATAAAACGGGAAAACGGTGTTTTTTTGCTGATATCTCTCAAACGTGTATCGGGTGTTACGAGTGGTGTAAATCGCCCTCTCACCCCGAAACTTTGGGCAATAGCTCATGAAAACGTCCATAAAACACGAAAATGACGAGTTTTTGGTCATAACTCTCAAACATGTATCATGTCTCTACGGGCCATGAAAATTCCCATGCAACTCAAAAAACGTGGGCAATAGCTCATGAAAACAGCCATAAAATTCAAAAACAAGGAGCTTTTGGTCACATCTCTCAAACATGTATCGGGTCTTATGGACCCTGCAAATCGTCCTAGAACCCCAAAACCGTGGGTAATAGCTCAAGACAACAGCCATAAAATGTGAAAACGCCAATTTTTGGGTCATAACTCTGAAACGTGTATAGGGTGTTATGGGTCGTGTAAATTGCCTTGGAACCCGAAAACTGTCGTCAATATCTCATGAAAACGACACCAAAAAGCGAAAACTACAAGTTTTTGGTCATGACTCTCAAACATGTATCAGGTCTTATGGGCCCTGCAAATCGCCCTGGAACCCTAAAACTGTGTGTAATATCTCATGAAAATGGCCATAAAGCGTGAAAACGCCGAGTTTTTGGTCTTAACTCTCAAACATGTGTCAGGTGTTATGAGTCATGTAAATTGGCCTGGAACCCAAAACCGTGGGGAAAATCTCATGAAAACGACCACAAAAAGCGAAAACTACAAGATTTTGGTCATGACTCTCAAACATGTATCAGTTCTTATGTGCCATGCAAATCTCCCTAGAACACCGAAAATATGGGAAAATAGCTCTTGAAAACGGCCATAAAATAACGCGAATACGCTGAGTTTTAGGTCATAACTCTCAAACATGTACCGGGTCATATGGGCCTGCAAATCGCCCTGGAACCCGAAATCTATGGGTAATAGCTCATGAAAACGGCCATAAAACGTGAAAACGCCATGTTTTGGTGGCATAACTCTCAAACGTGTATCGGGAGTTATGAGTCATGTAAATTTCCCTAGAAGCTGGAAAATATGGGAAATAGCTCATGAAAACATCCATAAAAAGCGAAAACGCCGAGTTTTTGGTAATGGCTCTGAAACATGTACCACGTCTTATGGGCCGTGCAAATCGCCCCGAAACACCAAAACTATGGGAAAATAGCTCATGATAACAGCCATAAAACGTGAAAACACTGAGTTTTAGGTCATTACTCTCAAACATGTATCATATATTACAGGCCATGCAAATCCCCATGGAACCCCCAAACTGTGAGTTCATGAAAACATCAATAAAACGCGAAAACAACAAGTTTTTTGTCATATCTCTCAAACATGTATCGGGTCTTATGGGCCTTGCAAATCGCCCTAGAACACTGATACGTCGTAAACGTATCTATAATTTTTTATGTTCCATGCTGATTTAGTATCTACTTTGCTTTGTTTTTCTTTTTCTTTTTTTGAGGTATTTTTATATGTTTTCTAGGAATAACCTATTAACAAGATGCCACAATGCCATTTGCCTGTTTTCTATTGTTTTTGGTTCTAGAAAATTTAGAAAATAAACATTTTCGAAATTGGACGGGACAAAAGCCAAAGTCAATATTTTACCTTGGGGAACACGGAGCCAGAAGACGAGACGGAGAAGTGCCTCGAGGGGGCCACACCCGCTGGCCGTGCGGCCAGGCCTGGCCCGCGCCTAGGGGGTGCATCTGCCTCAGGCACCCGCTCGGCCTCCCTCTTCGCCTATAAGAAGCCCCTGATACCAAAACCCTAAGAACCCGATCAATCTTCCACGAAATAGTCCGTAGCATCCGCCACCATCATCTGTAGATCGGGGGATATGAAGCTCTTCCCGGCACCCTGCCGGAGGGGAGAGATCATCCCGGAGGCCTTCTTCATCACCATGCCAGCCTTCGGTATGAAGCGTGAGTAGTTCCACCTTGGACTACGGGTCCATGTAGTAGCTAGATGGTTGTTTCTCCTCCTTTGTGCTACCATGTTTAGATATTGTGAGCTCCGTTCATGATCAAGATCATCTATTTGTAATCATGCATGTTGTGTTTGCGGGGATCCGATGGATATTGAGATTACTATGTCAGATTGGTTAATGATTCTATCTTATTGATTCTATCATGTCTGTGTTGTTTGTGATCTTGCATGCTCTCCGTTTCTAGTAGCTATCTTGGACAAGTAGATGCTGGTCACTCCAAGAGGGAGTATTTATGCTCGATAGTTGGTTCATACCTCTATTTAATCTAGGGAAGTGACAGAAATTTCTAAGGTTGTAGATGTGTTGTTGCTACTAGGGAGAAAACAACGATCTCTTGTTCATGTAACAAGTGGATTGTTTACCTTACACACTTTTCTTAAAGCAGTTATCCGTTGCTTGCAACTTAATACTGGAGGGGGTTCGGATGATAAACTGAATGTGGATTACTAGTCATAGATGCAGTTGTATGGTGTTCTATGTATCTTGTAGTATTGCCCAATCAAATCTCATAGGATCATGAATGTATAGTATTGTATTGTTATGCCTTGCTCTGTCCTGACAATTGCCTCGCTGTAATTTGTTTACCCAGCATGTTATGTTGTTTATCTTAAGGAGAACACCTCTAGTGAATTATGGACCCCGGTCCAATCTTTACCATTGATACATCTTCCACCGTTACTGTTTACTTTCTGCATGCCACCATTACCTTCCACACCATATAGTTAATCCTTTCTTTTCAGCAAACCGGTGAGATTGACAACCTCACTGTTCGTTGGGGCAAAGTCTTGAGTTTGTGCTATACAGGTTTCCAGTTGCTAGCAACACCTTTGAGTTGTTTCCTTCCTCCTATTGGTTCGATAACCTTGGTTTATTACTGAGGTAAAAACTTGCTGCTGTACTCATCATACCTTCCTCTTGGGGTCTCCCAACGAAGCTCTACAGTGATCTCAGCCGCATCAAACACCCAAACCATGGGCAATAGATCATGAAAACGGCCATAAAACGTGAAAATGTTGAATTTTTTGTCATAACTCTCAAACATGTATCGTGTCTTTACGGGCCATGAAAATTCCTATGGAATACCAAAACCGTGGGCAGTAGCTCATGAAAACGTGCCTAAAATGCGAAAACGATGAGTTTTTGGTGATAAATCTCAAACATGTATCGGGTGTTACGAGTCATGCAAATCTCCCTAAAACCACAAAACTATGGGCAATAGCTCATGAAAACGTCCATAAAACGCGAAAACGACGAGTTTTTGGTCATAACTCTCAAACATTTTCGGGTTTTATGGGCACTGCAAATTCCCATGGATCCCCTAAACTATGGGCAATAGCTCATGAAAACTACCATAAAAGGAGAAAACAATGAGTTATTACTCATGTCTCTCAAACATATATCGAGGTTTACGAGTCATGCAAATCTCCACGGAACCCCAAAACTATGGGCAATACCTCATGAAAACGGCCATAAGAACGACGAGTTTTTGTACATAACTCTCAAACATGTATCGTGTCTTTACGTGCCATGAAAATCGTCCTAGAACAGCAAAATCATGGGCAATATCTCATGAAAATGGCCATAAAACACGAAAACAATGAGTTTTTCGTCATAGCTCTCAAACATGTATCATGTCTTTAAGGTCCATGATAATTCCAATGGAACACCAAAATTGTGGGCAATAGGTCATGAAAATGGTCGTAAAACGGGAAAACGATGATTTTTTGCTGATATCTTTCAAACGTGTATCGGGTGTTACGAGTCGTGTAAATCGCCCTCTAACCACAAAACTTTGGGCAATAGCTCATGAAAACGTCCATAAAACACGAAAATGACAAGTTTTTGGTCATAGATCTTAAACATGTATCTTCTCTCTACGGGCCATGAAAATTCCCATGGAACCCCAAAACCGTGGGAAATAGCTCATGAAAACGGCCATAAGACGCGAAAACGACGAGTTTTTGGTTATGTCTCTCAAACATGTATGTGGTCTTATGGACCCTGCAAATCGCCCTCAAACTCAAAACTATGGGTAATAGCTCATGAAAACGGCCATAAAACGTGAAAACGCCGAGTTTTTGGTCATAACTCTGAAACGTGTATCGGGTGTTATGAGTCGTGTAAATTGCCCTAGAAATCGAAGACTATGGGCAATATCTCATGAAAATGACAACACAAAGCGAAAACTCCGAGTTTTTGTCATGACTCTCAAACATGTATCGGGTCTTATGGGCCCTGCAAATAGCCCTAGAACCCTAAAACTATGGGTAATAGCTCATGAAAACGACCATAAAGCGTGAAAATGCCGTGTTTTTGGTCTTAACTCTCAACCGTGTATTGAGTGTTATGAGTCGTGTAAATTGCCTGGAACCCGAAAACCGTTGGCAAAATCTCATGAAAACGACCACAAAAAGCAAAACCACCGAGTTTTTGGTCATGACTCTCAAACATGTATCGATTCTTATGTGCCATGCAAATCACCCTGGAACAACAAAACTGTGGGAAAATAGCTCATAAAAACGGTCATAAAACATGAAAACACCGAGTTTTAGGTCATTACTCTCAAACATATACTTACAGGCCATGCAAATCCCCATGAAACCCCAAAACTGTGGGCAATAGCTCATGAAAACGTCAATAAAACGCGAAAACAACGAGTTTTTTGTCATATCTCTCAAACATGTATTGGGTCTTATGGGCCTTGCAAATCGCCCTAAAACACCCAAACCATGGGCAATAGCTCATGAAAACGGCCATAAACCTCGAAAATGCCGACTTTTTGGTCATAACTCTCAAACATGCATCGTGTCTTTACGGGCCATGAAAATTCCCATGGAATACCAAAACCATGGGCAATAGCTCATGAAAACGTGCATAAAATGCGAAAACGATGAGTGTTTGGTGATAACTCTCAAACATGTATCGGGTGTTACGAGTCGTGCAAATCGCCCTAAAATCCCAAAACTATGGGCAATAGTTCATGAAAACGTCCATAAAACGCGAAAACGACGAGTTTTTGGTCATATCTCTCAAACATGTATCGGGTCTTATGGGCCCTACAAATTCCCATGGATCCCCAAAACTATGGGCAATAGCTCATGAAAACTGCCAAAAACGCGAAAACAATGAGTTATTGGTCATGTCTCTCAAACATGTATCGCGGGTTACGAGTCATGCATATCGCCCAGGAACCCCAAAACTATGGGCAATACCTCATGAAAACGGCCATAAGAACGATGATTTTTTGGTCATAACTCTAAAACATGTATCGTGTCTTTACGTTCCATGCAAATCATCCTAGAACAGAAAAATCATGGGCAATATCTCATGAAAACGGCCATAAAACGCGAAAACAATGATTTTTTGGTCATAGCTCTAAAACATGTATCATGTATTTAAGGTCCATGATAATTCCAATGGAACACCAAAATTGTGGGCAATAGGTCATGAAAATGGCCATAAAACGGGAAAATGACGATTTTTTGTTGATATCCCTCAAACGTGTATCGGGTGTTACGAGTCGTGTAAATCGCCCTCTAACCCCAAAACTTTGGGCAATAGCTCATGAAAATGTCCATAAAACACGAAAATGACCGAGTTTTTGGTCATAGCTCTTAAACATGTATCGTGTCTCTACGGGCCATGAAAATTCCCATGGAACCCCAAAATTGTGGGCAATAGCTCATGAGAAATGGCCATAAAACGCGAAAACAACGAATTTTGGTTATGTCTCTCAAGCATGTATCGGGTCTTATGGACCCTGCAAATCGCCATGGAACCTCAAAACTGTGTGTAATAGCTCATGAAAATGGTCATAAAACGTGAAAACACAAGTTTTTGGTCATCACTCTGAAACGTGTATCGGGTGTTATGAGTCGTGTAAATTTCCCTGGAACCCGAAAACTATGGGCAATATCTCATGAAAATGATAACAAAAAGATAAAACTCCGAGTTTTTTGTCATGACTCTCAAACTTGTAAAGGGTCTTATGGGCCCTAGAAATCGCCCTGGAACCTTAAAACTGTGGGTAATGGCTCATGAAAACGGCAATAAAGCGTGAAAACACCGAGTTTCTGGTCTTGACTCTCAAGCGTGTATCCGGTGTTATGAGTCGTGTTAATTGCCCTGGAACCTGAAAACCGTTGGCAAAATCTCATGAAAACGACCACAAAAAGTGAAAACACCAAGTTTATGGTCATGACTCTCAAACATGTATTTGTTCTTATGGGCCGTGCAAATCTCCCTGGAACACCAAAAATGTGGGAAAATAGCTCATGAAAACAGCCATAAAATAACGCGAATACACTGAGTTTTAGGTCATAACTCTCAAACATTTACCGGGTCTTATGGGCATGCAAATCTCTCTGGAACCCCAAATATGTGGGTAATAGCTCATGAAATTGGCCATAAATCGTGAAAACGCTGTGTTTTGGGGCACTCTCAAACGTTTATCAGGAGTGATGAGTCGTGTAGATTTCTTTGGAAGCGGGAAACTATGGGAAATTGCTCATGAAAACATCCATAAAACGCGAAAACGCCGAGTTTTTGGTCATGGCTCTCAAACATATATCGAGTCTTATGGGCCATGAAAATCGCCCTGGAACACCAAAACTGTGGGCAAATAGCTTATGAAAACAGCCATAAAACGTGAAAACGCCAAGTTTTAGGTCATTACTCTCAAACATGTATCATGTCTTACAGGCCATGCAAATCCCCATGAAACCCCCAAACTGTGGACAATAGCTTATGAAAACGAAAACAACGAGTTTTTGATCATATCTCTCAAACATGTATCGGGTCTTATGGACCTTGCAAATCGCCCTAGAACACCAAAACCGTGGGCTATAGCTCATGAAACCGGCCATAAAACACGAAAATGCTGAATTCTTGGTCATAACTCTCAAACATGTATTGTGTCTTTATGGGCCATGAAAATTCCCATGGAATATCAAAACCGTGGGCATAGCTCATGATAACGTCCATAAAATGCGAAAACGACAAGTTTTTGGTGATAACTCTCAAACATGTACCGGGTGTTATGAGTCGTGCAAATTGTCCTAGAACCCCAAAACTATGGGCAATAGCTCATGAAAACATTCATAAAACGTGAAAACGACGAGTTTTTGGTCATAATTCTCAAACATGTTTCACAAAAATATATATTGTATAGTATAGTGAGAGTTGTTTTTGTTACACAGTTATCCTATCGTACAGGGAGAGTGAAGGAGCAATCAAGTATCTTAGAGATTACACAATTTATGAAAAGTGCATACAAGTTGATAATGATACGAAAGATTAAGGGAGAAATAAAGTAACATGTCACATTTTTGGGAGCTGCGGAAGAATAATACACAGGGTTTAGAGATATAAAATTGTCAATAATACATTTTTTATTCAATTTCACAAATAATACACGAAATCAAAAAATTACAAATCTAATGGACCGTCGTCCGTTGAAAAGACGAAGGTGGTGGTTCGTCTTTTGAAAAGACGAAGGGGGTGGTTCGTCCGTTCGTCTTCCAAATGAACGTGTGAATGAACCTGTCCCAGTCACCACGTTCGTCTTTTAAATGGATGAATCACCCCCTTCGTCTTTTCAAAAGACGAACCACCACCTTCGTCTTTTCAACGGACAACAGTCCGTTAGATTTGCAATTTTTTGATTTCGTGTATTATTTGTGAAATTAAATAAAAATATATTATTTAAAAAAATAGCCGCAACAACCTAGTTGATTTTGGTATAACTATTACATTATTTCTTTTTGAGCAAAACAATCACGAGAAACTGCAACATTGTGTACAACCTTAGATATTATATAGTTATTCTACCTATTAATGACTCCGATGACTAGCTATCATGTTATAAATATTATAATAATTTCTAGATATTGTGGCTAATTGTCATCCTTAATACATTTAGAATGGTGGCTATAGACCTTGTTAAAATTATAGATCCTCATAAATTTACACTAAATATTTTTACTTATTTATAACTCATTTAGTTAATAAATATTGCTAATGTTTAGTGAGAGAAACGTTTGATGCTATAATCTAATATAACTAGCATTTTGACATATATTTAGATATAAAATTTCTTATTTATTCATTTTCATCCATTGTTCATACACAACTAACCGACACTTAATGGAGGGTATCTATTTATTTATTTTTCTCTAATTTAGATAGGGCATATGTCAAAATATTCTATTGAGATCCTCTGAATCAGTAAATAAAAAACAATAGTAGCTTCCTTTCTCTTATTATTTCTACTTATTTATAACTCATTTTGTCGTAAAAATTGCTATTTTTAGCGAGACAACAATTGATGAAATGATTTAATTTAACTATCATTTTGAAGTAATAGATTGTTAATGCACAAGTGGAGGTACCCGTTTTTTTATAATTTAGATAGGGCATGTCCAAATATTCCATTGACCTCCTCTGAATCACCAAATAAAAAAATAGTAGTTTGCTTTTTATCGATTATTATACCGGTTTAATGTAAAGTATTTGATAGACTTTATGGATTCATATCTATTCTATTATTTCAGCACGGTGTGTTCTACCTAATGTAGAGAACTTGTAAAATAATTATCTTGATGTATGTTTCTGGATTGTGTGGTTGTCAGGCTTAGGTAGTACACAAATACAAGATTCTAGAGTATATGACGTGTTGACAAAATAGTAGTTCCTCAAAATAGTTATGTCTCTGCTTTTCTGAATCCTAGGCTCGCTTGCGCATGGAGGCAGTAAACAAAGGTAGCAACCCGTTAGGACGGAGGCTGCTGGGAGCATGGGGTGGAACTTTTGGGGCCACATCCAGCTGCTAGGAAAGAGGTCGAGGCGCGAGAGGAAGAAGGGCGAAGACACGGGGGATCCGCTTTTATTATAAATCGAAGGAGAATTAGCAAAAGCTTTGAATTGTAGAGGTTTCTTTTTGTAAATGGACATTTGCGAATGAGCCATGAAATGTAAATCAGGGTGTTGGGAGTAGCATATTTGCATCGAGCTTGACCAGCTTGTACTGGAGTTGCAGCAGGGCTAAAGTACTTGGTTTGAGATTATTACTTGTTTCAGGTAATGTTGCAAGGGGGGTTGTTGTCCCACATGGTCAAAGACAAGCACCGACTTCCCCAACTTTTCTTTCCCACTTCCATCTTTTTTTGGTTCTTGGGCTAAACCACCACGGTTGTGTCTATTCTGGTGTGTCTCTTTTCAATCATGGGAGCCAAACCACCACGGTTGTGAAAAGTATCTGTCCACGTCACTCGTCCAAGATGAACCATGGCTGGTTGTCCTGGTGTTTCTATTTTCAACCATGGAGCTTTGTTATCGACAAAACAAAAATGTGATGAGCATTGTGGATGTTTGCTTTTTGTGTATCCTTGTGACACGCACTATGGGTACAAATTGTGTTGAGCATTGTGGATTCTTGCTTTTTGTGTATCCTTGTGACAAGCACTATGGGTACAAATTGTGGTGAGCATTGGGGATGTTTGCTTTTTGTGTATCCTTGTGACACGCACTATATGGAAACAAATTGTAGTGAGCATTGCGGATGTTTGCTTTTTGTGTATCCTTGTGACAGCACTACACTATGGGTACAAATTATGGTGTGCATTGTGGATGTATGTTTTTTATGTATCCTTGTGACACACACTATGGGTGCTAGCAATTATTGTAATCTCGGTATATCCACGCACTAATGGTGCTAGCAAACCCTAAACCCCTCTAAAATAATTTGAAGACCAAAATAACTAGAGCTTGCTTGTTCGTGCAGGAAGAACACTAGTAGAAAAAGGCCCTCTAGTCCCGGTTTGCAAGGGCCTTTAGTCCCGATTTTGCACCCGGGACTGCGAAATCGGGACTAAAGGTCCCTATTTCTAGTCCTGATTTGTTGCAACCCGGGACTAGAGGGCCAACACGTGACCTTTTTTGGAGCAAGGGGGTGAAGGACCTTTAGTCCCGGGTCATAATACGGCCCGGGAGTAAAGATTTTTTTCAATTTTTTTTTTCAATTTTTTTTTCAATTTTTTTTTGAAATTTTTTCTTAAACTTTTGAATTGTTTGACTCGTAATCCTCTCACTTGAAACATTTTTAGTACTAAGTATATTTAATCTTAGGTCAAATTACACTTGTGGTCGAACTTCCCATTCGGTCACCCATCCTAGCACTACTCCATCCTCAGCACGCTTAACTTCTCTGTTCCATCCGGATGTTCTCGCGCGAAGCCCTTTTATACCTTATTGTCAACACTATCATATCAATCCTATTAGCCCATATCAATATGTCATACATCTTTATTTATTGAAACTACAAACAACTATTTTAGTAAACAACAATAAATAAGTAATAATAATATTTTAATACAATGAAAGTAAAAAACTAAATAAAATAATATTTTATTCATTTTTTGTCATTATTCATTTAATATGGCATAAATAATATCTTTAAATCTGTAAATCGAAATTCGACAAATAATATATTCATTATTATCAAAAAATGTGATGAATCAAAATACGGAATAAAAACTTGCTAAATAATAATAAAAATAACTTTTCCCCTTTTCAAATTTTAAAAATGTAAAAGAATCAGAAAAATGGGAGAAATCCATTATTTATAATTTTAAAAATCTAAAAATGTGAGGAATCCAAATAAGGCTGTTAAAATCAAACTCAAAAAAAATTTCCACACATTTTGATAGGTGATACATTTTTTTTCGACATCGTACGCAAAAGTTATAGCAATTTTAAGTTATTCGCGCCGCACCCTTTAGTCTGGGACCGTCACCTTTAATCCCGGGACGTAATACGGTCCAGGACTAAAGGGTGTTGCCCGCGCCTGCACACCTTTAGTCCCGAACCGTATTACGGCCCGGGACTAAAGGTCCGAAATGATCCGGGACTAGAGTTTTCTCGGTCTCCTGGCCACTAAAAATGGTACGAACCGGGACTATTGCTTATACTAGTCCCGGCCTGTAATAAATCGGGATTAGTGTCAGACTCTAGATCGAACCGAAGCCTCTTTTTCTACTAGTGGAATGAGATGTTTTATGGTACCCTCGGATGAATAACATCCATCCATTTTCGTGCATCCAAAGGCACTTAACAATTCATACTAGTGCCAATAAAATGACTAGTACAAATCATGCTACTCACCTGAGGAGGGCAAAATCGGCACCGCAGAAGAAAAAAACACTTAGACGGGCCCTAGCCCAAGACAGTCCAACATAGCTCGCCAGCAAATCATTAACCCTAAGATTCAAGCTCGTCCACACCTCGCCTCCCTTCACGTGGCCGTCACGTTCCGGTGGTACTCGTCGACGAGCGTGTGTGTCCCCTTGTATCTTCGGCACCACCGTGTACCTCGGCTGCCTAGGTCCTGTGGTCGCCGGCCTCGGTTATGTCGGCGCCACCGGGAAGATAGAGAGGGGGCCAGGGAGGCCGGCGACGGTGGGGTGGAGATGCTGGGGATAGGGCGGAGTCTGGCGAGGGGTGGTGCCGGAGAGGGGAGGAGGTCTTCGAAGTGGTCGCCGCGACTAGGAGGGTGATGTGAACCGAACGTGGTGTCGTGCTTCCAGTCGGCGGACTACGATGGCAGCGGGATGATCAGCAACAAGGGGCTGCAGCCTTCACTGTCCGACTTCAACAGCCAGAGCTTCAGCCTCTACACCATCCACCTCCTCATGTGCCTCTTCACCAACACCATTGTCCCCAATATCGGCAAGCCCTCCTTCCCTTCACGGGCATTCTTGCCTCTCAGGTCTCTCCCACAATCATTCTAGGATCAATGGGGTTAGTATTTAGCTTGCAGGAAGCGATCGTGCTAGTCTTACCACCACCACATACGGCTTTGTGGTACGACTTTCAGCCAGGGATGCTGTTGCCATTAGCACTGAATTTAGTGACCATGTTCTTGTAGTTTTTGTGGCACCCAATCCGAGAGTCTAGTGCGAGATAGAATTCAGAAGTGGATCCATTTATTTTCTGGGTAAGGATATGATTGGAATGGACTATTTTATCTCAGCTTGACTGGATTTCATGTTGTCCGTCCGTGGACTAGCGTTTGATTGAAGTCTGCGCTGTCCAAATTCAGTGAGGTTCCTCCACAAAACCCACAAGTTGTTTTCTTGTTATGGTCATATCACTAACCACCTTTGATTGTTTTTTCTTATGTTCATAGTGTGAGAAATGATTTTTAGTAGATGTGGAACCGTGGGTTGTTTTCACGGAGCTTTATTTCTAACACAAACTCTGTAAATTTACACTTATAGCTCTGTATAATTAATGGACAACAAGCAATCACAAAAGGCTGATTTTGGACGCAATACGCAGAATAAGTGGAGAAATTCTATCTCTCAAGTTGATCTTCCATAAAAATCTCTAAACTTGGAAAAATGACAAAATGCATTTTTTTACAAGAATATACATATCTAGCTAGGATAGGTGTACAAGTTTTTGGTCTTGCTTTTTAATAGCTTATTATTCATAGCTTTGTGGTCACTATAATAACTTTGGGTTAACGATGCTTGGATCTCGCATCAGTTCCGCGTTAAATATATAGGCAAAGCCTCGGCACATTTACAGGAAGAGGTTACAAAAATCGAACTAACCAGAACAGAGGATAGAGAGATGACGATCTAATCTTTATGAAGAGATTAGATCGGTTACAAGTTCAAACAGAAACCTCTTATCTCTATGGTTGATGACATCACATGTGACTTCATGTGTAACTCTCTAACACCCCTCCTCAATCACAACCTTTCCTCAGGTTGAGATTGTGCTTGAATTCTTCAAGTTGCCGAGTTGGTAGTGCCTTGGTGAAACCATCTGCCACCTGATCTTTAGAGGGAATAAATCTTATCTCTAGCTGTTTACTTGCTACTCGTTCTCTCACAAAATGGAAATCTATTTCTATATGTTTTGTTCTTGCATGAAATATAGGATTAGTTGAAAGATATGTTGCACCCATATTATCACACCATAAGCATGAAGTTTGGTTTCTTTGAACTCCAAGCTCTCCTAACAGGGACTCAATCCAAATCAGTTCTTCAGTAGCAATTGCTAGAGATTTGCATTCTGCCTCTATACTTGATCTTGACACTGTTGCCTGTTTTCTAGCACTCCAAGAAATCAGGTTAGGTCCAAAATAGACACAAAAACCACCTGTAGATCTCCTGTCATCTACACACCCTGTCCAATCAGCATCTGAAAAGGCACTTAGAAGAGTGGAATATGAGCTCCTGAATGTCAGGCCAAGACTTACTGTTCCACTGACATACCTCAAAATTCTCTTAACAGCTATCCAGTGTGCAGTAGTGGGCGCATGGAGAAACTTGTAGGGTTTCGCGGCATGGAAAACAAAAAAATTCTACCGCATACAAACAAACAAGCCAAGATCTATCTACTAGATTGTAGCAACGAGTCGATGGAATAACTCACCCTCGAAGATTCCAAAGTGTTTAACGAGAGCGGATTCTCGTGGGTGATGTAGTCGTACTCTTCCCGATCTCAAGATCGCGTAGACGATCCTTCCGGCGCTGCGTTCCGGCAGCGCTTCCGCAGTCGGTCACACGTTCGGTACTCGACGAAGACCTTCCTCTCCCTTGTTCCAGCAGGCAGCGGAGGTTATAGCGCTCTCCTCGCGATTCCGGCAGCACAACGGCGTGGTACTGGAAGTAGAGGGGAGATCTCGCAGGGCTTATCCTTAAGCCGGAGCGAGTATGGTGGATAAATGAGAGAGAGCCTCGGCGATCTAGGGTTTAGACACGCCAAGGAGGGGGCAAGGCCGGCGGCTAGGGTTTGCCCTAGGCGGCGGCTATGGAGGGCGGCGGCGGCTAGGGTTAGGGTTTAGAGGTGGAGGTGTTGTGTACTTGGAGGGGCAGCCCTGCCCCTCCTTATATAGGTGGAGGGGGCGCGCCAGGGGAGGGGAGTCCCTCCATAACTCGGTTTCCCAAGTGGGCCGGCGGTGGAGGGGAGGAACTCCTCCCCAAGTAGGTTTCCTACTTCCCCTCCACCTCACAAAATAGCCGTTTGACTTTTCAAATTGGCGTTTGACTTTTCAAACTAGGATTTGATTAAACCCTTTATTTTGTTCAGCGATGACACCTAGTACATGATGCAATCATTCCAACTTGTTATGACACATTCATGTACCCTTCCCCTCCGGAGTGCCGGACATTCCGAAACCTTCTAGAACATTCCTGATGAAAAACACCGGAACCATTCTCCAACCCCGAAACAGGACTTTCCTTATATGAATCTTATTCTCCGGACCATTAAGGATCTCCTCATGATATCCCGGATCCCATCCCGAGACTCCGAACAACATTCGGTCTCTTACTCATCATTCCATAACTACTCAAACAACGTCGAATCCTTAAGTGTGTCTCCCTATGGTTCGTGAATTATGCGGACATGATCGAGACACTTCTCCGAACAATAACCAATAGAGGAATCTGGAAATTCATATGGCTCCCACATATTTCTACGATTACTTTGCGATCGAATGAACCACTTACATACGATACCAATTTCCCTTTGTCTCACGATAGTTTACTTATCCGAGGTTATGATCGTCAGTATATCTGCATACCTAGTTCAACCTCGTTACTGATAAGTACTCTTTTCTTGTTCCCGTGATATGTGATCCCTTGTGAGCCAGTCACATGCTTGCAAGCTAATTGGATGACATTCCACCGAGAGGGCCCAGAGTATATCTATCCGTCATATGGATGGACAAATCCCACTCTTGATCCATGTGTCTCAACCAATACTTTCCAAACACTCAATGCCACCTTTATAGCCACCCAGTTACGGTGTGGTGTTTGATGTCATCAAAGCATCCTTCCGGTGAAGGTGATATGCATGATCTCATGGTCGAAGGAATTAGGTTACTATGTGTCAGAAAGCATATAGCAATTGAACTATTAAAATGACTTGATCTTTATGCTATGCTTATCTATAGGAGTATGTCCACCATATCATTCTCCTAACGATATGATCTTGTTGTTAATAACATCTCAATGTTCATGATATGGAAACCACAGTCATTTATTAACCAACAAGCTAGTATTATGAAGAGGCTTTACTAGGGACTTCAATTTAAGTTTACAAATCACACAAGTATTAATGTTTCCTTGTCAATACTATTATAGCATGAATGTAAACATTTATCATAAACACAAAGATATAATAATAACTACATTTATTATTGCCTCTAGGGCATATCTCCAACAGTCTCCCACTTGCACTAGAGTCATCTAATCTAGATTACATGGTAATATACCGAACACCCATGGCAGATTGGTGTTGGTCATGTTTTGCCCTCGGGGGAGGTTTAGTCAACGGATCCGCCACATTCAGATCTGTGTGTACTTTCCAAATCTTTATGTCCCCATCTTGGACATGTTCTCAAATACCGTGAAAACGTAGCTTGATGTGCTTCAGCTTCTTGTGTGACCTTGGTTCTTGCGCATTGGCTATGGCGCCCATGTTATCCCAGTAGATAGACATTGGGTCCAACGCACTTGGAACCACACCCAGCTATGTAATGAACTCTTTCATCCATATCGCTTCTTGTAAAGCCTCCAAAGCAGCCGTGTATTCCGATTCAGTTGAAGATCTCACCACAACGCTTTGCTTTGCACTCCTCCAGCTAACTGCTGCACCATTCAAAGTAAATACGTATACAGATTATGATTTAGAGTCATCCGGATCGGTGTTCCAACTAGCATCGGTGTAACCATTAACAACGAGTTGTTCATCACCTCCATAAAAAAGAACCATATCCTTAGTTCTTTCAAGTACTTAAGGATGTTTTTGACCGCTGTCCAATGATCCACTCCTGGATCACTTTGATATCTGCTAGTCAAACTAACAGCATATGCAATGTCGGGTCTAGTACATAGCATGGCATACATTAGAGATCCTATGGCTGAGGCATAGGGAGTCTTACTCATCCTTTCTCTATCTTCTGCCGTTGTCGGACTTTGAGTTTTACTCAAGGTCGTATTGGGCAACAAGGGCAAGAACCCTTTCTTGCTATCTTCCATTCCAAACCTATTTAGAACTTTGTCCAAATATGTACTTTGTGACAATGATATTAGGCGTCTCGATCTATCTCTATAAATATTTATGCCTAATATGTAAGCTGCTTCGCCAAGATCCTTCATTGAAAAACTATTATTCAAATATTTCTTGACACTATTAAGAAGGTCTACATCATTCCCAATCAACAATATGTCATCTACATATAGTATTAAGAATGCTACAGACCTCCCACTCACTTTCTTGTAAATACAAGCTTCTCCATAAGTTTGTATAAAACCAAAACTTTTGATTACTTTATCAAAACGTTGATTCCAACTTCGGGATGCTTGCTTCAATCCATAGATGGACCGTTGAAGTTTGCATACCTTGTTAGCATCTTTAGGATCGACAAAACCTTTGGGTTGCATCATATACAACTCTTCATCAATGTCTCCATTGAGGAACGCTGTTTTGACATCCATCTGCCATATCTCATAATCGTAATATGCAGCGATTGCTAACATAATCCTCACAGATTTTAGCTTTGCTACTGGTGAGAAAGTCTCATCGTAGTCAACTCCTTGAATTTGTCGAAACCCTTTTGCGACAAGTCGAGCTTTATAGACAGTAACATTACCATCAGCATCTGTTTTCTTCTTGAAAATCCATTTGTTCTCGGGAGCCTTCCAGCCATCCGGTAAGTCCACCAAAGTCCATACTTGGTTTTCGTACATGGATCCAGTCTCGGATTTCATGGCTTCTTGCCATTTATTGGAATCTGGGCTCATCATTGCTTCCTCATATGTCGCAGGGTCATCGGTGTTGTCCACCAACATGACATTCATAACGGGATCATACCAATCAGGAGTGGTACGAGTTCTCGTTGACATGCGAGGCTCTGTAGCAACTACAACCGAAGTTTCATGATCATCATCATTAGCTTCCTCTCTTACTGGTGCAGGCACCACAGGAACTTCTTCCGGTGCTGTGCTACTCGCAAGTTTGAGAGAAGGTTCGACAACCTCGTCGAGTTCTACTTTCCTTCTAGTCACTTCTTTCGAGAGAAATTCCTTCTCTAGAAAAGATCCATTCTTGGCAACGAATATTTTTCCTTCGGATCTATGATAGAAGGTATACTCAATAGTTTCCTTCGGGTATCCTATGAAGACGCATTTTTCCGCTTTGGGTTCAAGCTTGTCCGGCTGTAACTTCTTTACATAGGCTTCGCAACCCCAAACTTTAAGGAACGATGTAACACCCTCAGAATCGGACCTATGCATGTTTTAGCGATTCCCGCCAAACCCGCATAGAAACGATTCAAAGGTGCCCACCAGGCACTTTCGTGCTGGTGGAAAACGAAGTAATAACATTACACAACAGTCCTCGATGGGACCCACAGAACAGATATATATTCAACAGCGACTCAAAGAGTCAAGAATACAGAGATACGATACAAAGATCCAAATCACCTTTAGGACGATAGAGCGTCCGACTACGGACAAGATGCAAATGGGGCTAAGAGCCCTGAAGAATAACCAATGGCGTCCATAACCCTGCCCAAGCCAAGCCGGAAGGGTAACCGTGCTAACGGTGTCGATCTCAAAACCTGCTTAAACAAAAGGGGTGCCGACAAATGCAAAGGAAAAAGAGGAGCGTCAGTACTGAGGCCAGTACACGGCGAGGCTAGAATTCGGCGGTCCTCGCCTACATAGGTATGGTGGACTGAAGCGGCAGCGGCAGCGGCAGCATGCACTAAACACCCTATAGGGACTCGACACAACTGGCGGCAATCAGAGAGGGGTAAGAGAGTCCTATTCGGAACCATCCTGATACTACCACCAAACAAACCCATCCTGGTGTTTCCCCCTCGTAACCAAACGAGGAAGTCAACCGAGGAACTCACACAGTTGGCAGTTTTATTTATTCGGTTATCGTTGTAGCAATTACTAGTCAGGTATAGTTAGTCATCCTGATAAAATAAGCAGTGAGAAGTTTTAGTTAAACATTCCATTGTAGTTACAACACTTACTAGTCAGGTTGTCTATGATCAAGAAACAGTAGTCGTCCATAACCGCGGACACGGCTTTCAGAAAGTTTTACCCGGCCGGGGTGCACCAATAGCAACACACACTCGATCAACCTCGGAAAAACCAAATCAAAACCCAACGAGGCCTTCACGACCAAAGCAATCACAAGATTCAGAAATATTTCAGGGGGCCACCCCTTAAAGTAGATCCCGCAACGAAGCCGGCCGGCTCCGAGACGGGCTTAAGGTTTGGGTGGACGGCTGTGAACGACTGGGAACCCGAAAGTGTGGCTGGGCTTGTCGACACCGCGAAAACGTGTCCCGATCCTAAACAGTACAGTGTGCTCCTCGCACAAACTTAAATAAAGCAGTAAAGCATGGTATAGGTACAGGATAGTAAATAAAACCTCAAACTAGTTTGTGGCCCCAAGAAATAAGAATGAATCAAGCTCTGGCTGAGGGGGGGTCCCATAATTCCCCGTATGCGGATAGCGCGAAAATTCAAGGAACAGGAATCAAGTACTCGGGGTCCTACGGGACACAAGTGGGCGTTCGGAAACCAAATATTATCTATCACCCACCGATGCCTCTGCTTACTTACTTCAATTTTAGTTGTTAAGCAGGAATTAAAGTGAACGAAAAGTAAAGCCATGATCATCTCCGACAGCAACATGCGGCAATACACCAACAACTGTGGTACTTGACGACAAGCAACAGCACTCGAGCAAGCGACTACGACGCGCAAGTCCAACTATCTACCAATAATCAGGTTATAGGATGTGTCCAAGGCAATATAAGGCTGCAAGGGATATCACGGGTACGAAAACTAGAGCATCGCAACACAGATAGCAATAGATCAACAGGAGGAAATAAATACTATAAAAGAAAGATAGGTAGAAAGGGGGAGATGCTCGCCTGAAAACATTGTCGAAGGTTCATCCGAAGATCGGGGCGAAGCTCACATCAACTCAACGGCCTTATCCGCGAAGAAGCAAAACACTAGGATAAACACCGGATGCAATATTTAATACGACGGCAGAAGATCGGCATGATGCATGGTTGAGGCATGGCATGGTAAAGGTGCGATGCAATTAGGTCATATTAAGTGGAACCAGGGTCCCGACAATTAATTAATCGGTTCAAGTTATTTAGAACCCCCGCAATTTAAATGTTGTTTTAACAAGGTAAAATATAGCTCCGGCTCGCTACACAAATTTAAATGGGGCCAATATTAGACTAGATTTTCCCGCATATGGCCCCATATTTAATTATTAGGTGAATCGGCATAAGGGCCCCAAACCACATGATAAGATGCATGCGAGTATGACAATTTAATATGCAACAGTTGTGTTATATTATAAAATAGGGTTTCGGGAAGGGGTTCACACATTAGGGGGTCTCGACGAACTTGGGGTTCCGGGGGGGGTTCAGGGTCGGTCTCCGGGTTCAGGGTTCGACGGGCTCGGGGTTCGACGGAAGCGGTCTCGGCAGGAACATTCTCGAACAACGGGGCAGATCTTGTCGCATCCGGGTTCTCGGCGAGCTCGACGTCCGGGAAGGAGTACTTGTCGCACCGGGTCTCGGTGTCCGGGTCCGTGAGGGAGAACATGGCGTATCCGTGTAGGAGAACTCGAGGTCGATGGCGCACTTGAGTGGATCGGGTACCGGGGTACTCGAGTCCGCGTGGGAGATCTTGAGGCGCCCGCTTCACCGGTCCAGAAGGAGTTCTTGTCGTTCCATGTAGGATACCTTCGGGTTCGGGGCTCGGACTCCGGGGTTCGACGTTCCGCTCCAGGGACGGTCTTGATGTCGATGGAGTACTTGAATAGGTGACACCGAGTTCAATAGGGCCCCTCGGGATAATCTTCGAACCTCGATGGTCCTCTAGTGATGCTCTTTCCAGCTCAACTTGACGTCGGTCCATGGAAGATTTTGCGGTTTTGCCGTCTCCACACCCAACAGCTTAGTACCAACCTGGTACTACACAGAAACGTGCACGGTTGGAGGCAGAGAATCTCGCTGCGGTGGGCTCGTGGGTGCCGCGCTTGAGGGAGAGGCCGGGTACAGCGGTGTCCTGGGGCCAGGCGGGGCGGTGGCTTGCGAGGAGAAGCCCGGCGGGGTCGGGCGGAGGTGGGGGAAGGGCGTGCGGGGCCGCGGCCGAGGAGGCACCGGCGGCGACGAGGGTGCGTCCGGGCCGGGGAAGAGGGCGAAGGCGAGGCGGCCGGAGGTTGGGGATGGTCGGAGGCGGGCGCCAGGGGAGCGGTGGCCGGAGGTGAGCTTGGGACCGGCGGCGGACGACGGGGACGGGCCGGCGAGACGTGGCCGGAGCGAGGGGAGAGGGCGGCGGGGAAGGCGGTTGTCGGGGCGGTCGCTGAGGCGGTCGCTGAGGCGGACGGCGACGAGGCCGCGCGGAGGAGGCGGCAGCAGGCGGTCGGCGGAGGTTGGGGCCGACGCGGGGGCGGCCGGCGCTGTCGGACGCGAGGCAGAGGAGGGGCGGGACGCAGCGGCGCGCGAGCTGCGGAGAAGAGGGGGAGGCGCGGGCCAGGGCGGCGGGGTGCGGCCGGAGGAGCCGAGCTCGGGGCCGGGGACGGCGGTTGGTGGCGGTGACGGGTCCTGAGGGAGAGACGAGGGAAGGGGATGAGCGCGTTAGGAGGAAGAAGGACAGGGGAGGGAGGCTCGTGCGTGGGGGAGGAGGGCCGACAGGGGTGGGACCTGTGGGTCCAGGCGGAGAGGTGGGGATGGGCTGGCGCGTGTGCGTGTGAAGCGTGTGTGTTGGTGGTGTGGGGCTGAGAGGAAGAGAGAGGTGGGTGAGTGAGGTGGCGGCTTCTGATTGGAGAGGGGGATGGCCAAGGGTGATGTGGCAGCCTGGGATAGGTGGGGGTGAGGTGGAGGGGGATTGGATAGGTTAGGTCGGGTAGATGTAGGATTTTTAGGTGGACCGTTGTATTTTCTGGGGGTGGTCGTTCGGTCGAATCGGCCCGTTCGACTGCCCCCACTAAAAATAATTCAATCTTTTATTTATTTTAAATGCACCGTTTGCAAACCGATAGTAGACAAATAAAATATTCTGGCGACCCGGGTTTTGGTTTTGAATAAAGATAGGGAGTTTTTAGAGAACACAAAATAGGTTTTCTGCCAATAGTTTTATGCAAGCAAATGCAAGATGCTGACGATGCTCAAATGCAATGTGGCATGATGACATGAGCATGCGGTCATGATGATGCAATGCACAAAAACAACGCGATTTTCTAGTAGTGGTTTTGGCGGGATGCCACAATTCGACACCACTAACAATGGATCTCGCCCTCGAGATCCGCCTCATGGTACCGGAAGGAAGGTCGGCGATCTGCGTCTTCTCGCTTCGTGTACATCATCGCGACACCACTAACAAGAGGTCGTTGTCCGTGATCGTCGAGGGAACACTCCGGAACAAAAGGTCAAAGGTAGAGGTATCAACAAATGAAGCCACCTCTAACTCCGAGAGAAGGAGAGAACCGATGCATTCTCATCAACTTCATTGTACAAAAGCGAATAGAAGGGGTAGTCGGCATGGGGGCCAATCCATCACGCACCCAAACTATTACTCCGCACAATCAGTGGAAAAGCATGCAACCATTCTCAGAATTAGACTGAAGATCTCGACAAGCGAGGTTCGGAAACAAAGGAGTGATGCAGACTCTGCATCGATCTGGCGTAGATGATGTCGTCGCGTCAGAAAACACCGGAAGGCACAAACAAGGAACAAAGGATGGTACCACAGAAGACGGATTCCTCAGACAGCATGAACACCTGATGGTAGGACACCGTTATCAAAGGAGGAAGCGAAACCCTGAAGGTACGACGGAACCCCACCACGAGAAATACTGGACTCGAAGAAAAGATAAGAGAGCAGATTCAAAACACGTCGAGATAAGGGAAGAATAGCAGAGGGGTAAGAAGTAAAATCAGACCTAATCAGAACTATCCAACCGATTTTGCAAAAATAGTTTTGACACTCTACTTCGGCCGTTAGCTAGGTTATCCTACAGGCTGGACTTGTGGGGTATCGCAACTGCTGAGCTCTGATACCACTCTGTAACACCCTCAGAATCGGACCTATGCAAGTTTTAGCGATTCCCGCCAAACCCGCATAGAAACGATTCAAACGTGCCCACCAGGCACTTTCGTGCGGGTGGAAAACGAAGTAATAACATTACACAACAGTCCTCGATGGGACCCACAGAACAGATATATATTCAACAACGACTCAAAGAGTCAAGAATACAGAGATACGATACAAAGATCCAAATCACCTTTAGGACGATAGAGCGTCCGACTACGGACAAGATGCAAATGGGGCTAAGAGCCCTGAAGAATAACCAATGGCGTCCATAACCCTGCCCAGGCCAAGCCGGAAGGGTAACCCTGCTAACGGTGTCGATCTCAAAACCTGCTTAAACAAAAGGGGTGCCGACAAAGGCAAAGGAAAAAGAGGAGCGTTAGTACTGAGGCCAGTACACGGCGAGGCTAGAATTCGGCAGTCCTCGCCTACATAGGTATGGTGGACTGAAGCGGCAGCGGCAGCGGCAGCATGCACTAAACACCCTATAGGGACTCGACACAACTGGCGGCAATCAGAGAGGGGTAAGAGAGTCCTATTCGGAACCATCCTGATACTACCACCAAACAAACCCTTCCTGGTGTTTCCCCCTCGTAACCAAACGAGGAAGTCAACCGAGGAACTCACACAGTTGGCAGTTTTATTTATTCGGTTATCGTTGTAGCAATTACTAGTCAGGTACAGTTAGTCATCCTGATAAAATAAGCAGTGAGCAGTTTTAGTTAAACATTCCGTTGTAGTTACAACACTTACTAGTCAGATATAATTGTCCTGAGGAATCCCAAAACCCAGCAGTTGTTGGCACTTTTATCACATTCCATTGGAGTTGCAATACTTACTAAGCAAGTATAGTATGACACAGACCACCACAGATCCACCAGTTGTTGGCATTTTTATTATCCATTCCGTTATAGTTGAAGCTGATTACTAGTCATATCGGATACAATTCAATTTATAACAGTAAACTTTAGTTATAGTTGTCTATGATCAAGAAACAGTAGTCGTCCATAACCGCGGACACGGCTTTCAGAAAGTTTTACCCGGCCGGGGTGCACCAATAGCAACACACACTCGATCAACCTCGGAAAAACCAAATCAAAACCCAACGAGGCCTTCACGACCAAAGAAATCACAAGATTCAGAAATATTTCAGGGGGCCACCCCTTAAAGTAGATCCCGCAACGAAGCCGGCCGGCTCCGAGACGGGCTTAAGGTTTGGGTGGACGGCTGTGAACGACTGGGAACCCGAAAGTGTGGCTGGGCTTGTCGACACCGCGAAAACGTGTCCCGATCCTAAACAGTACAGTGTGCTCCTCGCACAAACTTAAATAAAGCAGTAAAGCATGGTCTAGGTACAGGATAGTAAATAAAACCTCAAACTAGTTTGTGGCCCCAAGAAATAAGAATGAATCAAGCTCTGGCTGAGGGGGGGTCCCATAATTCCCCGTATGTGGATAGCGCGAAAATTCAAGGAACAGGAATCAAGTACTCGGGGTCCTACGGGACACAAGTGGGCGTTCGGAAACCAAATATTATCTATCACCCACCAATGCCTCTGCTTACTTACTTCAATTTTAGTTGTTAAGCAGGAATTAAAGTGAACGAAAAGTAAAGCCATGATCATCTCCGACAGCAACATGCGGCAATACACCAACAACTGTGGTACTTGACGACAAGCAACAGCACTCGAGCAAGCGACTACGACGCGCAAGTCCAACTATCTACCAATAATCAGGTTATAGGATGTGTCCAAGGCAATATAAGGCTGCAAGGGATATCACGGGTACGAAAACTAGAGCATCGCAACACAGATAGCAATAGATCAACAGGAGGAAATAAATACTATAAAAGAAAGATAGGTAGAAAGGGGGAGATGCTCGCCTGAAAACATTGTCGAAGGTTCATCCGAAGATCGGGGCGAAGCTCACATCAACTCAACGGCCTTATCCGCGAAGAAGCAAAACACTAGGATAAACACCGGATGCAATATTTAATACGACGGCAGAAGATCGGCATGATGCATGGTTGAGGCATGGCATGGTAAAGGTGCGATGCAATTAGGTCATATTAAGTGGAACCAGGGTCCCGACAATTAATTAATCGGTTCAAGTTATTTAGAACCCCCGCAATTTAAATGTTGTTTTAACAAGGTAAAATATAGCTCCGGCTCGCTACACAAATTTAAATGGGGCCAATATTAGACTAGATTTTCCCGCATATGGCCCCATATTTAATTATTAGGTGAATCGGCATAAGGGCCCCAAACCACATGATAAGATGCATGCGAGTATGACAATTTAATATGCAACAGTTGTGTTATATTATAAAATAGGGTTTCGGGAAGGGGTTCACACATTAGGGGGTCTCGACGAACTTGGGGTTCCGGGGGGGGTTCAGGGTCGGTCTCCGGGTTCAGGGTTCGACGGGCTCGGGGTTCGACGGAAGCGGTCTCGGCAGGAACATTCTCGAACAACGGGGCAGATCTTGTCGCATCCGGGTTCTCGGCGAGCTCGACGTCCGGGAAGGAGTACTTGTCGCACCGGGTCTCGGTGTCCGGGTCCGTGAGGGAGAACATGGCGTATCCGTGTAGGAGAACTCGAGGTCGATGGCGCACTTGAGTGGATCGGGTACCGGGGTACTCGAGTCCGCGTGGGAGATCTTGAGGCGCCCGCTTCACCGGTCCAGAAGGAGTTCTTGTCGTTCCATGTAGGATACCTTCGGGTTCGGGGCTCGGACTCCGGGGTTCGACGTTCCGCTCCAGGGACGGTCTTGATGTCGATGGAGTACTTGAATAGGTGACACCGAGTTCAATAGGGCCCCTCGGGATAATCTTCGAACCTCGATGGTCCTCTAGTGATGCTCTTTCCAGCTCAACTTGACGTCGGTCCATGGAAGATTTTGCGGTTTTGCCGTCTCCACACCCAACAGCTTAGTACCAACCTGGTACTACACAGAAACGTGCACGGTTGGAGGCAGAGAATCTCGCTGCGGTGGGCTCGTGGGTGCCGCGCTTGAGGGAGAGGCCGGGTACAGCGGTGTCCTGGGGCCAGGCGGGGCGGTGGCTTGCGAGGAGAAGCCCGGCGGGGTCGGGCGGAGGTGGGGGAAGGGCGTGCGGGGCCGCGGCCGAGGAGGCACCGGCGGCGACGAGGGTGCGTCCGGGCCGGGGAAGAGGGCGAAGGCGAGGCGGCCGGAGGTTGGGGATGGTCGGAGGCGGGCGCCAGGGGAGCGGTGGCCGGAGGTGAGCTTGGGACCGGCGGCGGACGACGGGGACGGGCCGGCGAGACGTGGCCGGAGCGAGGGGAGAGGGCGGCGGGGAAGGCGGTTGTCGGGGCGGTCGCTGAGGCGGTCGCTGAGGCGGACGGCGACGAGGCCGCGCGGAGGAGGCGGCAGCAGGCGGTCGGCGGAGGTTGGGGCCGACGCGGGGGCGGCCGGCGCTGTCGGACGCGAGGCAGAGGAGGGGCGGGACGCAGCGGCGCGCGAGCTGCGGAGAAGAGGGGGAGGCGCGGGCCAGGGCGGCGGGGTGCGGCCGGAGGAGCCGAGCTCGGGGCCGGGGACGGCGGTTGGTGGCGGTGACGGGTCCTGAGGGAGAGACGAGGGAAGGGGATGAGCGCGTTAGGAGGAAGAAGGACAGGGGAGGGAGGCTCGTGCGTGGGGGAGGAGGGCCGACAGGGGTGGGACCTGTGGGTCCAGGCGGAGAGGTGGGGATGGGCTGGCGCGTGTGCGTGTGAAGCGTGTGTGTTGGTGGTGTGGGGCTGAGAGGAAGAGAGAGGTGGGTGAGTGAGGTGGCGGCTTCTGATTGGAGAGGGGGATGGCCAAGGGTGATGTGGCAGCCTGGGATAGGTGGGGGTGAGGTGGAGGGGGATTGGATAGGTTAGGTCGGGTAGATGTAGGATTTTTAGGTGGACCGTTGTATTTTCTGGGGGTGGTCGTTCGGTCGAATCGGCCCGTTCGACTGCCCCCACTAAAAATAATTCAATCTTTTATTTATTTTAAATGCACCGTTTGCAAACCGATAGTAGACAAATAAAATATTCTGGCGACCCGGGTTTTGGTTTTGAATAAAGATAGGGAGTTTTTAGAGAACACAAAATAGGTTTTCTGCCAATAGTTTTATGCAAGCAAATGCAAGATGCTGACGATGCTCAAATGCAATGTGGCATGATGACATGAGCATGCGGTCATGATGATGCAATGCACAAAAACAACGCGATTTTCTAGTAGTGGTTTTGGCGGGATGCCACAATTCGACACCACTAACAATGGATCTCGCCCTCGAGATCCGCCTCATGGTACCGGAAGGAAGGTCGGCGATCTGCGTCTTCTCGCTTCGTGTACATCATCGCGACACCACTAACAAGAGGTCGTTGTCCGTGATCGTCGAGGGAACACTCCGGAACAAAAGGTCAAAGGTAGAGGTATCAACAAATGAAGCCACCTCTAACTCCGAGAGAAGGAGAGAACCGATGCATTCTCATCAACTTCATTGTACAAAAGCGAATAGAAGGGGTAGTCGGCATGGGGGCCAATCCATCACGCACCCAAACTATTACTCCGCACAATCAGTGGAAAAGCATGCAACCATTCTCAGAATTAGACTGAAGATCTCGACAAGCGAGGTTCGGAAACAAAGGAGTGATGCAGACTCTGCATCGATCTGGCGTAGATGATGTCGTCGCGTCAGAAAACACCGGAAGGCACAAACAAGGAACAAAGGATGGTACCACAGAAGACGGATTCCTCAGACAGCATGAACACCTGATGGTAGGACACCGTTATCAAAGGAGGAAGCGAAACCCTGAAGGTACGACGGAACCCCACCACGAGAAATACTGGACTCGAAGAAAAGATAAGAGAGCAGATTCAAAACACGTCGAGATAAGGGAAGAATAGCAGAGGGGTAAGAAGTAAAATCAGACCTAATCAGAACTATCCAACCGATTTTGCAAAAATAGTTTTGACACTCTACTTCGGCCGTTAGCTAGGTTATCCTACAGGCTGGACTTGTGGGGTATCGCAACTGCTGAGCTCTGATACCACTCTGTAACACCCTCAGAATCGGACCTATGCAAGTTTTAGCGATTCCCGCCAAACCCGCATAGAAACGATTCAAACGTGCCCACCAGGCACTTTCGTGCGGGTGGAAAACGAAGTAATAACATTACACAACAGTCCTCGATGGGACCCACAGAACAGATATATATTCAACAACGACTCAAAGAGTCAAGAATACAGAGATACGATACAAAGATCCAAATCACCTTTAGGACGATAGAGCGTCCGACTACGGACAAGATGCAAATGGGGCTAAGAGCCCTGAAGAATAACCAATGGCGTCCATAACCCTGCCCAGGCCAAGCCGGAAGGGTAACCCTGCTAACGGTGTCGATCTCAAAACCTGCTTAAACAAAAGGGGTGCCGACAAAGGCAAAGGAAAAAGAGGAGCGTTAGTACTGAGGCCAGTACACGGCGAGGCTAGAATTCGGCAGTCCTCGCCTACATAGGTATGGTGGACTGAAGCGGCAGCGGCAGCGGCAGCATGCACTAAACACCCTATAGGGACTCGACACAACTGGCGGCAATCAGAGAGGGGTAAGAGAGTCCTATTCGGAACCATCCTGATACTACCACCAAACAAACCCTTCCTGGTGTTTCCCCCTCGTAACCAAACGAGGAAGTCAACCGAGGAACTCACACAGTTGGCAGTTTTATTTATTCGGTTATCGTTGTAGCAATTACTAGTCAGGTACAGTTAGTCATCCTGATAAAATAAGCAGTGAGCAGTTTTAGTTAAACATTCCGTTGTAGTTACAACACTTACTAGTCAGATATAATTGTCCTGAGGAATCCCAAAACCCAGCAGTTGTTGGCACTTTTATCACATTCCATTGGAGTTGCAATACTTACTAAGCAAGTATAGTATGACACAGACCACCACAGATCCACCAGTTGTTGGCATTTTTATTATCCATTCCGTTATAGTTGAAGCTGATTACTAGTCATATCGGATACAATTCAATTTATAACAGTAAACTTTAGTTATAGTTGTCTATGATCAAGAAACAGTAGTCGTCCATAACCGCGGACACGGCTTTCAGAAAGTTTTACCCGGCCGGGGTGCACCAATAGCAACACACACTCGATCAACCTCGGAAAAACCAAATCAAAACCCAACGAGGCCTTCACGACCAAAGAAATCACAAGATTCAGAAATATTTCAGGGGGCCACCCCTTAAAGTAGATCCCGCAACGAAGCCGGCCGGCTCCGAGACGGGCTTAAGGTTTGGGTGGACGGCTGTGAACGACTGGGAACCCGAAAGTGTGGCTGGGCTTGTCGACACCGCGAAAACGTGTCCCGATCCTAAACAGTACAGTGTGCTCCTCGCACAAACTTAAATAAAGCAGTAAAGCATGGTCTAGGTACAGGATAGTAAATAAAACCTCAAACTAGTTTGTGGCCCCAAGAAATAAGAATGAATCAAGCTCTGGCTGAGGGGGGGTCCCATAATTCCCCGTATGTGGATAGCGCGAAAATTCAAGGAACAGGAATCAAGTACTCGGGGTCCTACGGGACACAAGTGGGCGTTCGGAAACCAAATATTATCTATCACCCACCAATGCCTCTGCTTACTTACTTCAATTTTAGTTGTTAAGCAGGAATTAAAGTGAACGAAAAGTAAAGCCATGATCATCTCCGACAGCAACATGCGGCAATACACCAACAACTGTGGTACTTGACGACAAGCAACAGCACTCGAGCAAGCGACTACGACGCGCAAGTCCAACTATCTACCAATCATCAGGTTATAGGATGTGTCCAAGGCAATATAAGGCTGCAAGGGATATCACGGGTACGAAAACTAGAGCATCGCAACACAGATAGCAATAGATCAACAGGAGGAAATAAATACTATAAAAGAAAGATAGGTAGAAAGGGGGAGATGCTCGCCTGAAAACATTGTCGAAGGTTCATCCGAAGATCGGGGCGAAGCTCACATCAACTCAACGGCCTTATCCGCGAAGAAGCAAAACACTAGGATAAACACCGGATGCAATATTTAATACGACGGCAGAAGATCGGCATGATGCATGGTTGAGGCATGGCATGGTAAAGGTGCGATGCAATTAGGTCATATTAAGTGGAACCAGGGTCCCGACAATTAATTAATCGGTTCAAGTTATTTAGAACCCCCGCAATTTAAATGTTGTTTTAACAAGGTAAAATATAGCTCCGGCTCGCTACACAAATTTAAATGGGGCCAATATTAGACTAGATTTGCCCGCATATGGCCCCATATTTAATTATTAGGTGAATCGGCATAAGGGCCCCAAACCACATGATAAGATGCATGCGAGTATGACAATTTAATATGCAACAGTTGTGTTATATTATAAAATAGGGTTTCGGGAAGGGGTTCACACATTAGGGGGTCTCGACGAACTTGGGGTTCCGGGGGGGGTTCAGGGTCGGTCTCCGGGTTCAGGGTTCGACGGGCTCGGGGTTCGACGGAAGCGGTCTCGGCAGGAACATTCTCGAACAACGGGGCAGATCTTGTCGCATCCGGGTTCTCGGCGAGCTCGACGTCCGGGAAGGAGTACTTGTCGCACCGGGTCTCGGTGTCCGGGTCCGTGAGGGAGAACATGGCGTATCCGTGTAGGAGAACTCAAGGTCGATGGCGCACTTGAGTGGATCGGGTACCGGGGTACTCGAGTCCGCGTGGGAGATCTTGAGGCGCCCGCTTCACCGGTCCAGAAGGAGTTCTTGTCGTTCCATGTAGGATACCTTCGGGTTCGGGGCTCGGACTCCGGGGTTCGACGTTCCGCTCCAGGGACGGTCTTGATGTCGATGGAGTACTTGAATAGGTGACACCGAGTTCAATAGGGCCCCTCGGGATAATCTTCGAACCTCGATGGTCTTCTAGTGATGCTCTTTCCGGCTCAACTTGACGTCGGTCCACGGAAGATATTGCGGTTTTGCCGTCTCCACACCCAACAGCTTAGTACCAACCTGGTACTACACAGAAACATGCACGGTTGGAGGCAGAGAATCTCGCTGCGGTGGGCTCGTGGGGGCCGCGCTTGAGGGAGAGGCCGGGTACAGCGGTGTCCTGGGGCCAGGCGGGGCGGTGGCTTGCGAGGAGAAGCCCGGCGGGGTCGGGCGGAGGTGGGGGAAGGGCGTGCGGGGCCGCGGCCGAGGAGGCGCCGGCGGCGACGAGGGTGCATCCGGGCCGGGGAAGAGGGCGAAGGCGAGGCGGCCGGAGGTTGGGGATGGTCGGAGGCGGGCGCCAGGGGAGCGGTGGCCGGAGGTGAGCTTGGGACCGGCGGCGGACGACGGGGACGGGCCGGCGAGACGTGGCCGGAGCGAGGGGAGAGGGCGGCGGGGAAGGCGGTTGTCGGGGCGGTCGCTGAGGCGGTCGCTGAGGCGGACGGCGACGAGGCCGCGCGGAGGAGGCGGCAGCAGGCGGTCGGCGGAGGTTGGGGCCGACGCGGGGGCGGCCGGCGCTGTCGGACGCGAGGCAGAGGAGGGGCAGGACGCAGCGGCGCGCGAGCTGCGGAGAAGAGGGGGAGGCGCGGGCCAGGGCGGCGGGGTGCGGCCGGAGGAGCCGAGCTCGGGGCCGGGGACGGCGGTTGGTGGCGGTGACGGGTCCTGAGGGAGAGACGAGGGAAGGGGATGAGCGCGTTAGGAGGAAGAAGGACAGGGGAGGGAGGCTCGTGCGTGGGGGAGGAGGGCCGACAGGGGTGGGACCTGTGGGTCCAGGCGGAGAGGTGGGGATGGGCTGGCACGTGTGCGTGTGAAGCGTGTGTGTTGGTGGTGTGGGGCTGAGAGGAAGAGAGAGGTGGGTGAGTGAGGTGGCGGCTTCTGATTGGAGAGGGGGATGGCCAAGGGTGATGTGGCAGCCTGGGATAGGTGGGGGTGAGGTGGAGGGGGATTGGATAGGTTAGGTCGGGTAGATGTAGGATTTTTAGGTGGACCGTTGTATTTTCTGGGGGTGGTCGTTCGGTCGAATCGGCCCGTTCGACTGCCCCCACTAAAAATAATTCAATCTTTTATTTATTTTAAATGCACCGTTTGCAAACCGATAGTAGACAAATAAAATATTCTGGCGACCCGGGTTTTGGTTTTGAATAAAGATGGGGAGTTTTTAGAGAACACAAAATAGGTTTTCTGCCAATAGTTTTATGCAAGCAAATTCAAGATGCTGACGATGCTCAAATGCAATGTGGCATGATGACATGAGCATGCGGTCATGATGATGCAATGCACAAAAACAACGCGATTTTCTAGTAGTGGTTTTGGCGGGATGCCACAATTCGACACCACTAACAATGGATCTCGCCCTCGAGATCCGCCTCATGGTACCGGAAGGAAGGTCGGCGATCTGCGTCTTCTCGCTTCGTGTAGATCATCGCGACACCACTAACAAGAGGTCGTTGTCCGTGATCGTCGAGGGAACACTCCGGAACAAAAGGTCGAAGGTAGAGGTATCAACAAATGAAGCCACCTCTAACTCCGAGAGAAGGAGAGAACCGATGCATTCTCATCAACTTCATTGTACAAAAGCGAATAGAAGGGGTAGTCGGCATGGGGGCCAATCCATCACGCACCCAAACTATTACTCCGCACAATCAGTGGAAAAGCATGCAACCATTCTCAGAATTAGACTGAAGATCTCGACAAGCGAGGTTCGGAAACAAAGGAGTGATGCAGACTCTGCATCGATCTGGCGTAGATGATGTCGTCGCGTCAGAAAACACCGGAAGGCACAAACAAGGAACAAAGGATGGTACCACAGAAGACGGATTCCTCAGACAGCATGAACAGCTGATGGTAGGACACCGTTATCAAAGGAGGAAGGAAAACCCTGAAGGTACGACGGAACCCCACCACGAGAAATCCTGGACTCGAAGAAAAGATAAGAGAGCAGATTCAAAACACGTCGAGATAAGGGAAGAATAGCAGAGGGGTAAGAAGTAAAATCAGACCTAATCAGAACTATCCAACCGATTTTGCAAAAATAGTTTTGACACTCTACTTCGGCCGTTAGCTAGGTTATCCTACAGGCTGGACTTGTGGGGTATCGCAACTGCTGAGCTCTGATACCACTCTGTAACACCCTCAGAATCGGACCTATGCAAGTTTTAGCGATTCCCGCCAAACCCGCATAGAAACGATTCAAACGTGCCCACCAGGCACTTTCGTGCGGGTGGAAAACGAAGTAATAACATTACACAACAGTCCTCGATGGGACCCACAGAACAGATATATATTCAACAACGACTCAAAGAGTCAAGAATACAGAGATACGATACAAAGATCCAAATCACCTTTAGGACGATAGAGCGTCCGACTACGGACAAGATGCAAATGGGGCTAAGAGCCCTGAAGAATAACCAATGGCGTCCATAACCCTGCCCAGGCCAAGCCGGAAGGGTAACCCTGCTAACGGTGTCGATCTCAAAACCTGCTTAAACAAAAGGGGTGCCGACAAAGGCAAAGGAAAAAGAGGAGCGTTAGTACTGAGGCCAGTACACGGCGAGGCTAGAATTCGGCGGTCCTCGCCTACATAGGTATGGTGGACTGAAGCGGCAGCGGCAGCGGCAGCATGCACTAAACACCCTATAGGGACTCGACACAACTGGCGGCAATCAGAGAGGGGTAAGAGAGTCCTATTCGGAACCATCCTGATACTACCACCAAACAAACCCTTCCTGGTGTTTCCCCCTCGTAACCAAACGAGGAAGTCAACCGAGGAACTCACACAGTTGGCAGTTTTATTTATTCGGTTATCGTTGTAGCAATTACTAGTCAGGTACAGTTAGTCATCCTGATAAAATAAGCAGTGAGCAGTTTTAGTTAAACATTCCGTTGTAGTTACAACACTTACTAGTCAGATATAATTGTCCTGAGGAATCCCAAAACCCAGCAGTTGTTGGCACTTTTATCACATTCCATTGGAGTTGCAATACTTACTAAGCAAGTATAGTATGACACAGACCACCACAGATCCACCAGTTGTTGGCATTTTTATTATCCATTCCGTTATAGTTGAAGCTGATTACTAGTCATATCGGATACAAGTCAATTTATAACAGTAAACTTTAGTTATAGTTGTCTATGATCAAGAAACAGTAGTCGTCCATAACCGCGGACACGGCTTTCAGAAAGTTTTACCCGGCCGGGGTGCACCAATAGCAACACACACTCGATCAACCTCGGAAAAACCAAATCAAAACCCAACGAGGCCTTCACGACCAAAGAAATCACAAGATTCAGAAATATTTCAGGGGGGCACCCCTTAAAGTAGATCCCGCAACGAAGCCGGCCGGCTCCGAGACGGGCTTAAGGTTTGGGTGGACGGCTGTGAACGACTGGGAACCCGAAAGTGTGGCTGGGCTTGTCGACACCGCGAAAACGTGTCCCGATCCTAAACAGTACAGTGTGCTCCTCGCACAAACTTAAATAAAGCAGTAAAGCATGGTCTAGGTACAGGATAGTAAATAAAACCTCAAACTAGTTTGTGGCCCCAAGAAATAAGAATGAATCAAGCTCTGGCTGAGGGGGGGTCCCATAATTCCCCGTATGTGGATAGCGCGAAAATTCAAGGGACAGGAATCAAGTACTCGGGGTCCTACGGGACACAAGTGGGCGTTCGGAAACCAAATATTATCTATCACCCACCGATGCCTCTGCTTACTTACTTCAATTTTAGTTGTTAAGCAGGAATTAAAGTGAACGAAAAGTAAAGCCATGATCATCTCCGACAGCAACATGCGGCAATACACCAACAACTGTGGTACTTGACGACAAGCAACAGCACTAGAGCAAGCGACTACGACGCGCAAGTCCAACTATCTACCAATCATCAGGTTATAGGATGTGTCCAAGGCAATATAAGGCTGCAAGGGATATCACGGGTAAGAAAACTAGAGCATCGCAAGACAGATAGCAATAGATCAACAGGAGGAAATAAATACTATAAAAGAAAGATAGGTAGAAAGGGGGAGATGCTCGCCTGAAAACATTGTCGAAGGTTCATCCGAAGATCGGGGCAAAGCTCACATCAACTCAACGGCCTTATCCGCGAAGAAGCAAAACACTAGGATAAACACCGGATGCAATATTTAATACGACGGCAGAAGATCGGCATGATGCATGGTTGATGCATGGCATGGTAAAGGTGTGATGCAATTAGGTCATATTAAGTGGAACCGGGGTCCCGACAATTAATTAATAGGTTCAAGTTATTTAGAACCCCCGCAATTTAAATGTTGTTTTAACAAGGTAAAATATAGCTCCGGCTCGCTACACAAATTTAAATGGGGCCAATATTAGACTAGATTTGCCCGCATATGGCCCCATATTTAATTATTAGGTGAATCGGCATAAGGGCCCCAAACCACATGATAAGATGCATGCGAGTATGACAATTTAATATGCAACAGTTGTGTTATATTATAAAATAGGGTTTCGGGAAGGGGTTCACACATTAGGGGGTCTCGAAGAACTTGGGGTTCCGGGGGGGGTCAGGGTCGGTCTCCGGGTTCAGGGTTCGACGGGCTCGGGGTTCGACGGAAGCGGTCTCGGCAGGAACATTCTCGAACAACGTGGCAGATCTTGTCGCATCCGGGTTCTCGGCGAGCTCGACGTCCGGGAAGGAGTACTTGTCGCACCGGGTCTCGGTGTCCGGGTCCGTGAGGGAGAACATGGCGTATCCGTGTAGGAGAACTCGAGGTCGATGGCGCACTTGAGTGGATCTGGTACCGGGGTACTCGAGTCCGCGTGGGAGATCTTGAGGCGCCCGCTTCACCGGTCCAGAAGGAGTTCTTGTCGTTCCATGTAGGATACCTTCGGGTTCGGGGCTCGGACTCCGGGGTTCGACGTTCCGCTCCAGGGACGGTCTTGATGTCGATGGAGTACTTGAATAGGTGACACCGAGTTCAATAGGGCCCCTCGGGATAATCTTCGAACCTCGATGGTCTTCTAGTGACGCTCTTTCCGGCTCAACTTGACGTCGGTCCACGGAAGATTTTGCGGTTTTGCCGTCTCCACACCCAACAGCTTAGGACCAACCTGGTACTACACAGAAACGTGCACGGTTGGAGGCAGAGAATCTCGCTGCGGTGGGCTCGTGGGGGCCGCGCTTGAGGGAGAGGCCGGGTACGGCAGTGTCCTGGGGCCAGGCGGGGCGGTGGCTTGCGAGGAGAAGCCCGGCGGGGTCGGGCGGAGGTGGGGGAAGGGCGTGCGGGGCCGCGGCCGAGGAGGCGCCGGCGGCGACGAGGGTGCGGCCGGGCCGGGGAAGAGGGCGAAGGCGAGGCGGCCGGAGGTTGGGGATGGTCGGAGGCGGGCGCCAGGGGAGCGGTGGCCGGAGGTGAGCTTGGGACCGGCGGCGGACGACGGGGACGGGCCAGCGAGACATGGCCGGAGCGAGGGGAGAGGGCGGCGGGGAAGGCGGTTGTCGGGGCGGTCGCTGAGGCGGACGGCGACGAGGCCGCACGGAGGAGGCGGCAGCAGGCGGTCGGCGAAGGTTGGGGCCGACGCGGGGGCGGCCGGCGCTGTCGGACGCGAGGCAGAGGAGGGGCAAGACGTAGCGGCGCGCGAGCTGCGGAGAAGAGGGGGAGGCGCGGGCCAGGGCGTCGGGGTGCGGCCGGAGGAGCCGAGCTCGGGGCCGGGGACGGCGGTTGGTGGCGGTGACGGGTCCTGAGGGAGAGACGAGGGAAGGGGATGAGCGCGTTAGGAGGAAGAAGGACAGGGGAGGGAGGCTCGTGCGTGGGGGAGGAGGGCCGACAGGGGTGGGACCTGTGGGTCCAGGCGGAGAGGTGGGGATGGGCTGGCGCGTGTGCGTGTGAAGCGTGTGTGTTGGTGGTGTGGGGCTGAGAGGAAGAGAGAGGTGGGTGAGTGAGGTGGCGGCTTCTGATTGGAGAGGGGGATGGCCAAGGGTGATGTGGCAGCCTGGGATAGGTGGGGGTGAGGTGGAGGGGGATTGGATAGGTTAGGTCGGGTAGATGTAGGATTTTTAGGTGGACCGTTGTATTTTCTGGGGGTGGTCGTTCGGTCGAATCGGCCCGTTCGACTGCCCCCACTAAAAATAATTCAATCTTTTATTTATTTTAAATGCACCGTTTGCAAACCGATAGTAGACAAATAAAATATTCCGGCGACCCGGGTTTTGGTGTTGAATAAAGATGGGGCGTTTTTAGAGAACACAAAATAGGTTTTCTGCCAATAGTTTTATGCAAGCAAATGCAAGATGCTGACGATGCTCAAATGCAATGTGGCATGATGACATGAGCATGCGGTCATGATGATGCAATGCACAAAAACAACGCGATTTTCTAGTAGTGGTTTTGGCGGGATGCCACAAACGACAATTTAGGTTTCTTCCCAAACCATAATTCATACGGTGTCATCTCAACGGATTTAGATGGTGCCCTATTTAAAGTGAATGCGGCTGTTTCTAATGCATAACCCCAAAATGATAGCGGTAAATCTATAAGTGACATCATAGAACGAACCATATCTAAGAGAGTTCGATTACGACGTTTGGACGCACCATTACGCTGTGGTGTTCCCGGCGGTGTCAATTGTGAAAGTATTCCGCATTTCTTCAAATGCTCGCCAAACTCGTAACTTAGATATTCACCTCCACGATCAGAACGTATAAATTTAATCTTCTTGTTACGTTGATTCTCAATCTCACTTTGAAATTCCTTAAACTTCTCGAAAGTTTCGGACTTATGTTTCATGAAATAGATATACCCATATCTACTCAAGTCATCCGTGAAGGTAAGAACATAACGATAACCACTGCGCGATGCTATACTCATTGGACCACACACATCGGTATGTATGATTTCCAATAAGTCCGTAGCTCGCTCCATCATACCAGAAAATGGAGTCTTAGTCATTTTACCCATCAGACATGCTTCGCATCTATCAAGTGATTCGAAATCAAGTGATTCAAGAAGTCCATCGGAATGGAGTTTCTTCATACGCTTCACTCCAATGTGACCAAGACGACAGTGCCACATATAGGTCGAGTTATCGCTTGATTTCAAACGTTTAGTCTCAATGTTATTAATATGTGTATTTCCACTATCGAGATTCAATAAGAATATACCATCTATCAAAGGTGCATGTGCATAAAACATATTACTCATATAAATCGAACAACCATTATTCTCGGACTTAAACAGGTAACCGTCTCGCAATAAACAAGATCCCGATATAATTTTCATGCTTAACGCAGGCACCAAATAACATTTATTTAAGTATAAAACTAATCCCGATGGTAGATGAAGGGGTAGCATGCCGACCGCGATCACATCAAACTTTGATCCGTTTCCCACGCGCATCGTCACCTCGTTCTTCGCTAGCTTCCGTTTAATCTGCAGCACCTGTTTCGAGTTACAAATATGATCAACCGAACCAGTATCAAATACCCAGGAACTACTACGAGTACTAGTGAGATACACATCAATAACATGTATATCGGATATACCTTTCTTCTTCTTGATGTTGTCGTTCTTCAAATCCGCCAAGTACTTTGGGCAATTCCGTTTCCAGTGACCTTCTCCCTTGCAGTAAAAGCACTCAGTATCAGGCTTAGGTCCAGCCTTGGTCTTCTTCGTCGGCGCGGTAACTTTCTTACCACCCTTCTTGAAGTGTCCCTTTTGCTTAGACTTGCCTTTCTTGAATTTGGTGGTCTTATTGACCATCAACACTTGGTGCTCTTTCTTGATCTCCACTTCTGCAGATTTTAACATGGCGAATAAATCTGGCAACTGCTTGTTCATGTTTGGCATATTGTAGTTCATCACAAAGTTCTTGTAACTTGGTGGTAGTGATTGGAGGACACGATAAATCCCCAAAGCATTAGGAATCACTATACCCAAGCTTTGAAGTTTGTTTGCGTGCCCAGATATCTTAAGCACATGCTCACTGACGGAGCTTCCCTCTTCCATCTTGCAGTTAAAGAACTTTTCAGAAGCCTCGTAGCTCTCCATTGTCGCATGAGTCTCAAAGATCAATTTGAGATCACGGACAATATCATGTGGGTCTGAATTCTCAAACCTTTTCTGAAGTTCCGATTCTAAACCATACAAGATAGCACAATGAACTTTGGAGTACTGAGTCTTTCGAGCGAGGTAAACATTCTTTACTTCATCGGTAGCAGTAGCTGCAGGTGGGTCACCCAGCGGTTCATCCAGCACATAGGTCAAATTACCAGCTGTGAGGACAATCCTCAAATTGTGGAACCAATCCGCGAAGTTGCTTCCATTGTTTTTCAACTTTTTTTTCTTTAGGAACGCATTGAAATTGATGGTAGGGGCCGCCATTGATCTACAACATATTTGCAATAGTTTAGACTAAGTTTATGACAAATTGAGTTCTAATTAATAGGTAAATTAATCTAGGTGAACTCCCACTCAAAACAATATCCCTCACATTGTTTTAGTGATCACATGAACCAAATCCATCACATCAAAACCGATCATCAGGAGAGTTGATGTAGCTTCAATGGCGAACAATCGACATGTTCATCATATCTACTATATGATTCATGCTTTACCTTTCGGTGATCCGTGTTCCGAGACCATGTCTATACATGCTAGGCTCGTCAAGATCAAACCTTAGCTTCCGTATGAGCAAATCTGGCTTGCCCACGTTGTATACACTTGCGGAATCTAACACACCCGATCATCACATGGTGCTTCGAAACAACAAGCTTTAGCAACTATGCTTACTAAGGATGAACACTTTAGAACTTGAAATTCATGTGCATGAGGGATCATCTTATAATGCTACCGTCGTTAACTAAGCAATACAAGATGCATAAAGGATCAACATCACATGCAATTCATAATATGTGATATGATATGGCCTTCCTTCTTTGTGCTTCCGATCTCCATCTTCAAGCACGAACATGATCTCCATCATCACTAGCATTACATCAAGGTCCATGACGCTGCTCCATGGTTGTCGTCCACCAGCTTCAACTATTACAACTACTTTGAATAGACACGCGGGTCTTAACAGAATTTAAAGACAACCATATGGCTCCTGTCGGTTGCCAACTTTCAATAAGGAACATTGCATACATCAAATATAATCACAATCATGGCCATATCACATCACAGCACACCCCTGCAAAACAAAGTTAGACGCCTCTACTTTCTTTGCATGTTTTACGTGGTTTGGGGCTTTCAATAAGTGTCGTTCTAACTTACGAACAAGAACCACAACATTGATACCAGTATTGTTAATCACCCGTTGTAAATTGAATCTTAACTATGTTGGGAGAAACAGGCACCCGCAAAGCCACTTATGCAATACAAGTTGCATGTCAAGCGTGGAGAAAGTCTCATGAACGATGTCATGTAAGTTTAGCCCGGGCCGCTTCATCCCACCATCCCGCAAGATGCAAAGTACACAAGAAGCAATCGACAACAAAAGCATCAACGCCCACAATGACCATTGTGTTCTACTCGTGCAACAGATCTACATGTAGACACGGCTCTGATACTATTGTAGGGTTTCGCAACATGGAAAACAATGATTTTCTATCGCATACAAACAAATAAGCCAAGATCTATCTACTAGATTGTAGCAACGAGTCGATGGAATAACGCACCCTCGAAGATTCCAAAGTGTTTAACGAGAGCGGATTCTCGTGGGTGATGTAGTCATACTCTTCCCGATCTCAAGATTGCGTAGACGATCCTTCCGGCGATGCGTTCCGGCAGGCTTCCGCAGTCGGTCACACGTTCGGTACTCGACGAAGACCTTCCTCTCCCTTGTTCCAGCAGGCAGTGGAGGTTGTAGCACTCTCCTCGCGATTCCGACAGCACAACGGCGTGGTACCGGAAGTAGAGGGGAGATCTCGCAGGGCTTCGCCTTAAGCCGAAGCGAGTATGGTGGACTATGAGAGAGAGCCTCGACGATATAGGGTTTAGACATGCCAAGGAGGGGGCAAGGCCGGCGGCTAGGGTTTGCCCTAGGCGGCGGCGAGTTGCCCTAGGCAGCGGTGGCTATGGAGGGCGACGGCGGCTAGGGTTAGGGTTTAGAGGTGGAGGTGTTATGTACTTGGAGGGGCAGCCCTGCCCCTCCTTATATAGGTGGAGGGGGCGCGCCAAGGGAGGGGAGTCCCTCCCCAACTCGGTTTCCCAAGTGGGCCGGCGGTGGAGGGGAGGAACTCCTCCCCAAGTAGGTTTCCTACTTGCCCTCCACCTCACAAAATAGTCGTTTGACTTTTCAAATTGGCGTTTGACTTTTCAAACTAGGATTTGATTAAACCCTTTATTTTGTTCAGCGATGACACCTAGTACATGATGCAATCATTCCAACTTGTTATGACACATTCATGTACCCTTCCCCTCCGGAGTGCCGGACATTCCGAAACCTTCTAGAACATTCCCGATGAAAAACACAAGAACCATTCTCCAACCCCGAAACATGACTTTCCTTATATGAATCTTATTCTCCGGACCATTACGGATCTCCTCATGATATCCCGGATCCCATCCCGAGACTCCGAACAACATTCGGTCTCTTACTCATCATTCCATAACTACTCAAACAACGTCGAATCCTTAAGTGTGTCTCCCTATGGTTCGTGAATTATGCGGACAAGATCGAGACACTTCTCCGAACAATAACCAATAGAGGAATCTGGAAATTCATATGGCTCCCACATATTTCTACGATTACTTTGCGATCGAATGAACCACTTACATACGATACCAATTTAACTTTGTCTCACGATAGTTTACTTATCCGAGGTTATGATCGTCAGTATATCTGCATACCTAGTTCAACCTCGTTACTGATAAGTACTCTTTTCTTGTTCCCGTGATATGTGATCCCTTGTGAGCCAGTCACATGCTTGCAAGCTAATTGGATGACATTCCACCGAGAGGGCCCAGAGTATATCTATCCGTCATATGGATGGACAAATCCCACTCTTGATCCATGTGTCTCAACCAATACTTTCCAAACACTCAATGCCACCTTTATAGCCACCCAGTTATGGTGTGGTGTTTGATGTCATCAAAGAATCCTTCCGGTGAAGGTGATATGCATGATCTCATGGTCGAAGGAATTAGGTTACTATGTGTCAGAAAGCATATAGCAATTGAACTATTAAAATGACTTGATCTTTATGCTACGCTTATCTATAGGAGTATGTCCACCATATCATTCTCCTAACGATATGATCTTGTTGTTAATAACATCTCAATGTTCATGATATGGAAACCACAATCATTTATTAACCAACAAGCTAGTATTATGAAGAGGCTTTACTAGGGACTTCAATTTAAGTTTACAAATCACACAAGTATTAAAGTTTCCTTGTCAATACTATTATAGCATGAATGTAAACATTTATCATAAACACAAAGATATAATAATAACTACATTTATTATTGCCTCTAGGGCATATCTCCAATAGTCTCCCACTTGCACTAGAGTCATCTAATCTAGATTACATGGTAATATACCGAACACCCATGGCAGTTTGGTGTTGGTCATGTTTTGCCCTCGGGGGAGGTTTAGTCAACGGATCCGCCACATTCAGATCTGTGTGTACTTTCCAAATCTTTATGTCCCCATCTTGGACATGTTCTCAAATAGCGTGAAAACGTAGCTTGATGTGCTTCAGCTTCTTGTGTGACCTTGGTTCTTGCGCATTGGCTATGGCGCCCATGTTATCCCAGTAGATAGACATTGGGTCCAACGCACTTGGAACCACACCCAACTCTATAATGAACTCTTTCATCCATATCGCTTCTTGTAAAGCCTCCGAAGCAGCCATGTATTCCGATTCAGTTGAAGATCTCACCACAACGCTTTGCTTTGCACTCCTCCAGCTAACTGCTGCACCATTCAAAGTAAATACGTATACAGATTGTGATTTAGAGTCATCCGGATCGGTGTTCCAACTAGCATCGGTGTAACCATTAACAACGAGTTGTTCATCACCTCCATAAGAAAGAACCATATCCTTAGTTCTTTCAAGTACTTAAGGATGTTTTTGACCGCTGTCCAATGATCCACTCCTGGATCACTTTGATATCTTCTAGTCAAACTAACAGCATATGCAATGTCGGGTCTAGTACATAGCATGGCATACATTAGAGATCCTATGGCTAAGGCATAGGGAGTCTTACTCATCCTTTCTCTATCTTCTGCCGTTGTCGGACTTTGAGTTTTACTCAAGGTCGTATTGGGCAACATGGGCAAGAACCCTTTCTTGCTATCTTCCATTCCAAACCTATTTAGAACTTTGTCCAAATATGTACTTTGTGACAATGATATTAGGCGTCTCGATCTATCTCTATAAATATTTATGCCTAATATGTAAGCTGCTTCGCCAAGATCCTTCATTAAAAAACTATTATTCAAATATTCCTTGACACTATTAAGAAGGTCTACATCATTCCCAATCAACAATATGTCATCTACATATAGTATTAAGAATGCTACAGAGCTCCCACTCACTTTCTTGTAAATACAAGTTTCTCCATAAGTTTGTATAAAACTAAAACTTTTGATTACTTTATCAAAACGTTGATTCCAACTTCGGGATGCTTGCTTCAATCCATAGATGGACCGTTGAAGTTTGCATACCTTGTTAGCATCTTTAGGATCGACTAAACCTTTGGGTTGCATCATATACAACTCTTCATCAATGTCTCCATTGAGGAATGCTGTTTTGACATCCATCTGCCATATCTCATAATCGTAATATGCAGCGATTGCTAACATAATCCTCACAGATTTTAGCTTTGCTACTGGTGAGAAAGTCTCATCGTAGTCAACTCCTTGAATTTGTCGAAACCCTTTTGCGACAAGTCGAGCTTTATAGACAGTAACATTACCATCAGCATTTGTTTTCTTCTTGAAAATCCATTTGTTCTCGGCAGCCTTCCAGCCATCCGGTAAGTCCACCAAAGTCCATACTTGGTTTTCGTACATGGATCCAGTCTCGGATTTCATGGCTTCTTGCCATTTATTGGAATCTGGGCTCATCATTGCTTCCTCATATGTCGCAGGGTCATCGGTGTTGTCCACCAACATGACATTCATAACGGGATCATACCAATCAGGAGTGGTACGAGCTCTCGTTGACATGCGAGGCTCTGTAGCAACTACAACCGAAGTTTCATGATCATCATCATTAGCTTCCTCTATTACTGGTGCAGGCACCACAGGAACTTCTTCCGGTGCTATGCTACTCGCAAGTTTGAGAGAAGGTTCGACAACCTCGTCGAGTTCTACTTTCCTTCCAGTCACTTCTTTCGAGAGAAATTCCTTCTCTAGAAAAGATCCATTCTTGGCAACGAATATTTTTCCTTCGGATCTATGATAGAAGGTATACCCAATAGTTTCCTTCGGGTATCCTATGAAGACGCATTTTTCCGCTTTGGGTTCAAGCTTGTCCGGCTGTAACTTCTTTACATAGGCTTCGCAACCCCAAACTTTAAGGAACGACAATTTAGGTTTCTTCCCAAACCATAATTCATACGGTGTCATCTCAACGGATTTAGATGGTGCCCTATTTAAAGTGAATGCGGCTGTTTCTAATGCATAACCCCAAAATGATAGCGGTAAATCTGTAAGTGACATCATAGAACGAACCATATCTAAGAGAGTTCGATTACGACGTTCGGACGCACCATTACGCTGTGGTGTTCCCGGCGGTGTCAATTGTGAAAGTATTCCGCATTTCTTCAAATGCTCGCCAAACTCGTAACTTAGATATTCACCTCCACGATCAGAACGTATAAATTTAATCTTCTTGTTACGTTGATTCTCAACCTCACTTTGAAATTCCTTAAACTTCTCGAAAGTTTCGGACTTATGTTTCATGAAATAGATATACCCATATCTACTCAAGTCATCCGTGAAGGTAAGAACATAACGATAACCACCGCGCGATGCTATACTCATTGGACGACACACATCGGTATGTATGATTTCCAATAAGTCCGTAGCTCGCTCCATCATACCAGAAAATGGAGTCTTAGTCATTTTACCCATCAGACATGCTTCGCATCTATCAAGTGATTCGAAATCAAGTGATTCAAGAAGTCCATCGGAATGGAGTTTCTTCATACGCTTCACTCCAATGTGACCAAGACGACAGTGCCACATATAGGTCGAGTTATCGCTTGATTTCACACGTTTAGCCTCAATGTTATTAATATGTGTATTTCCACTATCGAGATTCAATAAGAATAGACCATCTATCAAAGGTGCATGTGCATAAACATATTACTCATATAAATCGAACAACCATTATTCTCGGACTTAAACAGGTAACCGTCTCGCAATAAACAAGATCCCGATATAATTTTCATGCTTAACGCAGGCACCAAATAACATTTATTTAAGTATAAAACTAATCCCGATGGTAGATGAAGGGGTAGCATGCCGACCGCGATCACATCAAACTTTGATCCGTTTCCCACGCGCATCGTCACCTCGTTCTTCGCTAGCTTCCGTTTAATCTGCAGCACCTGTTTCGAGTTACAAATATGATCAATCGAACCAGTATCAAATACCCAGGAACTACTACGAGTACTAGTGAGATACACATCAATAACATGTATATCGGATATACCTTTCTTCTTCTTGATGTTGTCGTTCTTCAAATCCGCCAAGTACTTTGGGCAATTCCGTTTCCAGTGACCTTCTCCCTTGCAGTAAAAGCACTCAGTATCAGGCTTAGGTCCAGCCTTGGTCTTCTTCGTCGGCGCGGTAACTTTCTTACCACCCTTCTTGAAGTGTCCCTTTTGCTTAGACTTGCCTTTCTTGAATTTGGTGGTCTTATTGACCATCAACACTTGGTGCTCTTTCTTGATCTCCACTTCTGCAGATTTTAACATGGCGAATAGTTCTGGCAACTGCTTGTTCATGTTTGGCATATTGAAGTTCATCACAAAGTTCTTGTAACTTGGTGGTAGTGATTGGAGGACATGATAAATCCCCAAAGCATTAGGAATCACTATACCCAAGCTTTGAAGTTTGTTTGCGTGCTCAGATATCTTAAGCACATGCTCACTGACGGAGCTTCCCTCTTCCATCTTGCAGTTAAAGAACTTTTCAGAAGCCTCGTAGCTCTCCATTGTCGCATGAGTCTCAAAGATCAATTTGAGATCACGGACAATATCATGTGGGTCTGAATTCTCAAACCTTTTCTGAAGTTCCGATTCTAAACCATACAAGATAGCACACTGAACTGTGGAGTACTGAGTCTTCCGAGCGAGGTAAACATTCTTTACTTCATCGGTAGCAGTAGCTGCAGGTGGGTCACCCAGCGGTTCATCCAGCACATAGGTCAAATTACCAGCTGTGAGGACAATCCTCAAATTGTGGAACCAATCCGCGAAGTTGCTTCCATTGTTTTTCAACTTTTTTTTCTCTAGGAACGCATTGAAATTGATGGTAGGGGCCTCCATTGATCTACAACATATTTGCAATAGTTTAGACTAAGTTTATGACAAATTGAGTTCTAATTAATAGGTAAATTAATCTAGGTGAACTCCCACTCAAAACAATATCCCTCACATGTTTTAGTGATCACATGAACCAAATCCATCACATCAAAACCGATCATCAGGAGAGTTGATGTAGCTTCAATGGCGAACAATCGACATGTTCATCATATCTACTATATGATTCATGCTTTACCTTTCGGTGATCCGTGTTCCGAGACCATGTCTATACATGCTAGGCTCGTCAAGATCAAACCTTAGCTTCCGTATGAGCAAATATGGCTTGCCCACGTTGTATACACTTGCGGAATCTAACACACCCGATCATCACATGGTGCTTCGAAACAACAAGCTTTAGCAACTATGCTTACTAAGGATGAACACTTTAGAACTTGAAATTCATGTGCATGAGGGATCATCTTATAATGCTACCGTCGTTAACTAAGCAATACAAGATGCATAAAGTATTAACATCACATGCAATTCATAATATGTGATATGATATGGCCTTCCTTCTTGTGCTTCCGATCTCCATCTTCAAGCACGAACATGATCTCCATCATCACTAGCATTACATCAAGGTCCATGACGCTGCTCCATGGTTGTTGTCCACCAGCTTCAACTATTACAACTACTTTGAATAGACATGCGGGTCTTAACAGAATTTAAAGACAACCATATGGCTCCTGCCGGTTGCCAACTTACAATAAGGAACATTGCATACATCAAATATAATCACAATCATGGCCATATCACATCACAGCACACCCCTGCAAAACAAAGTTAGACGCCTCTACTTTCTTTGCATGTTTTACGTGGTTTGGGGCTTTCAATAAGTGTCATTCTAACTTACGAACAAGAACCACAACATTGATACCAGTATTGTTAATCACCCGTTGTAAATTGAATCTTAACTATGTTGGGAGAAACAGGCACCCGCAAAGCCACTTATGCAATACAAGTTGCATGTCAAGCGTGGAGAAAGTCTCATGAACGATGTCATGTAAGTTTAGCCCGGGCCGCTTCATCCCACCATCCCGCAAGATGCAAAGTACACAAGAAGCAATCGACAACAAAAGCATTCAACGCCCACAATGACCATTGTGTTCTACTCGTGCAACAGATCTACATATAGACACGGCTCTGATACCATTGTAGGGTTTCGCAGCATGGAAAGCAATAATTTTCTACCGCATACAAACAAACAAGCCAAGATCTATCTACTAGATTGTAGCAACGAGTCGATGGAATAATGCACCCTCGAAGATTCCAAAGTGTTTAACGAGAGCGGATTCTCGTGGGTGATGTAGTCATACTCTTCCCGATCTCAAGATCGCGTAGACGATCCTTCCGGCGCTGCGTTCCGGTAGGCTTCCGCAGTCGGTCACACGTTCGGTACTCGACGAAGACCTTCCTCTCCCTTGTTCCAGCAGGCAGCGGAGGTTGTAGCACTCTCCTCGCGATTCTGGCAGCACAACGGCGTGGTACCGGAAGTAGAGGGGAGATCTCGCAGGGCTTCGCCTTAAGCCGAAGCGAGTATGGTGGACTTTGAGAGAGAGCCTCGACGATCGAGGGTTTAGACATGCCAAGGAGGGGGCAAGGCCGGCGGCTAGGGTTTGCCCTAGGCGGCGGCGAGTTGCCCTAGGCAGCGGCGGCTATGGAGGGCGACGGCGGCTAGGGTTAGGGTTTAGAGGTGGAGGTGTTGTGTACTTGGAGGGGTAGCCCTGCCCCTCCTTATATAGGTGGAGGGGGCGCGCCAGGGGAGGGGAGTCCCTCCCCAACTCGGTTTCCCAAGTGGGCCGGCGGTGGAGGGGAGGAACTCCTCCCCAAGTAGGTTTCCTACTTGCCCTCCACCTCACAAAATAGTCGTTTGACTTTTCAAATTGGCGTTTGACTTTTCAAACTAGGATTTGATTAAACTCTTTATTTTGTTCAGCGATGACACCTAGTACATGATGCAATCATTCCAACTTGTTATGACACATTCATGTACCCTTCCCCTCCGGAGTGCCGGACATTCCGAAACCTTCTAGAACATTCCCGATGAAAAACACCAGAACCATTCTCCAACCCCGAAACAGGACTTTCCTTATATGAATCTTATTCTCCAGACCATTCCGGATCTCCTCGTGATATGACGGATCCCATCCGAGACTCCGAACAACATTCGGTCTCTTACTCATCATTCGATAACTACTCAAACAACGTCGAATCCTTAAGTGTGTCTCCCTACGGTTCGTGAATTATGCGGACATGATCGAGACACTTCTCCGAACAATAACCAATAGAGAAATTTGGAAATTCATATGGCTCCCACATATTTCTACGATTACTTTGCGATCGAATGAACCACTTACATACGATACCAATTTCCCTTTGTCTCACGATAGTTTACGTATCCGAGGTTATGATCGTCGGTATCTCTGCATACCTAGTTCAACCTCGTTACTGATAAGTACTCTTTTCTTGTTCTCGTGATATGGGATCCCTTGTGAGCCAGTCACATGCTTGCAAGCTAATTGGATGACATCCACCGAGAGGGCCCAAAGTATATCTATCCGTCATATGGATGGACAAATCCCACTCTTGATCCATGTGTCTCAACCAATACTTTCCGAACACTCAATGCCACCTTTATAGCCACCCAGTTACGGTGTGGTGTTTGATGTCATCAAAGCATCCTTCCGGTGAAGGTGATATGCATGATCTCATGGTCGAAGGAATTAGGTTACTATGTATCAGAAAGCATATAGCAATTGAACTATTAAAATGACTTGATCTTTATGCTACGCTTATCTATAGGAGTATGTCCACCATATCATTCTCCTAACGATATGATCTTGTTGTTAATAACATCTCAATATTCATGATAGGGAAACCACAATCATTTATTAACCAACAAGCTAGTATTATGAAGAGGCTTTACTAGGGACTTCAATTTAAGTTTACAAATCACACAAGTATTAATGTTTCCTTATCAATACTATTATAGCATGAATGTAAACATTTATCATAAACACAATGATATAATAATAACTACATCTATTATTGCCTCTAGGGCATATCTCCAACAAAACTGACATACCTTGTTGACAGAAAAGGCAATGTCTGGTCTTGTTAATGTCAGATATTAAAGAGATCCTACTATGCTTCTATACTTGGTACCATCTTCTGGTCCTAGAGGTTCTCCTTCTGTGACTGAGAGCTTCTCAGATGCTGATAGGGGTGTTGGTAAGGATTTGCATCCTTTTAGTCCCACCCTGTTGAGCAAATCTGAAGCATATTTCTCTTGGGTTAGCATAATACCTTGACTGAAAATCATGTTTGGAAAAAACAATTATATGTGCAAGATGGAACTACAGGTGATTTCATTTTTTTCATCCATCTTATTGCAAAATTCAACCTTTTCTCTGTACTCCCACAATATCTTCCTCTGTTGAATCAGAGTTCGTAAAGAGATAACCATGAAATGAGACTCCTTACCTAACGTGTGCTACTTTTCGTGTCGGAAAATAAAATTTATGCCAGCTTTTATAACACTAATGTTTCAAGATAGGCGTTGATTTTTTTTTCAATGATTGATTGTGTAAATCCGCATGCCATATTCAGCTGTAACAGAATTGGCTAAAGCGTATCTTAAAGAAGTGATTGAAACTGGAGCAGTGTAATGAAATAGTTTACGAAAGCACTGATACAATAATACTAGCGTTAGAGTGAACAACAAACTTTGTCATCACATGTGCTTGATTCAGAAATCCAGCCTGAATGTCCATAGCTGTTCTCTTCATCTTTTGTTCATAATCGAATTCTCACAGTATTAAATGATATATCAGTGCATCATTTTCTAACGCGACATAGCTAGAGTAATTAGAGGTGGCCAGTTTTTTAGCAATGCAACTTGCTGGCTCATTGCAGGTCGACACTCGACACCAGCACATGATTCCTGAACTACCTTAAGCCTCCTTTTCAGTCACCATTGACTATTCTACTCAATCTGGAAAAAAAAATACAAAGCTGTAGGAGCGCCGGAATTTAGCGTGTGCGCTACCTGTTCTTAGACGGCCGTCGGCGTCCACTTCCAGCGTGCGGTATGGCGTCGGTGCCGGCAGCGGCGGCGGAGGCGTGCGGGCTGGAGTCGGCGTCCACTTCCGGTGGGCCGCGTTGCTTCGGCCCCGTCGGCGTGCAGGCTGGAGTGGGCGGAGAAGGCATGTGGGTTGGCATCGGCTGCGGAGGAGTGAGGTCAGGCATCGGCGGCGGAGGCGGCGGCGTCCCGTACGGGGCGGCGGTCGAGAGGTTTCCTTGTGATTTCTTTTTACAGAATCGCTGGAGTAGCCACGGTACGGGCTTATGGGCCTAATCACGGTGATCTGGGAAAAAAAACATTGGTAGCAAAATGTCTGAAATAGCCAAGTCTCTAAACGGTTGGATCAATTTATACTAGTCCTTGTTTTGAGAGTAGTAAAAAGTACCGTAAAACTAGCCGAAATAATAACTTGAAGATTAAAAAATGTACAAACATTTTTTAGAAATTTGAACATTTTTAAAATCCAAACAATTTTTAAATCTGAACATTTTTAAAACATGAACTTTTTTAGATTTAAATATCCTTAAAATATGGACATTTTTTTCAAATCTAAGTATTTTTAAATTTGAACTTTTTTGAATTTAAACATTTTTTGAATATGATAAGAAACAAAAAACAGAAAATAAATAAGAAAAAGAGGAAAGAAAAAGAAGACATAAAGTAGAAGAAAGAAACAAAAAACAAAAAAGATAAAAAAAAAAGAAAAGAGCAAAGAAAAAGAAGACATAAAAAGTGCGTAGGATATTTATTGTTCCCTTGATGCCTCAAATCCAACTAAATAAAATCCAACTAAATAAAATCAGAATTCTCAACAAAAAAACTATATAAAAGCACCACACTGACATCATGTGATGTTTATTGTTCTGCACAAAGAATAACACAGTATGGTTGTCTTGTGTTTACGAACTCTTTCAGTCTATGGACCAACTGAGATAAGTTACACGGAGAAATTTGGAAACGAGCCCATCTGCATTCCATAGACCGAAGTGGAAGAGTGTTTTGATCTTTCGACGACCATAAAAGTGTTCTTAAAACTGGTCGTCGAGTGAAGATCGGCGATGTTACGCTAGTTCAGTTGCATGGTCCAACCCATCCGATCGTCCACAAGACCCATCTGGAGGCTCGTCAGCGAGGTATATAGCTGTTTCGACACAGCACAGACTCTTTGCTTCCCGTCATATTCTACCCTGCAAAGCACAAAAATATGCTTGGTATCAGACATCATCTAGCGGTATGCGTATACGGCTTATACGTGCTCTCCACATAATCGAATTCACAAAAGACAGTTTCAAGGCAGAGAAGGTGATTCACCTTTTCCCCAGATACGTAATGCTCCCTACAGGTGAAACCACAACAGCCGTCCCAGTGCAGAATACTTCATCAGCGTCAAGCAGTTCATCTACTGACACAGGGCGTTCCTCCACCTTAAAACAAGCCATCAATTGCGTTAATTAACAACACATAGAATAAGAAGGAGCATATAGTACTTCGTATCAAATGTTTTATATTAGTGAACAACATCGTTTCGCATCAGACGAATCACCCTATAATGGGCAGGCAATATAAATTGCTGCACACATCAATCGATGCAGAGGCCGGGACACATTCCCATTTCGACAAAATAGCCCTTCAAAGCTCAGTAGATGGGACAGAATGTAGGATCTAGCTAGTTACATAACTCTTGTGTAGTTGAGCCTGCTCTGTTAGAGGTGTAGCTGTTATAATCACGACCAACTTGAATTTTGCGACTAAAATATAAATTTTTTGACCACCATTTCATAATTTTTTGGAAGCTCATGAGAAGAAGTACAAATTACCTTGAAGCCTTTGCTATTAGCAACTTCAATGATACTTTTCCTAGTTATGCCTGGAAGTATCGTTCCTTCTATTGCTGGAGTAGAAATAGTATTTCCCTGGTGCAAGAGATTGTAACAAATTAGTGTAAATAATATTTCTGCAGTCCACAAGTTGGCGAAGAAACATTACACGACAAGACTAAGAATGAGTATTCATACTCCACGGAATAACAAGCAATGTTCTATGCAACTAAGATCAGTGTTTGCATATATTTGACAGATCAATGGAACCTCCGAAAATGATAGGTCACATAATAGGGTGAAGAATCCTGCTATTTGTAGAAGAGGGTTGTATTTCTTAACTAGGATAGTGACAATACATTGTAGTATTGTGGTGTAGCACCCTCGCAGGTTTCTATCACAAAAACTACTTATAACTGAAGAAGTGCATTGAAACAGGTTTATGGAAATAACAGAATTTGCAATGTGAAGGACCATACTTTCACAACAAAAATATTGCATGAAGAAACTTCTTCCAGATATTTGTTGTGGACGGCGTCCGAATAGAGGACATCAGAATATCCTTTTTGATTTGCAGCTATCTGCGCTTTCAACACCTACATGATGATGACAAGTGTGACAATCAGGTAACAACATTTTCAGTTTCAAGTAGCCTAATGTACCAAGGAAATGATAGGAAGCGAGTCTATAGTTGCAAAACTAATAGTTAGTAAATGATGCCCAAGAAGTTGCAAGATGAACCTATGGAAAAACATAGCTTTGAGAGATGCTAATGTAGAAGTTACCGAGGCATAGTTTCCAATGGCTTTCACACCTCTAGTTCCACCAAGGACAGCACGGTGGAAGTTATTTTCGACAATCAAATTAATGGGAGATAAACCTTCCTGTGAAATAATGTTGAGAAACATAATAAACATCTACATACATCGTAGGATGAACTTGTACTCATGCAAATATGCTTGTCGCATAACTACCATTGTTCTATAGTAAACCACTCAAAAGGTAAGAACACTATTTTTGATGACTTTGCATGGGCCTATATCTTTTTAGTTTTGATGAATGCCTAAATAATCTTGCGTGAGTAAAAGGTAAAAGCCCAGTACAAACCTTGAAATAATTCCCAACAGGGGAGACATAAATAAGAAAGGTGTACTCGGGAGAAGGTGCAAGACCAAGAATAGCCCCACTTCCAATAAGTAGTGGCCTAATATACAAGGAACCTTTACCAGTAGGAGGCACCTAGAAATATCATGAATTGCGAGAAATTTTGTTTGGGCTGGCGATGAGGGGGAGCACGCCGCCAAGGGAAAGGCCTTGGCCAGTTGGACGACCATGTGCAGGCCAAAGTATCTTGGCGGCCTCGGTATGCCAGATTTAAAGCGCCAGGGCCGCGCCCTTAGACTACGCTGGCCATGGCTCCAATGGACGGACCCCCAGCGCACCTGGGCTGGCTCTAGGCTTCCATGTGACAAGAAGGACATGGCGCTGTTCAGAGCTGCAACGAAGATCACGATTGGCAACGGAGAGACCGCCTCTTTTTGGCACGACAATTGGTCCGATCACGGCCCCATCTGCTTCCTTGCGCCTGACCTCTACAAAATTGCAACCAGAAAGAACCGTTCGGTGGCTAAGGAGATTAACGCAAACAACTGGATCAGGTCCATAGCACGCTTGAGCACTCCAGTACATCTCACTCAATACCTCCGCCTCTGGGAGGTTGTTCATGCCACGACCTTGGTGGAGAACCAAGACGACACCGTTAGATGGAGCTTAACCGAGGATGGAAACTACAGCGCTAACTCCGCCTATCTCGCTCAGTTTTACGGGAGTTACCCCAGGTTCAAGGCGGAGAAAATTTGGGAAGCACACGCGGAACCGAAGTGCAAGCTTTTTGCTTGGCTTGCCATACACGGCAAGCTTCTTACGGCTGACAATTTGGCAACGCGTGGCTGGGACCATGATCCAATCTGCGCTCTATGCCTAAGTGCCAACGAGACGATCGACCACCTGCTAAAAGACTGCCAATTCACCGCCGCTGTCTGGAGCCTGGTCCAGCCCAGGGACAACAATGGTGGTGCTGCACTGGGCCTGGAAATGCCCTCAGTCTCGGACTGGTGGGATAGCCTCATTGCGGACCACCCCGCAAAGGAGAAACGAAGAATCAGTGGGCGTCTTCTCTACGTTCTATGGAACGCTTGGAAGGAAAGAAATCGGAGAATTTTCTCTGGCAAACGACTAACATACGTTGAGGTCGCGGAGCTTGCCGAAGAAGATATCAGGCAACGTGCTAGGGCGTTCGCTTCAGGTGGAGAGGCAATTCCTGCGGAACCAGACTAGACTAGTAACTCTTTCTTTTCCTTTCATCTTCTGTTGCTTTGGTTATTGCCTTCTGGCATGAATCTTTGCATGAACCGCCGCCCTGTACACCTTGTTGGGGCTTTTCCTCTATCTTAATGAAAAGGCAGTGCTCCTGCCGGTTGCCCCAAAAAAAACAAAAAAAAAATATCATGAATTAAATAATGAGTTTAGGTATCACGATCATAACAAAGGATTCAGTATCAGAAACTAATGAAATGAGCTTGAGAAGACATAACATTGCCTACCCATCTTTTATTTGCCATAACAGTTTGTTTGACTGCATCCACGAATTGCTCGATGGTTGGTGCAGGCATGCAGAGCCTGTCTGAACCATTTATCATCCTCATTGCATTCTCCTCCGGACGAAATAAAAGTACAGACCCGTCATTTTTCCTATGTGCTTTTAGGCCCTCAAATAACCTCTACATACCGAAATAGCAATTGTTTGAACACGCCTAATACTTTTAGGCCTTGAAACAATACATAATTCACATGTCATCATGCTACAAGTTTCTACTCGACCGCATATATGAAAAGAGGGCATTCCAAGTTCACCCACCCACCCGCTCACTAACCTGCCCATAGTTTAGAACTGCAGCAGACGGGCTTAGTGCTATATTTCCAAATGGCAATATTTCACCTTTGGAAAAGATTCCATCACTAGTGGAGAACGTGCCGTGCGTCTCGGTTGGTAAGGGGCATTAGTCCCGGTTGTCCAACCGGGACGGGGCAATCGGGACTAAAGCCCGAACCTTTAGTCCCGGTTGTCCCACCAACCGGGACAAAAGATCATACACGTGGCAGCTGCTCCGTGCGAGGGGGGAGGGAGATTTAGTCCCGGTTCGTATACGAACCGGGACTAATAACCTTCTGTCGCGGCAGAGATTTGGCTCATTTCTCTGCCGCGGCAGAGAATTCATTTTTGCACATTTTGTTGCCGCGGCAGCATTTTTGCCACTTTTTGTGCCGCGGCAGAGAATTCATTTAAATTGTTTTATTGTTTATTTAGTGATTTGCACTTATCAATGAAGAAACCTTATATTACACAAGATCATCATGACAATATTGCATTCAATACACGGATCGAGTTCATGCACTACATACAAAAGTTGCTATTCGATGCTACCGGCCAATTCCTTCAAAGTTGCTATTTTTACAATCCCTATTGTCTATACACAGCAGAATAGTATTCCCCTTTCGGGTCTAGGACTTCTGCATCCAAGAATCCCGCCAATTCCTCCTGAATTGCTCCTACGCGATCCTTTGGCAGAAGACCGTCCCGTAGACGTTTGATCTGATTTAAAAAAGAAGTCAGTCTATATGAATGAAACTAAACACAATTTGTTTGAAATTAAAAACTATAGAAATTGTTTACGTACGTGGAGTTGCTCTAAATTTCTGCCCTTCTTATTGCACGTCTGCCGGATGAACTCGCAAACATAGTATCCACATAGATTGTTACCTGATCCCTGCGTCAGGCACTTTACGAGAACATAGTTCAATCAAAATAATAATCAAACATGATAATAACTGTATCAAAACTAGAATCAAAGATATGCGCGGATATAGCTAGTGGTGCTTACATTTAGTGGTTGAAATGTAAGCTCCTCTTTCCAAACACCCCTAGCCTTGTTGGTGAACCGTTTCCAAGCGCTGCCCGGCGAAGAAAACGAATAAAAGAAGTTATTAATTACTTGATATCATAAAATTCACGAATGTTGCCGATATAGTGTCGTAATGATTAGAATTACCGCTGGAGAAGCATCTACATGTCCTTCCACGTCTCAAGGGGTTTATGTTTCGAGTCCATGACTAGTACACGCCCTTTGTCAAGTTGAATGATTAACAGAATATAGTGGAAGCTGCGAATGCATAACTAATCAATTATATACTTAACATCGAGTTAGCGAAATAGAAAGTGTATACAAGACAATAACACTCACTCGAAGTTGTAAGGAAAAAGTATTTCCCTTTTGGTTTCTTGAAACCTTAACGCGTGTACTATATTATCCTCCGTATCCTGGGGGCTTATTTTGAGATTAGCTTCATGAACCCAATATGGGTCAATGAAGCCAATGTCATAGATTTGTCCTCTGCTGCATTCGAGAATCTTCATTCTGCATATTACAGTATGATTATATACATGCAATAAACAAAGTGAGATAGTTGGAGACTAAATTAATTACAGAATTAGTACTTACAGACAATAGTCACTGATGATCGATTTGTCCAAGGCGTCTTGATTGCATAATTGAAATAGTTCATCAAATTCAATGGATATCATGTCATCCTTTTCTTTCCCATGATGCTTTTTTGTAACCCTATGCACTATCCAGTTAGCCCCGGCCTTTGTGGCATTCATGTACCAGTTATGCAATCTTCGCATTTTTGTTGAAAGATTGTTTACCTCCTCAGGTTTGACGAAAGGTTTGCCGTACTGGTATTTGTATGCTACTTCACTCACGGGGAAGAACTCTAACTGGAATAAGTACTGGGCAATACTCATACCTTGAGCAGCGGCAGCTTCTCCGTATTGTGCAACTACCTCTGGATCATACTGCTCTTCGGCCCCATATTTGCTCGACCCCACATTGGTTTGGGAAATCACCTTGATAGGGGCGCAAGTCTGTTTTGCTTGTTCTCCGAGCTGGGCAACAGATTTCTCGCTTGCATCAGTACTGCTCTTCGAGGCTTTTTGTGCCGCATGCGACTTGAGACTTGAGAATAGAACGCTCATAGTCTGATGACAGCTTTGGCTCGGGTTGATGAAGAGTCTTTAGCATTTTCAACACTTTGGCTTTTTCTTCTTTGGTGCTGGGGAACTCTGGCTCTTTCGGCCGCCTCAGCTTAGCAAAAAACGCTGTCGTTTCCGCATCAACAATCGCCGCAGTCTCCTCTTCAGTACAGTCATAAGCTCTCTTGGCAGGAACCTTTGGTACTTTTGGAAGAGGCTCTTGTTTACGTTTCGGCGATCACTTAGCACGACGCACAGTAGCGGTACGCTTACGCTTTTTATCCTGCAGAGGCGTCGGTGATGGCTGTGCCGGAGATTGGTGAGGCGACGGAGCCGGGTGAGGCGACGAAGACGGCTGCCGCGGCGGCGACGACCTCGCTGGAGACGGGTGAGGCGGCGGCGAAGATGGCCTTGGCGTGTGATTTCGAAGCACGATACATTCCTTCGGCCATAGAATGGTGACGTTTTTTGCGTCTCCCAGTACAGTCACATCCCCTTCACCTGCAGGGTAGTGAAGATCCAAAACTTCAAAGGTGGGCATGATTTCATCCACCCCGACAACAGCATAGCCATCTGGAACCGGACGACAGTGGTAAGTTGGTGTGGGTCCAATTGGTAAGGCATAGCCGACCACCACCTTCATTGATATGTTCACAACTTTGACATGTAGCTCGCAGTGTGTCATCTTTGTGATATCATCCACTGGGTAGCCAACAGGAGCCATCGTCGGTGCATCATCGTCATCGCCATTGTCATCACCCGGGACCTCGGTGGAAGCCACACTGCTTTTTCGATTATTCGATAGGCCGGTAGCATCGAATGTAGTGTGCTGCTGAGATGGGCCGGTAGTACTTTTCTCTTTAAGTGCGTTAATTTCATCTTGTTGTTGCTTTAATCGTTCTTCAATTAAACGCATTCTCTCTTTCTGACTATCCGCTTCAACTTCCGCCCTGTCCTTTCTCCTCTGACGGCTTCTATCAGGCTTCCTCTCTTCGGGAAACCCAGTCCTCCATGGTTGGGAGCCTCTTGTGCCTCGTGTTCGTCCATCATGTTCCTTATTTCCAAGGGCGAGTGTGAGCTCATCATTCTCTCTATCGGGAATGAAGTCCCCATCTTTAACAGCCTTTACTGCTTTTCTCATCCTCTCGATTGGCAAGGGGTCTTCTTTATGTCGTATGTTATATATATACCTCCCTTCCGAGTCCAATGTGCCCCCATGCCCATAAAACCAATTCCTTGCACGTTCTACCCAATCGTCTGTCTCTGGGGTGATCTTTTTAGCACGCAGTTCTTCCTCAAGTTTATCCCACTTAGGAATGCCAGCCATGTAGCCACCTTGCCCCATAGTATGGTGATACTTCTTGTTAGCAGCATTCAGCTTATTCTTTGCAGACATTTCCTTAGCTTTTTCTGATGTCTTGTATTCCACAAACTTAGCCTAGAATGGTTTTATCTTCTGAAACTGAGTCTTTTTGAAATCCGGAGTCTTCCCTTTCACGACATAGTCAAGGTGCAATCTTTTCTTCCAGTTCGTGAAACACTGGGCCATCTTCTTCAAAACCCAATCCCTGACCTTAGCCTCCATGGCTCTCCCATGTTCTAAGGCGTCCTCAACTGGATCCTCCGCATTTGGATCCAGCTCTATCTTCGGTAGTTTGAAATTAACCATGAGCCTCTTCCACAGTAAATCTTTGGCGAGGTCAGGGACATATAAATATGTTCCCTCTTCATCCGCATTAGCAGGCCTATTCCAATTTCTAATGGTGATCGGGATTAAATCCCTAACGATTACTCCGCATTATGCCACAAATTTGTTTGTGACAACTTCGGGAGCCGCCGGTTTGCCGTCTTCAGCGACATCTTCGATCCTGAACCTCTCATGGTCTGGCAACTTTTTGGTTGGGCCTCGTGTGCTCTTTTCAGTAGATTCCTTCGATCCGGAGGGCTAAAAGAAGAAAGATCATCGTTACTATTTCTATATAGATAGCAGATGAATAATTAATGAATTGATTATATTACATGCACCTCGCTGGAGCGGTCGTCTTCTCGATTACACAAGGCATCGCCTTCTCCCTTGCGGAAGGCAACACCTTCAACCTCAAACAAGTCGTCTATTCCGGTAAAAAGAGGATCACCCTCACCGGAGTTGTTCAGAAACGTTGATACATCTAAATTTTCTTCCCCACGGATCACACCTTGGATCAACTCTTCCTTTTCTTCGTCTCGGACGTGTGGGTCCATATTTTCTGCATAGGTGGAAAAACGAATAAGTCAAAGCGGCTAAAGGAGAAAGTTAGGTACGGTGTTGAGAGATATAAACCCTAATTCAGAGAAACCCTAAACACTAAACCTAGCTAAAATCAACTAAAATCAATATTCCGGAGTTCCGAGGGGTGTAAAACCTAGTTCGGAGAAACCTCGGATGCATATGAGAGGGGAACATGAGTATAAGGATACAAAAGGGAAACTATCCAGCAGATAGGTAACACTAGATACTAACAAAATACCATATTGGAATCGATTTAAGAGGGTTCGGAATGCCCTGGCGAAGGCACATCGTCGAACCCACATGCACCTAAGGGGCATGCAATTTCATGGGAAGATTTACGCGCGACCGAGCCTGACCGAGCTTTCCTACGTCGAACACAATGGTTTTGACCGCGCGACCCCTTCGCCCATGTCTCGCCCACGCGTGAGCGAACAGGGGAACTCCCATCGGCGCCGCCTCCTCCCCCCTCTCCTCACCTTCCCCGAGCAAACAGAGCTTCTCTCTCTTGTCACAATACACCCGCCCAACGCGTCCCTGCACGCCTCCCATGTCCTGCAGAACCGGCCACCGACATCCCCTTTTACCGAGCCTTACAAACCCGACATGAGGGAGTATAAATCTATCATTGAGTAAATGTGATACTCCTATAGCAAACGAGGATAGTCCGATGATAAGGATGCGATTAGGGATGGCAATGGGGCCACAAAACCCACAAACCCGATGGATACCCGCCTTAAATGGGGAGGGTTTGGTAAAAAGTTAGACCCTCCAAGATTTTCTCTAGCGTCGACGTACGAGGAAGCGTCGGTCGCTAGGACTACTTTTTTTCAGCGCGCACAGGAGTTTGATTAGCGCTCCTAGCTGTTGCTAGCTACTCAAATTAGCGTTCCGTGCTGTGAGACGAGGCGTTTAGTCCATAATCCACTTCGGGCATTATTTTTTTAAACATAAGCGTCTGTACAAGAGCTTGCCATAGTACATGCCCTAATAATCATATGACTAATAACACCACACGTCCACGCGGGCCTTGCACGCAAACAACACACATCACCGAAGCCGCCGCCCACCACCCCGATCTAAGCCTACCAGCAGCTTTCGCCGCCCACCACCATACCCGAAGCCCACCATGCTGCCGCCACCCACCATATGCAGCAGCCGCCGCCGCCCACCAGCAGCAGCAGCCGCCGTCGCCCACCAGCAGCAGCAGCCGCGCGCCGCCGCCCACCAGCAGCAGCAGCCGCGCGCCGCCGCCCACCAGCAGGAGCAGAGGGAGGGGGAGGACAGAGGTAGGGAGGGGCGGCGCCGTACCTGACGCGCGGCAGTGGGGGAAGGGCACGGTCGTCGGCGGGAAGCAGAGACGCGGGCAGCCGGCGGTCGTCGGGGAAAGGAGACGCGGGCGGCGCGGTGTCGGTGGGAAGAGACGCGGGTGGCGGCCGGAGGCGGAGGCATTGACGATGGAGCCGCTACGGGGAGCGCGCGGCGGTGGCGGCCGAAGGCGGAGGCGTTGACGACGACGGAGGGCGCGGGCAGCCTGGCGGTGTCGTCGATGAGGAAGAGAAGCAGAGAAGAGAAGCAGAGAAGAAGAGAAGTTATATAAAGGGGAGGGAGTATACGTCCCGGTTGGTGGCTCCAACCGGGACTAAAAGGGCATACGTCCCGGTTGGAGCCACCAACCGGGACGTATACTCCAATTTTCAGCAGCTGAAGGGGCGCGCGCGCAGGGGGTCTTTAGTCCCGGTTGGTGGCTCCAACCGGGACATATCCCCCTGTTTTCAAAAATTTTCAAGTATTTTCTCTCTGTTCTGTTCCCGCCTTATTTTTTATTTTGGGGTTTAAATTTGTAATGTTTTTTAAATGATAATTACTTTGGAATTTACAAAAACTTCTAAAAAGTGTTTGAATTTGAATAACTAATTCAAAACCATTTTCTGTTTTAAAAAATAATTAACGTAACCATTTAAAATTAATAATGAAATAACTTATATTTTTTAAATATTAATTTGGAATTTAGAAAAACTTTAAACATAAAAAGTGTTTGAATTTGAATAACTAATTCAAAACCATTTTCTGTTTTAAAAAATAATTAATGTAACCATTTAAAATTAATAATGAAATAACTTATATTTTTTAAATATTAATTTGGAATTTAGAAAAACTTTAAACATAAAAAGTGTATGGATTTGAATAAATAATCCAAAACCATTTTCTATTTTTAAAAAATAATTAATGTAACCATTTAAAATGAATTAACTTATATTTTTGAATATTAATTTGGAATTTAGAAAAACTTTAAACATAAAAAGTGTTTGGATTTGAATAAATAATTCAAAACCATCTGTTTAAAAAAATAATTAATGTAACCATTTAAAATACGAACCATTTACAATTAAAAATGAGTTAACTTATATTTTTTAATATCAATTTGGAATTTAGAAAAACTTTAAACATAAAAAGTGTTTGGATTTGAATAAATAATTCAAAACCATTTTCTGTTTTAAAAAATAATTAATGTAACCATTTAAAATATGAACCATTTACAATTAAAAATGAATTAACTTATATTTTTTTAATTTATTATGCCCGTTTTGAATTATCTGAATTTCTAACTATGGTCGAACCGGTGTGCATGAAGATAGGGGACGAGCATTGTTAGAACTTGCATTGGATCTCTGAAGAAACCATATATTGCGAGTCTAAAAATGATTTTTTCAAAAAATCACGGGCGATAGAGCATGTACCTGTAGTACAAACCGGACCCACTTCCTGCCGATTCGGTAGACATTTGTCCTTTTTACCCGGGATGGACGAAAAGGTTTGAGATGTCCCTGTTGGGAGATAGTCCATGTAAGGTGGTCTAGTATTTTTGGAAAATGGGACGGTAGCATTCTAAAACGGCATTTTGGTGGTTACTTCACAAAACGACCGATTTTTTGCGCTCAGAAAATGGAAAAGGGCTTTTCCGTGCTACAAAAAGGAAAACTTCCTAATGCAACATTGTTCTCCATACCAATGTCCACACACATGCATAATATGGGCACAACATCACAAACTATGCCGTGATTCAGCACATAACATCGGTCATTTGGACCGAAAGCCATGAAACCTCGGACATGATAGGTCATTTTGTGAAGGTTTTTTCGAAACATGATCAATATACCAAGTCTGGTATTTTTCCTTTCAACTATGTAACATAATATGACACCACGCGAAGGATTTTCATTGTTCAGATTTTTTTTGAATTTATTATGCCCGTTTTGAATTATCTGAATTTCTAACTATGGTCGAACCGGTGTGCATGAAGATAGGGGATGAGCATCGTTAGAACTTGCATTGGATCTCTAAAAAAACCATATATTGCGAGTCTAAAAATGATTTTTTTTTAAATCACGGGCGATAGATCATGTACCTGTAGTACAAACCGGACCCACTTCCTACAGATTCGACAGACATTTGTCCTTTTTACCCGGATGGACGAAAAGGTTTAAGATGTCCCTGTTGGGAGATAGTACATGTAAGGTGGTCTAGCATTTTAGGAAAATGGGACGGTAGCATTCTGAAACGGCATTTTGGTGGTTACTTCACAAAACGACCCGTTTTTTGCGCTCGAAAAATGGAAAAGGGCTTTTCCGTGCGACAAAAGGAAAACTGCCTCCTGCAACATTGTTCTCCATACCAATTTCCACACACATGCATAATATGGGCACAACATCACAAACTATGCCGTGATTCAGCACATAACATCGATTATTTGGACCGAAAGCCATGAAACCTCGAACATTATAGGTCATTTTGTGAAGGTTTTTTCGAAACATGATCAATATACCAAGTATGGTATTTTTCCTTTCAACTATGTTACATAATATGACACCACGCAAAGGATTTTCATTGTTCGGATTTTTTAAAAATTTATTATGCCTGTTTTGAATTATCTGAATTTCTAACTATGGTCGAACCGGTGTGCATGAAGATATGGGACGAGAATCGTTAGAACTTGCATTGGATCTCTAAAGAAACCATATATTGCGAGTCTAAAAATGATTTTTTCAAAAAATCACGGGCGATAGATCATGTACCTGTAGTACAAACCGGACCCACTTCCTACCGATTCGGCAGACATTTGTCCTTTTTACCCGGGATGGACGAAAAGGTTTGAGATATCCCTGTTGGGAGATAGTCCATGTAAGATGGTCTAGTATTTTAGGAAAATGGGACGGTAGCATTCTGAAACGGCATTTTGGTGGTTACTTCACAAAATGACCCGTTTTTTGCGCTCGGAAAATGGAAAAGGGCTTTTCCGTGCGACAAAAAGGAAAACTTCCTCCTGCAACATTGTTCTCCATACCAATATCCACACACATGCAAAATATGGGCACAACATTATGTCGACATTATGTCGTGCGCCGTGTACCTTGTCCCGGATGGTGTCACCAACCGGGACTAAAGATCAACCTGCAGTCCCGGTTGGAGACACCAACCGGGACAAAACACGAGTCAGCACTAATGATAGGGGTGAGTGTTGACATTATTTCGTATGTGTCGATTATTTGGACCGAAAGCCATGAAGCCTCGAACATGATAGGTCATTTTGTGAAGGTTTTTTCGAAACATGATCAATATACCAAGTCTGGTATTTTTCCTTTCAACTATGTAACAAAATATGACACCATGCGAAGGATTTTCATTGTTCGGATTTTCTTTAATTTATTATGCCCGTTTTGAATTATCTGAATTTCTAACTATGGTCGAACCGGTGTGCATGAAGATAGGGGACGAGCATCGTTAGAACTTGCATTGGATCTCTGAAGAAACCACATATTGCGAGTCTAAAAATGATTTTTTCAAAAAATCACGGGCGATAGATCATGTACCTGTAGTACAAACCGGACCCACTTCCTACCGATTCGGCAGACATTTATCCTTTTTACCCGGGATGGACGAAAAGGTTTGAGATGTACCGGTTGGGAGATAGTACATGTAAGGGTTCATCTTTAGTCCCGGTTGGAGAAACCAACCGCGACTGAAGGGATTGCGTCAGAGTGGGCCAGGCAACACTAATAATAGGGGTGAGTGTCGACATTATGTCGTGCGACTTGTACCTTGTCCCGGATGGTGTCACCAACCGGGACTAAAGATGAACCTTTAGTCACGGTTGGAGACACCAACCGGGACTAAAGATGAGTCAATACTAATAATAGGGGTGAGTGTCGACATTATGTCGTGAGTGTCGACATTATGCCGAGCTGCTTGTACTATAAATAGTGTTGGAGATATGCCCTAGAGGCAATAATAAATGTAGTTATTATTATATCTTTGTGTTTATGATAAATGTTTACATTCATGCTATAATAGTATTAATAAGGAAACCATTAATACTTGTGTGATTTGTAAACTTAATTTGAAGTCCCTAGTATAGCCTCTATACTTCACTAGCTTGTTAGTTGATTAATGATTGTGGTTTCCTTATCATGAACATTGAGATGTTATCAACAACAAGATCATATCGTTAGGAGAATGATATGGTGGACATACTCCTATAGATAAGCGTAGCATAAAGATCAAGTCATTTCAATAGTTCAATTGCTATATGCTTTCTGATACATAGTAACCTAATTCCTTCAACCATGAGATCATGCATATCACCTTTACCGGATGGATGCTTTGATGACATCAAACACCACACCGTAACTGGGTGGCTATAAAGGTGGCATTAAGTGTTTGGAAAGTATTGGTTGAAACACATGGATCAAGAGTGGGATTTGTCCATCCTCATGACGGATAGATATACTCTGGGCCCTCTCGGTGGAATGTCATCCAATTAGCTTGCAAGCATGTGACTTGGTCACAAGGGATCACATATCACGGGAACGAGAAAAGAGTACTTATCAGTAACGAGGTTGAACTAGGTATGCAGAGATACCGACGATCATAACCTCGGATAAGTAAACTATCGTGAGACAAAGGGAAATTGGTATCGTATGTAAGTGGTTCATTCAATCGCAAAGTAATCGTAGAAATATGTGGGAGCCATATGAATTTCCAGATTCCTCTATTGGTTATTGTTCGGAGAAGTGTCTCGATCATGTCCGCATAATTCACGAACCGTAGGGAGACACACTTAAGGATTCGACGTTGTTTGAGTAGTTATGGTATTATGAGAAAGAGACCGAATGTTGTTCGGAGTCTCGGATGGGATCCGGGATATCACGAGGTGATCCGGAATGGTCCGGAGAATAAGATTCATATAAGGAAAGTCCCGTTTCGGAGTTCGGGAATAATTCCGGTGTTTTCATCGGGAATGTTCTGGAAGGTTCCGGATTGTCCGGCACTCCGGGAGGGGAGGGTACATGAGTGTGTCATTGAATGATTGCATCATGTACTAAGTGTTATTGCTGTCCCAAATAAAGGATTAAATTGAATCCTAAAACAGAAAAGTCAAATGTCCAGTTTGAAAGTCAAACTGCCAAAACAAGAAACTGTGGGAAACAAGCAAGAGGAGTTGGAACCAACCTGGAGGAGGAGTTGGACTCCTCCAGGCCGGCGCCCAGCCCAAGGCCGAGTTGGGGAGGGACTCCCTCCCTCCCCTGGCGCGCCAAGACCCCCCTCCCATAAAAGGAGGGGCAGGGCTCCTCCAAGAGACACATAACTTTCTACTTCTAAATCTCCGGTTTAGAGCCGTTTTGGTTTAGAGCTTCTAATTGCTTTAGCCAGCGGTTTAGAGCCTTCTAATTGGTTTAGAGCCTTCTAATTGGTGTGTCTAATTACTAGACCACTAATAGCCTCTCTCATAAGCTCCACCATACTCGCACCGGCTTAAGGCGAAGCCCTGCGGGATTTCCCCTCTACTTCCGGTACCACGCCGTTGTGCTGCCGGAATCACGAGGAGAGTGCTACAACCTCCGCTGCCTGCTGGAACAAGGGAGAGGAAGGTCTTCGTCGAGTACCGAACGTGTGACCGACTGCGGGAGCGCTGCCGGAACGTGGCGCTAGAAGGATCGTCTACACGATCTTGAGATCGGAAAGAGTACGACTACATCACCCACGAGAATCCGCTCTCGTTAAACACTTTGGAATCTTCGAGGGTAAGTTATACCATCGACTCGTTGCTACAATCTAGTAGATAGATCTTGGCTTGTTTGTTTGTATGCGATAGAAAATTTTTGTTTTCCATGCTACAAACCCCTACAGTGGTATCAGAGCCGTGTCTATATGTAGATTTGTTGCACGAGTAGAACACAACGGTCATTGTGGGCGTTGATACTTTTATTGTAGATTGCTTTTTGTGTACTTTGCATCTTGCGGTATGTTGGGATGAAGCGGCCCGGGCTAACCTTACATGACATCGTTCATGAGACTTGCTCCACGCTTGACATGCAACTTGTATTGCATAAGTGGCTTTGCGGGTGCATGTTTCTCCTAGCATAGTTAAGATCCAATTTACAACGGGTGATCAACAATGCTAGTATCAATGTTGTGGTTCTTGTTCGTAAGTTAGAACGACACTTATTGAAAGCCCCAAACCACGTAAAATATGCAAAGAAAGTAGAGGCGTCTAACTTTGTTTTGCAAGGGTGTGCAGTGATGTGATATGGCCATGATTGTGATTATATTTGATGTATGCAATGTTCCTTATTGTAAGTTGGCAACCGGCAGGAGCCATATGGTTGTCTTTAATTTATGTTAAGACCCGCGTGTCTATTCAAAGTAGTTGTAATAGTTGAAGCCGGTGGACGACAACCATGGTGAAGCGTCATTGACCTTGATGCAATACCGGTGATGATGGAGATCATGTTCGTGCTTGAATATGGAGATCGGAAGCACAAAGAAGAAAGGCCATATCATATCACATATTATGAATTGCATGTGATGTTAATCCTTTATGCATCTTGTATTGCTTAGTAGACGACGGTAGCATTATAAGATGATCCCTCATGCACATTAATATCAAATCATAAAGTGTTCACCCTTAGTTAGCACCGTTGCTAAAGCTTGTTGTTTCGAAGCGCCACGTGATGATCGGGTGTGTTAGATTCTGCAAGTGTATACAACGTGAGCAAGCCAGATTTGCTCATGCAGAAACTAAGGTTTGATCTTGACGAGCCTAGCATGTACAGACATGGTCTCGGAACACGGATCACCGAAAGGTAAAGCATGAATCGTATAGTAGATATGATGAACATGATGATTGTTCGCCATTGAAACTATGTCAACTCTCGTGATGATCGGTGTTGATATGGTGGATTTGGTTCGTGTGATCACTAAAACAATGTGAGGGATATTGTTTTGAGTGGGAGTTCACCTAGTTTAATTTTATTATTAATTTGAACTCAATTTGTCATAAACTTAGTCTAAACTATTGCAAATATGTTGTAGATCAATGGCAGCCCCTACCATCAATTTTAATGCGTTCCTAGAGAAAGAAAAGTTGAAAAACAATGGAAGCAACTTCGCGGATTGGTTCCGCAATTTGAGGATTGTCCTCACAGCTGGTAATTTGACCTATGTGCTGGATGCACCGCTGGGTGACCCACCTGCAGCCAATGCTCCCGATGAAGTAAAGAATGTTTACCTCGCTCGGAAGAATCAGTACTCCATAGTTCAGTGTGCTATCTTGTATGGTTTAGAATCAGAGCTTCAGAAAAGGTTTGAAGAGTCAGACCCATATGATATTGTCGAGGATCTCAAATTAATTTTTGAGACTCATGCGGCAATTGAAAGCTATGAGGCTTCTGAAAAGTTCTTTAACTGCAAGATGGAAGAAGGCAGCTCCGTCAGTGAGCATGTGCTTAAGATGTCTGGGCACGCAAACAAACTTCAAAGCTTGGGTATAGTGATTCCTAATGCTTTGGGGATTTACCGTGTCCTCCAATCACTACCACCAAGTTACAAGAACTTTGTAATGAACTACAACATGCAGAACATGAACAAGACGTTGCCAGAACTCTTTGCCATGTTGAAATCTGCAGAAGTGGAGATCAAGAAAGAGCACCAAGTGTTGTTGGTCAATAAGACCACAAAATTCAAGAAAGGCAAGTCTAAGCAAAAGGGACACTTCAAGAAGGGTGGTAAGAAAGTTACCACGCCAGCGAAGAAAACCAAAGCTGGACCAAAGCCAGAAACTGAGTGCTTTTACTGCAAGGGAGAAGGTCACTGGAAGCGGAATTGCCCAAAGTACTTGGCGGATTTGAAGAACGGCAACATCAAGAAGAAAGGTATATCTGATATACATGTTATTGATGTGTATCTCACTAGTACTCGTAGTAGTGCCTGGGTATTTGATACTGGTTCGGTTGCTCATATTTGTAACTCGAAACAGGTGCTGCAGAATAAACGGAAGCTAGCGAAGAACGAGGTGACGATGCGCGTGGGAAACGGATCAAAGGTTGATGTGATCGCGGTCGGCACGCTACCCCTTCATCTACCATCGGGATTAGTTTTATACTTAAATAATTGTTATTTGGTGCCTGCGTTGAGCATGAACATTATATCGGGATCTTGTTTATTGCGAGACGGTTACTTGTTTAAGTCAGAGAATAATGGTTGTTCGATTTATATGAGTAATATGTTTTATGCACATGCACCTTTGATAGATGGTCTATTCTTATTGAATCTCGATAGTGGAAATACACATATCAACAATATTGAGGCTAAACGTTTGAAATCAAGCGATAATTCGACCTATATGTGGCACTGTCGTCTTGGTCACATTGGAGTGAAGCGTATGAAGAAACTCCATTCCGATGGACTTCTTGAATCACTTGATTTTGAATCACTTGAAAGATGCGAAGCATGTCTGATGGGAAAAATGACTAAGACTCCATTTTCTGGTATGATGGAGCGAGCTACGGACTTATTGGAAATCATACATACCGATGTGTGTGGTCCAATGAGTGTAGCATCGCGCGGTGGTTATCGTTATGTTCTTACCTTCACAGATGACTTGAGTAGATATGGGTATATCTAATTCATGAAACACAAGTCCGAAACTTTCGAGAAGTTTAAGGAGTTTCAAAGTGAGGTAGAGAATCAACGTAACAAGAAGATTAAATTTCTACGTTCTGATCGTGGAGGTGAATATCTAAGTTACGAGTTTGGCGAGCATTTAAAGAAGTGCGGAATACTTTCACAATTGACACCGCCGGGAACACCACAGCGAAATGGTGTGTCCGAACGTCGTAATCGAACTCTCTTAGATATGGTTCGTTCTATGATGTCACTTACAGATTTACCGCTATCATTTTGGGGTTATGCATTAGAAACAGCCGCATTCACTTTAAACAGGGCACCGTCTAAATCCGTTGAAACGACACCGTATGAATTATGGTTTGGGAAGAAACCTAAATTGTCGTTCCTTAAAGTTTGGGGATGCGAAGCCTATGTAAAGAAGTTACAGCCGGACAAGCTTGAACCCAAAGCGGAAAAGTGCGTCTTCATAGGATACCCGAAGGAAACTATTGGGTATACCTTCTATCATAGATCCGAAGGAAAAATCTTCGTTGCCAAGAATGGATCCTTTCTAGAGAAGGAATTTCTCTCGAAAGAAATGACTGGAAGGAAAGTAGAACTCGACGAGGTTGTTGAACCTTCTCTCGAAATTGCGAGTAGCGCAGCACCGGAAGAAGTTCCTGTGGTGCCTGCACCAATTAGAGAGGAAGCTAATGATAATGATCATGAAACTTCGGTTGAAGTTGCTACAGAGCCTCGGAGGTCAACGAGAACTCGTACCACTCCAGATTGGTATGATTCCGTTATGAATGTCATGGTGGTGGACAACACCGATGACCCCGAGACATATGAGGAAGCGATGATGAGCCCAGATTCCAATAAATGGCAAGAAGCCATGAAATCCGAGATTGGATCCATGTACGAAAACCAAGTATGGACTTTGGTGGACTTACCGGATGGCCGAAAGGCTGTCGAGAACAAATGGATTTTCAAGAAGAAAACAGATGCTGATGGTAATGTTACTGTCTATAAAGCTCGACTTGTCGCAAAAGGGTTTCGACAAATTCAAGGAGTTGACTACGATGAGACTTTCTCACCGGTAGCGAAGCTAAAGTCTGTGAGGATTATGTTAGCAATCGCTGCATATTATGATTATGAGATATGGCAGATGGATGTCAAAACAGCATTCCTCAATGGAGACATTGATGAAGAGTTGTATATGATGCAACCCAAAGGTTTTGTCGATCCTATAGATGCTAACAAGGTATGCAAACTTCAACGGTCCATCTATGGATTGAAGCAAGCATCCCGAAGTTGGAATCAACGTTTTGATAAGGTAATCAAAAGTTTTGGTTTTATACAAACTTATGGAGAAGCTTGTATTTACAAGAAAGTGAGTGGGAGCTCTGTAGCATTCTTAATACTGTATGTGGATGACATATTGTTGATTGGGAATGATGTAGACCTTCTTAATAGTGTCAAGGAATATTTGAATAATAGTTTTTCAATGAAGGATCTTGGCGAAGCAGCTTACATATTAGGCATAAAGATTTATAGAGATAGATCAAAACGCCAAATATCATTGTCAGAGAGTACATATTTGGACAAAGTTCTAAAGAAGTTTGGAATGGACGAAAGCAAGAAAGGGTTCTTGCCCATGTTGCCCAATACGACCTTGAGTAAAACTCAAAGTCCGACATCGGCAGAAGATAGAGAAAGGATGAGTAAGACTCCCTATGCCTCAGCCATAGGATCTCTAATGTATGCCATGCTATGTACTAGACCCGACATTGCATATGCTGTTAGTTTAACTAGCAGATATCAAAGTGATCCAGGGGTGGATCATTGGACAGCGGTCAAAAACATCCTTAAGTACTTGAGAAGAACTAAGGATATGGTTCTTTCTTATGGAGGTGATGAACAACTCGTTGTTAATGGTTACACCGATGCTAGTTGGAACACCGATCCGGATGATTCTAAATCACAATCTGGATACGTATTTATTTTGAATGGTGCAGCAGTTAGCTGGAGGAGTGCAAAGCAAAGCGTTGTGGCGAGATCTTCAACTGAATCGGAATACATGGCTGCTTCGGAGGCTTCACAAGAAGCGATATGGATGAAAGAGTTCATTACAGAGCTGGGTGTGGTTCCAAGTGCGCTGGACCCAATGTCTATCTACTGTGATAACATGGGCGCCATAGCCAATGTGCAAGAACCAAGGTCACACAAGAAGCTGAAGCATATCAAGCTGCGTTTTCACGCTATTCGAGAACATATCCAGGATGGTGATATAAAGATTTGCAAAGTACACACAGATCTGAATGTGGCGGATCCGTTGACTAAACCTCTCCCGAGGGCAAAACATGACCAACACCAAACTGCCATGGGTGTTCGGTATATTACCATGTAATCTAGATTAGATGACTCTAGTGCAAGTGGGAGACTGTTGGAGATATGCCCTAGAGGCAATAATAAATGTAGTTATTATTATATCTTTGTGTTTATGATAAATGTTTACATTCATGCTATAATAGTATTAATAAGGAAACCATTAATACTTGTGTGATTTGTAAACTTAATTTGAAGTCCCTAGTATAGCCTCTATACTTCACTAGCTTGTTGGTTGATTAATGATTGTGGTTTCCTTATCATGAACATTGAGATGTTATCAACAACAAGATCATATCGTTAGGAGAATGATATGGTGGACATACTCCTATAGATAAGCGTAGCATAAAGATCAAGTCATTTCAATAGTTCAATTGCTATATGCTTTCTGATACATAGTAACCTAATTCCTTCAACCATGAGATCATGCATATCACCTTTACCGGATGGATGCTTTGATGACATCAAACACCACACCGTAACTGGGTGGCTATAAAGGTGGCATTAAGTGTTTGGAAAGTATTGGTTGAAACACATGGATCAAGAGTGGGATTTGTCCATCCTCATGACGGATAGATATACTCTGGGCCCTCTCGGTGGAATGTCATCCAATTAGCTTGCAAGCATGTGACTTGGTCACAAGGGATCACATATCACGGGAACGAGAAAAGAGTACTTATCAGTAACGAGGTTGAACTAGGTATGCAGAGATACCGACGATCATAACCTCGGATAAGTAAACTATCGTGAGACAAAGGGAAATTGGTATCGTATGTAAGTGGTTCATTCGATCGCAAAGTAATCGTAGAAATATGTGGGAGCCATATGAATTTCCAGATTCCTCTATTGGTTATTGTTCGGAGAAGTGTCTCGATCATGTCCGCATAATTCACGAACCGTAGGGAGACACACTTAAGGATTCGACGTTGTTTGAGTAGTTATGGTATTATGAGAAAGAGACCGAATGTTGTTCGGAGTCTCGGATGGGATCCGGGATATCACGAGGTGATCCGGAATGGTCCGGAGAATAAGATTCATATAAGGAAAGTCCCGTTTCGGAGTTCGGGAATAATTCCGGTGTTTTCATCGGGAATGTTCTGGAAGGTTCCGGATTGTCCGGCACTCCGGGAGGGGAGGGTACATGAGTGTGTCATTGAATGATTGCATCATGTACTAAGTGTTATTGTTGTCCCAAATAAAGGATTAAATTGAATCCTAAAACAGAAAAGTCAAATGTCCAGTTTGAAAGTCAAACTGCCAAAACAAGAAACTGTGGGAAACAAGCAAGAGGAGTTGGAACCAACCTGGAGGAGGAGTTGGTCTCCTCCAGGCCGGCGCCCAGCCCAAGGCCGAGTTGGGGAGGGACTCCCTCCCTCCCCTGGCGCGCCAAGACCCCCCTCCCATAAAAGGAGGGGCAGGGCTCCTCCAAGAGACACATAACTTTCTACTTCTAAATCTCCGGTTTAGAGCCGTTTTGGTTTAGAGCTTCTAATTGCTTTAGCCAGCGGTTTAGAGCCTTCTAATTGGTTTAGAGCCTTCTAATTGGTGTGTCTAATTACTAGACCACTAATAGCCTCTCTCATAAGCTCCACCATACTCGCACCGGCTTAAGGCGAAGCCCTGCGGGATTTCCCCTCTACTTCCGGTACCACGCCGTTGTGCTGCCGGAATCACGAGGAGAGTGCTACAACCTCCGCTGCCTGCTGGAACAAGGGAGAGGAAGGTCTTCGTCGAGTACCAAACGTGTGACCGACTGCGGGAGCGCTGCCGGAACGTGGCGCTAGAAGGATCGTCTACACGATCTTGAGATCGGAAAGAGTACGACTACATCACCCACGAGAATCCGCTCTCGTTAAACACTTTGGAATCTTCGAGGGTAAGTTATACCATCGACTAGTTGCTACAATCTAGTAGATAGATCTTGGCTTGTTTGTTTGTATGCGATAGAAATTTTTTGTTTTCCATGCTACGAACCCCTACAAATAGGCATCCTTGTGAGTCCAGTCCTCCAGCCAGTTTGAGGCATCTCCAAGATGGTTTTCGAGAGCAGGGACACCACTGCGGCCAGTTTCAGGGAGATGCCGACGGAGCCCAGTCCTCCGGCATCTCCTAGAAACTGGTCATAGAGGCACTCCCTAATATGTGAAATTAGTTAGTTCTGAGGCGTATTGATCTAGTTAGAGAAGTTACAAGCTGCAAGATGGTTTTCGAGAGCTGGGACACCACTGCGGCCAGTTTCAGGGATATGCCGACGGAGCCCAGTCCTCCGGCATCTCCTTGAAACTGGTCATAGAGGCACTCCCTAATATTTGAAATTAGTTAGCTCCGAGGCGTATTGATGTAGTTAGAGAAGTTACAAGATGCAAGATGGTTTTCGAGAGCAGGGACACCACTGCGGTCAAGCCACAAACCGCGAAAGACATGAACTAGAGTTATATAATATGAGCATGAACTTCTTGGCATATGTAATTCCTTATGACCGCTTTAGACGTAACCATGGAGCATCTTCTTTACTTAACGGAATGCTTGGGTCAGTTTTCACTGTGAAGGGTGGAATTTCATCAAACTTATTATAATCTTCTGACATGTCTGTCTTGTCCTCGATTCCCACGATGTTTCTTTTCCCTGAAAGAACTATGTGACGCTTTGGCTCATCATATGATGTATTCGTTTGCATATTTTTCCTTTTTTCGGTCTGGAGGACATGTCCTTCACATAGAAAACCTGAGACACATCATTGGCTAGGACGAATGGTTCATCTCTATAACCAAGATTGTTGAGATCCACTGTTGTCATTCCGTACAACTGGTCTATCTTTACCCCTTCCCCATTCAGGTTGACCCATTTGCAGCGAAACAAAGGGACCTTAAAAGAGACTCCATAGTCTAGTTCCCATATCTCCTCTATGTAACCATAATATGTGTCCTTTTGTCCATTCTCGTCTATTGCATCAAAGCGGACACCACTATTTTGGTTGGTGCTCTTTTTATCTTGGGCGATCGTGTAGAATGTATTCCCATTTATTTCGTACCCTTGGAAATTCAATACAGTAGAAGATGGTGACACGGCCAACAAGTATAGCTGATCTCCAACAGTGGTGTCATTCAAGAGATGTGTCCACATCCAACCACCGAAAGACTTCATGTGTTCATCTGTAATCAGTGATTCAGGCTTCCCCGGGTTTTTGGAGCGTAGAATATTCTTGTGTTCCTCGATATACGGAGCTGCCAAGGTGGAATTATGTAGAACTGTGTAGTGTGCTTTAGTGAAAGAATCCCCGTCCCTACATATCATTGCTTTCTTTCCCAGCGTGCCTTTTCCACTTAGTCTTCCCTCATGCCGCGAGTCAGAAACACCAATCGGCTTAAGGTTAGGAATAAAGTCAACACAAAACTCAATGACCTCCTCTGTTCCATATCCCTTGGAGATTCTTCCTTCTGGTCTAGCACGGTTATGAACATATTTCTTTAAGACTCCCATGAACCTCTCAAAGGGGAACATATTGTGCAGAAATACCGGACCGAGAATGGCAATCTCTTCCACTAGATGAACCAGGAGATGCGTCATAATATTGAAGAAAGATGGTGGGAACACCAATTCAAAACTAACAAGACACTATACCACATCCTTCTGTAACCTTGGCAGAATATCTGGATTGATTACCTTCTGAGATATTGCATTGAGGAATGAACACAGCTTCACAATGGGTACTCGAACATTTTCCGGTAGAAGCCCCCTCAATGCAATCGGAAGCAACTGCGTCATAATCACGTGACAGTCATGAGACTTCAGGTTTTGGAACTTTTTCTCTGCCATATTTATTATCCCCTTTATATTAGATGAGAAGCCCGACGGGACCTTGATACTGTAAAGGACTTTAAAAAAGATTTCCTTCTCTGCTTTGGTAAGAGCATAGCTGGCACTACTTAAGTGACGTCCTTTATCCGTCTTGTTAGGTGTATGCATGTTCTTTGGGTCTTTCATAATTTGTTGGTCCTCCCGTGCTTCAGGTGTATCTTTTGTCTTCCCATACACGCCTAGGAATCCTAGCAGGTTCACGCAAAGATTCTTCGTCACGTGCATCACGTCGATTGAAGAGCGGACACGCAGGACTTTCCAATATGGCAGCTCCCAAAATATAGATTTCTTCTTCCACATGGGTGCGTGTCCTGTAGCGACGTCGTTCGGAACTGATTGACCGCCGGGACCCTTTCCAAAGATTACTTCTATGTCCTTGACCATACCAAATACATCATCACCAGCAGGGAGTTCGGGCTTCTTCCGGTGATCTGCCTCACCTTTGAAATGCTTGCCTTTCTTTCTTACGGGATGATTGGTCGGAAGAAATCGTCGATTCGCCAGGTACACAACCTTCTTTCATTTATGCAAATATGTACCTTCGGTCTTATCTAAACAGTGTGTGCATGTCTTATATCCCTTGTTTGTCTGTCCTGAAAGGTTACTAAGAGCAGGCCAATCATTGATGGTTACGAATAACAACCCTCGTAGATCAAATGGCTCCTGTTTGTTCTCATCCCACGCACGTACACCTGGTTTGACCCACAACTGTAAGAGTTCTTCAACTAATGGCCTAAGGTACACATCAATGTCGTTGCCCGGTTGCTTAGGGCCTTGGATGAGCACTGGCATCATAATGAACTTACGCTTCATGCACAACCAAGGAGGCAGGTTGTAGATACATAGAGTCACGGGCCAGGTGCAGTGACTGCAACTCTGCTCCCCAAAAGGATTCATGCCATCCGTACTTAGACCAAACCATAAGTTTCTTACGTCACCTGCAAAGTCTGGGAAGTCTCTCTCGATTTTTCTCCACTGTGACCCATCAGCAGGGTGTCTCAACATCCCGTCTTTCTTACGGTCTTCTTTGTGCCATCGCAACAACCTCGCATGCTCTTTGTTTCTGAACATGCGTTTCAACCTTGGTATTATAGGAGCATACCACATAACCTTAGCGGGAACCCTCTTCCGGAGGGGCTCTCCCTCAACATCACCAGGGTCATCTCGTCTGATCTTATACCGCAACGCATTGTATACCAGGCATTTATCTAAATTCTCATACTCCTTACCGCGGTAGAGGATGTAGTCATTAATGCAGGCATGTATCTTTTGCACATCTAATCCCAGAGGACAGAGAGTCTTCTTTGCTTCGTAGGTACTCTCGGGAAGTTCGTTATGTTTTGGAAACTTCGGCTTCATTATTTTCAGCATCTTTTCAAATGAGGAGTCAGTTAGACCATACTCTGCCTTCCATCGCAACAATTCCAGTGTGGTACCGAGCTTTGTGCTGCCATCTTCACAATTTGGGTGCAACAATTTCTTGTGATCTTCTAACATGCCCTCTAACTTCAATTTCTCATTTTCTGTTTCACAGTCTCGCTTTGCATCAGAAATGACCCTACCAAGTTCATCAGCCAGCTCATCTGATGCCCGTTCTTCACCTCTTTCCTCTCCATTGTCTTCCATTGCAGTATCACTGTATTCAGGAAACATATGATGATAGTTGTTATCATCATCTTCTTCTTCACCATCTTCCATCATAACCCCTCTTTCCCCGTGCTTGGTCCAGCAATTATAGTTGGGCATGAAACCTTTCATAATCAGATGGCCGCGAATGATTTTCGAGGAAGAGTACTCCTTGTTGTTCCGACATTGAACACATGGACAACGTATAAATCCATTCTATTTGTTTGCCGTAGCCACATCGATAAATTTATCCACGCATTTGATATACCCGGCTACGCGCCGGTCACCGTACATCCATTCCCGACCGTTCATCTGCATCATATAAGTAAGTTTATCAAAAAACAGGACATCATAAATAGTGAAATAACCAATTCACACCGACACATGAATTGTATCAATGACCTAGAAAAGATAAGATTGCTAACCTCGATCGAGGAAAATAAAGAGTAAAAAGCTCAAGTGCGTCTCATACACCTTCTTTTTTTTGTTCTATGAGAAATTCAACGGAATTATTCACTCAAACATTTCATCAAACACCTTCAATGCATGCATGAGAAAAAACTAGCACACCCCCTCACACCTTCCACCACTCGAAAAAACAGAGTGGAGGCAGAGGGGGCTGGGGCAACCAATTTATAGAGGGTGGGGGTTTTTAGTCCCGGTTGGAGCCACCAACCGGGACTAAAGGTGCGCGCCATGCCACGTGGCTGCGGCCAAACCTTTAGTCCCGGTTGGTGGCTCCAACCGGGCCTAAAAACCCCTTACCAACCGGGACGCATGCCCCCGCGCCCCGTGCCCGCTCCAACCGAGACGCATGCCGGCATTAGTCCCGGTTGGGGGCGCAACCGGGACAAATGCTCCGAGGGGGCGCGAACGGATAGGATGTTTTCTATACACTGTTGCAACTACTGCACCATCGCACGGATCTATTGCTTCTAAAACTAGTATAAGTACAAGTGACCCAAGCCTTCCTAGTTTCATACACAAGTAGAAGCCATCATGGAAGCTCAGACAAAAAAACTGATGTGCGACCTCCCGGCACACAACTCCGTGCCGGCCAAGTACGTGTTACCGTTCGAGAACCGCCCTCGCGACCAAGAGCTATTGGACGATCTGTCGGTCGCTCTCCCAGTCATCGAGCTCCAAGCAGCCGTTGGAGAAGGCCGCCGCCCGCAGGTCGTCCGCAAGATCATGGAGGCCGGCAAGGAGTTTGGCTTTTTCCAGGCACGTCATTGTTGCCTCATTAAATTGACTGACACCTATATGTAATTTGCGTTCCTAATGATCAGTTTTGCATGGCAGGTGATAAACCACGGTTTGGGGGAAGACGTGATCCAGGGCTTCCGTGAAGCTGCAGGGCAGGTCTTCAAGCTGCCTGAAGAGGAAAAGCTCCAATACTACTCCGACGACCAGAGCAAGCCCTTCCGGGTTGTCTCAGGCCACATCACGTCCTATAACAATACCAACAACATGCGCTACTGGCACGATTGCCTCAAGATTTCTACCGACAGGGACGCCCTCGCTGGCGTGGTCTTCGGTGGTGGTGGTCGTCTCCCTCCTCGCCGGGGCCTCCATCGTGCACAACATCTACAAGCCCGACATGGTCAGCTCGGCTTGCCTCGCCCCCCACCCTGCACACGCACGCGACCTGTTCGATCAATTCCTGCCCGCTCACCTCCCTTGATTTTTTCATCTTGCAGACGCTTCCGCCAGTGGAGGCCGCCAACGGAGGAGGCGACAGCAGCACTCGAGGCAAGGAGAATTTGAGTTAATTTGAGGGTGGGCTAGCTGGAGTTCATTCTCAAGTGCATGCTGCGCCAACGCTGGTGCAATGCATGGAGTTCTTTGTTTTACAATGTTGGATGACTTGAACAAAGCAGCGCGAGCTTTCTTTTCTACGGTGTATTTTGCTCTGTACTGTACTGTACTGTACTTTCATGGTGTGGATTGATTGCTAGAATGTGTGCCCGCCCGATGGCAAGGTTTGATACATCCAAGCAAGCTTTGCTTGGTTGCAATCCTAATCCACCCACAGAGGAGAGGAGTAGATATAGCCCCCGTGCCTGCCTCATTCCGATTTGCTCCTGTGAATGCTGGAATTGGAGCTAGCTACCGGTAAAAAACAAGCAGACCGGCCGGCAGGGGCGGCACGGTGATGAACGTGAACATGTTGTTAATCTTACTATAATAACTATCACCATCAGGTAAGTTACTTGAGCTAAGACTCCTCCGTCCAGTGCAGATGCTGAAATAGTTCAGGCTTAGGAGGAGGAACAAAATCAGCACGCGAAGAAGCACAACATCTCGCTTGATTTTACGAAACCAACTACTCCCACAGAGGAGGTGCACCACGATTGCAATACATAACAGATAATTAAGCGGACAACACACAACAGCTAGCCATGGTTGAATTAAACGACGCACAAGGTCCAAAAGGTTTACACACAAACTTAGGAGGGTTCCATACTAGATGGAGTAGTAGGAGTACATGAATGGAACTTCCACACCGACACTAATAATCAATAAATAAATAAATTGTTTAAGCAAACAGGTAAGAGTGCACGATTTATATGCCGCATGAAGTGGCAGTTGAGATGAGAATCACCAGAACATCAAGGCAGCGCCAGGATGATGCTCCTCAAATGCGATCTTCAACGAAGACTTCACAGCCTCTCTTCTTTCAACGAGGATCCATAACTTGACTGAGCTAAAAATTAATTTGTTATTTCTCGCACCAACTAATATAATTAATTTGTTATTACTCGCGCCAACTAACTTAACTGAGCTAAAGATGAATTTGTTACCAAATGTTTAGCTCGAAACTCCACATCTCACTAGCTGATTCCTACACGTTTTATGTAGTTATCTCACTAGCTGAAATAGTTCACAACATTTCGGTTGATTAGCTTGCTTTTAGAAACCAACAAAATCGGCAGAGTGCACGATTGCAATACATAACAGATAAGCAGACAACATCCATGGTTGAATTAAATACAGGAGGTCCAAAAGGTTTACAGACAAACTTAGGAGGGTTCCATGCTGGAGTAGTAATCAATAAATGGTTCAAACAAACAGGTAAGAGTGCATGGTTTACATGCCCCAGGAAGTGTCAGTTGAGACGAGAATCAGTAGATATCCAAGGCAGCACCAGGATGATGCTCCTCAAATGCGATCTTCAACGAAGACTTCACGGCCTCTTTTCTTTTTCTTTCACAATCGATCCATAACTTGACTTCTCTGAGGCCAGCTGGCAAGTGCTCCACGCCATCTACTGGACACTCCGCAGACCCATCACTCTCGCAACCACTCAGTTCTAAAATTAAATAAAGCCTCTTGAGCATAGGCATAGCACCTGCTTCGAAGGTCAGCAACACGTTATGATGACACCAGAAACTAAACACTTTGAGAGCTCGGAATGCCATGCCGCTGCCAGGGATGTGAACCCTTTCTTCTACAGGTTCTTCTAAGTCTAACCAAAGATAGACAAGGCAGCACCAGGATGATGCTCCTCAAATGCGATCTTCAATGAAGACTTCACGGCCTCTTTTCTTTTTCTTTCACCAGAGATCCATAACTTGACTTCACTGAGGCCAGCTGGCAAGTGCTCAATGCCATCTACTGGACACTCCACAGACCCACCACTCTCGCAACCACTCGGTTCTAAATTAAATTTAAGCTTCTTGAGCATAGGCATAGCACCTGCTTCGAAGGTCAGCAACACATTATGATTACACCAGAAATCAAACACTTTGAGAGCTCGGAATGCCATGCCGCTGCCAGGGATGTTCACCCTTTCTTCTACAGGTTCTTCTGTGTATAACCAAAGACAGACAAGTGATGGCAGCCCTGCAAGTATAGCTACACCATCATCCTTCAACCCTGCCCCCCTGACCCTGAACTCCAAGGTTTGAAGGTCGTGGAGTTGACCAAACCAGTTGGGGATCGTCAAGAACACGCAACCCAGCATCCCCATCTCTTGAAGATGGATAGGTGGAGAGGAAAATGTGCTCCAGCCATCCAAAATCCCACCACGATAATACATCCTAAGGGTCATGAGGCTGTCGCCGATCCTTTCGAGAGAAGAGCGCAAGACGTCCATACGTCTCGCCCCTTCAACCAAGTCCTCTCCCGACCATTGGAACTCAAAATCTCTTAGGCTGGACATCTCGCCTAAGCCTTCGATATTCTCCACTGAGTTCTTCCGCAAATCGAAAACCCCTATAGTTCGCACATGTCTCAATCTGCCAATGCCGTCAGGAATAACTGTATCCTTGTGAACAATAAGATGCAGCAGCAGAGGCAAACTAGCAATGTCAGATGGAAGCTTGGAGGCGGATTTTCTTAGATCAAGTGTCTCCAATTGTTGTAGCTTACCAATTCGGCTAGGTAGCTCAACCCTCCGACAACCAACCACCTTTAAGTATCTCAACAGAAACAACCTAGATATACCAGTGAGATCTACCACATCTTTTATGCCGATCTCAAGATATAGAACTCGGACATATTTCAGCATCGTCAGAGATTGGCAAGAAAAGCCTCCAAAAACATAGACTGACCGGACTTTTGATAATGACCCATTGACCATTGCTGATGTCACTGTGCACTCTTTACCGGAGCATTGGAGTGAAGCTCTCCGGATATTTCTGTGCATCCCTAACACAACTTCCGGGTCATTTAGCACAGAAATAAAATTTTCTTCTTCAATCTTGGATCTGATGACATCTAGCATTATATCATGTACTCTGCAGCTCAACAACTTTCCATTAATGTCAGTATACATAGGCTGGATCATGCTCCTATTAATAAGCTCATTGAAGTAGCTTTTTGCAACATCCTCTGCATCTATCCTAGGAATTGCACACACGAAACCCTCTGCTATCCATTGCCTCAACAAATTAGACTTGTATATCTCATGGTCTTCCTGATATATACCAAGATACAACAAACATGTCTTCAGATGGTTAGGAAGGTCTCTGAAGCTAAGCTCCAAAATTTGTCTCATCTGATCAAGAGTAGGATTCCCATCAAACATGCATCCGAGAGACTTCCTTACATACTCAAATTTTGTCTTTGGCTGATCGGCTAGAAGACTTGACATACTAATAATAGCAAGTGGGATACCACCACATTTTTTTAGTATATCTATTGAAATATCTTCTAATTCAGTAGGGCAGGAATCTTCTGAACCAAATATTCTGCTAAAAAACAATCTTCTTGAATCATTGTTCGTAAGAGCTTTCATCTTGTAAACACATCCTCTGCTTCTAGAACAACAAGCAGCAGCAACAGAATAAATCCTTGTAGTTGTTAGCACTCTACTGCCATTATTGTTTTCTGGAAAAGCACATTTAATAATATCCCATGCTGATGTGTCCCATAAATCATCAATTATAATAAAGTACCTAAAAATCATATCGCATTGAGAACACATAAAGGTTAGTTAATTGTGAGATTTTATAAACTTTGAAAAATTATAGTCCCATTACCTAAACCATAAATTCTACGTGTACATGTCAACACCAAACACCATGATAACACATACAGTTAATTAGATTTACGTAAGTTATATTGTACACAACAAATGGCCTTTGAATCGTCTGTCATTAGATATAAATACAGGTAGTAGAAGTCGTTTTGCAGTACATGTAATAACTTTCGCTTCCGTGTACTCAGCACTTCATCATTTGTTAGTATGGTTGCGCTGGAAATGGTAATTTGAAAATGATTTGTTTAAAATACTTTTATAGTGCATTAAATCACAATTACTTGCTAAGATATATTGGTAAAAATGCATAAAGTGTACATTGCTACAATAAAACAAACATAATAAAAATACCTCTTGTTCAATAAATACTCTCTGATATTTTGAATCAAATCCTCCAAAATGCTACTTTCAGAGGACTGTTGTCCAGTAAGCTTCAATAATAAATTCTGGAGAAGCCTTGGTAGATCAGGCTTTAGAGATACCGATACAAATGCATGACAAGTGAACTGCCCTTCAATCTTGCGGCGCACTTCACTGGCAAGGGTGGTCTTTCCGAGACCTCCAAATCCCACAATAGAAACCACCTTCAGCTCTTGATCTGGATGCATCAACAACTCAACAAGCTCATCTCTGGGGGTATCAATACCCATAAGACCAGCCGCATCCGCAAAAATGGCGAGTGCCCGTGGATCAATATGGACAATACTGGACGTAGGGTTGTACTCATCAAGCTTGTATCTTATGCGCCGCTCATGCACTTCACGTACACGAGCCTCAATCCCCTTGATCTTGTTGGCAATTTGATGACGCACCTTAAGCTTTTTAAGGCGTTCAGCACTCTTCTTGAGAAACCCAGTAGTTGCACCTTTTACTTCAAGGTCATGCATGAAGTCATCGATGCAGTCTTCAATATCATACGACATGTCCCTCACTTGGTCTCTCCACGCCTTAGCCTGAACATCAAGCTCATCCATTCCTACAAGCTTCACAAGAAGAGCATTCATGCTACTGAACTCTTCATGAAGGGACGCCACCTTATTCCGCACGCCTTTGAGCTTTCGATATTTTTCCCCCATCAGGGTAGTAAGCTTCCCAAGGAGGGAGTTTATCACACCCATGGAAGCGCTCACTGCCATGGTTGATAGGGTCATATTCCTGTAAAACAGAAAAAAATTGGATGAATTTTTTATAGAGATTTCCCAAATGCTGATGACTAAACCTGAAAGAAATTAAGGATAAAAGACTCAAGGTAATTGTATACTAAACTACTATAGCTGCAAATTCAAAGTATGACAATAATGTTTGTAAATATGTTATGTGCTTAAATAACTATTATGTAGTCTTATGACCATAGTGCTTACAAAAACCATAAAATTAAAATTCACTAAGTAAATATCATGATTTGAAGACAAAAAGACAAAGAGTAAACCATATAAACATACCTGTGCCACCCACTGAAGCCACTCAGGAGTACTTCAGATTAGTATCAGTTGACCTGAGCTTTCAACTTAGAAAGACAATATTGTATTTCCTCTGTGCACACCTGGGACAACTCTCCACGTTTAAGGAGCATAGAAGACTGCAGGAAAGGATATAATTTTGTGGAACACAATGTTCGACTGTTTGGAAGGTAACATATATATACTGTTCAAGTGCAGGGCTTGCTTTAGACAACAAACAAAATAGGCATTGTGGTACATTAAGAGGATGTGATTAACGTTTAATTGAATTGTTGGTGGGAGTAACTTTACTCATTCAAAATCAGAGTTCAAAATGCAAGGACATTAGGTTATGGTCTACAGTAAAGTCTGATTTTCCATTACAACAGCTTACAATAACTCTTCTCACAACTATATAAACTAGGTGTACCATCAAATGAAAGATGTCTACTGGCATCATCAAGAACTATAAGTACCTTATTGATCAAAACATGTTCTGGATGTTTGTGCTGTCTTGAATGCACCCATCAATTGCCCTTTTATTATCACAATATTCAGATCATCTCCAAGTGCAGGATCCTTTGGTATATATATGCCTGATCATGACGAGTTGAAAATAGATGTCAAACCCAGTTCCTTTATGAATTATGCAGTATAGAAAATTATAGAAGACAATCAATATTCACCTATTCAGGATTGTTAATAACAAAGACGATTCTTTTGCACACGACAATATTATTTTTCTTCACATCCTTTATCCTTGCAAGTTGAAAAGAAGACACGATAGTATCAAGTTAGGTGATAGTCCGTGGGAATCAATGCACACAGCTCGAACGAATAAAATGGTTAAAACAGCTAGCAACCAAGTAAAGCCTCATGCCTATTATGCGTCTGCACCAAAGGTGCGCTCGCTACTCTATATCAATTTTAAGCATCAAGAATCCAGTCGCGAACAAAATTTAAGGATGAGATTCATGGTAATTGTGAAGGGAAAAGGATTGCAGCTGCAGACTATAACAAAGGCTTATATGTAAGGACGGTGGAGCGCCACCCTCCCAAGCCGCACACACCGCAGCAGCCAGATCCACCTCCCTCACCGGCCACCACTCGCAGCAAAAGAAAAACAAGATGGAGCAAAGGATGTATTTGGACGGTACGGTGGAGCGAAATTAGATACAAAGAAGAATGGTTGTTTCGAGGAACTTCTGGTAATTACCTGACGAATCCCAGTTATGTAGTCACGGCGAGCTTGAAGTGATTTCCACCGTAGCACGGCGTATGATTTCTCAAGCTGTCAAAGGAAGGGGGAGCGCTGATAGTGGACTTGAGAGTCCAGAGCGCAGATCTCAGATCTTAAACCGGCTCCTATCAAAGGATAGAGGATGGTGATACTCTTCAGTGAAAGAGAAGCGATTCCCAAGAAAACACTATACTAATGAACTACCATTTTTAACATGAGTAAGGACACCCCAGTACATGTGAACGTCTCAACCAAGAGTCAGTAAGATGCTTTACTTGCACTACCCCCCAAGCTTTGGCCTTCATTTTAAATTAATCAAATGGCTGGATCTCGAGGCACCGGCAGCAAAGGTGTACTTGAATTACAAAATATTCATTTGCAGGAAAGAAAACAGTATACTGAACGCATCACGAGAACAGCCACATGCTTTGCTGTGAGGAAGAAAGTGATTCGTTTTATAGACCAGCATGAATAGAGTATGTCAGTTATGGTGGTTAACCTCACGATGCAATTTTTTTGTTAAACACTAGACGGCTCTAAAATGTAAAATCTTGATATGTTAGCACATCAAATAAAATTACTACAATGAATTAGCAATACATAGCCGTGACGAAAATGTGTTGAGAACGACAATACACAGTGGTGTTATTAAACCAAGTGGTGTGCAATTTACAGTGCAGGTTTTTAATTAATCAAACAGCTCGACCGAGGCGCCGAGAGCAATTATGATACAATGTGCAATTGAATTACAAAATGTCCATTTGCGGGAAGGAAAATAATTCTGACAAAAAATTCTAGATGTAGAAAATTATGTATTCCCTCAACGTGCAAAATCTCAACTCAGCATACCTTGTATTCTAGGTTGTGCAAAAATAACAAAATCTGATATATTTTGAATTTGAAGGTTTAGAAAGTTGTACTGATCACTCCTTCAAATCCTCACTTTTGTCATATTTTTGCCATTCACCGGAGCCCTTGTCTACATTCTTCAGCAGCTACTCCTGCGCGCCGCTTGAGATTTTGTCGTAACTATTTAATGTTAACTATAAATAAACTTAAACTAGATTTATTTCAAGTCTATGAGGATGTGTTGATACTTCCCACATGAGCCGTTTTTGTGACACGATCGAACGATCCATCTCCCACCCTCTTGGGTCCACGCGGTTTGGCAAAACGTGTGGATACCTTGTTTTAGCCTTGTGTGATTGGGTGATTTGTACTTTGTGTCCGGTGTGTGAAGCATATATGTGTTACCAACAGCGCGTGTTTTCGTCGGTCCAAGACTTACAAAAGATACGACAAACCGCCCTAAAAAAAAAAGATACGACAAACCGTTCATTGGAAAATGACAGCCTTATTGGCGGTGCTAAGCAGGCATGAACTAGTAGCAATTAAATTAGAATGACGATTATGGTGGACTGGAGTTGGTGCTCCCACTCTAACACACAGATGCAACAACCTATCTACACATAATAATTTTCTCTACCTACAGCACCATGACATGCATGGAACCCATCGAGTGAGCGCAACAACCGGAGCCCTGGAATCCTTTCTGGGGAAGCTGGCCACTCTGGTGGGCGATGAATACAAAGCAGTAATTTGTTCGTGGCAGAAAAAAAGGGATGGTCCATTATTGAATAAGGTCTGATCAAAAACTAATATAGTCTTAAATTAGATATCTCAGCTTTGTTAAAATTTGGATAAATCTAGATTTAGTATATAGATTCAGTCAAATTTCAACAAATTTACTACATCTATTTTAAGACGAAAAAAGTAGTAACAATTTATTAGATGGAATTTTCAATCTCTCCAAGTAGTTACAAAACAAACATTTGGAACATGCCCCTTAGGTCCAAGCTCATCCGTACCAGCCTGCCGAGCTAAAGCATCTCCATGCCTCCAAGAGCCTCCGAGAGGGGCTTCTTTTTGGCCCCGGTGAAAAATAGTTCTTCCAATCGGCTCCTATGGGGTGAAAATTCGTCTGTTTGGACCGAATTTTTTACCGACGTTTCTAGGCCGAACCTAGTGTCTCTGGAGTCGTCTGAGGACACCGGCGAAAGAGAAAATGCATGCCAAATATTGCCCGACAGGCGGCCTCGCCTGCCAGTGAGCCGAACCTCGTTGTCCTCATACTCTCGTCTTCCGCATTATACTAATGGCCAACGCCGCTCAGCTTTGCAAGCGAGCTGTTACGTTCAATCGCCATGCGGCGAATTAATGACAGACCGCCGCTCGGTTTCCCACCCAAGCATCTCGCCGTCTAAGCCCTTCCGTCCACGCCCAAGCCCCTATAAATCCCCCATTCCCACGGAGAGCTCATACACCCAGCAAAAGAACCCACCATAGAGCAATGGCGGAGAGATATCCCGGTGACAGTGCGGTGGAAAATGGCTTCGGCAGCTGCTGGCTCCACGAGTGGGAAGCGCGGCTCATCTACTAGGCCGGCTATCCAGCGCCGCCGGACTTCCGGTGCCTGCCGACCTAGAAGCTCAGCGCCGGAGGCGTGCCAAGGCCTCACATCCCCATCGGCAATGAGCTCCTCGGCTGCATCCAGGAGGTCTACTAGGGCAAGCTCTCAGATGAGCAGTGCGCCGATCCCACATGGGCCACAACTACCAGGCGTGGATCGCCTACTTCATCGAGCGGAGAGCCCAAAAGCTCGCCGCCTATGAAGGAGGAGGCCCCTGTCCGGCGAGACGAAACTTTGCGGCCCACACTCTATGGTAGAGGCGCCTGGGTGAACCCTCAAGGCCGTCCTCACCCACATCGAGGCCGGCAACCAGCCTCGCCGCACCTACCCGCCGCCGATCTCGCGCCATCAGGGAAGCTCTTGGATGCCTCAGTGCATGGCGCCATATTTTCTTCCTCCTCGGCATCGGTGTCGAGGTAGTCGGGTTCTGCGGTGGTGACGCCGTTGCCACGCTTCTCTTCCTAGCTCACCCCCGTCAAGGACAAGCCCGAGGAGCCGCCACGCATGCGTGCGCGCTCTGTCGGCATCATCATCAACGAGCACCGCACGTTGTTTCCCCGCGCGGCAGCCTTCACCTCGTTCGGCCGAAGAGGGAGCAAGACACCGGCAGCTCGTCTAGGCAGGCGCCGCCGCAGCCATCACACTGGTCGCCTCCGAGGGAGTACCTCTGTTGCATGCCGAAGGTGGAGGCGCCGGACGGCCCCGAGGACACGCCGGGCATGAAGCAGGTGTCGTTCGACGGCGTCCTGCCCATGCAGCTGTGGGACGCTCTCGACTGGTTCAACCGCGATCTCATCGTCCTCGATGACAAGGACAAGGTCAGGCCGTGCAACGCTCCTCCGCAAAGTCGCTTCGGCTACCTAGGTTAGGGGAGGAGTCGCGGCCCGCTGGCGGACAAGCCGCCAAGCGACGACGAAGACAAAGTCTACACCGTCTTCTACTGCCGCTTCGGCCTGAACTAGGATTAGTTTATTTCTATATAAGTTTAAATTTCTATTTTAGTTTAAATTTTTTCTAATCTTATATGAACTCGCCTACCATCTATGAATTTCTCCGTATTTTATGGATTTAGATCGGATTTGCCCGTTTTTGCTGACCTAGACACGGCTGGTAATTCGCCAAACCCAGGCTGAGAAATCTCACTGGCACACCCCAAAATGCCCAACCTTTAGCCGAATTTTTGCTGGAGATGCTCAGTGACGCAAGATCTCACTGGCTGATTCCCACACGTTCTGTTGACCGATTATTAATATGTAGTTATCCACTATCGATGGCGGAAGAATTTCTTTGCGCAACTACCAGACATTTAGCACAGAGGTGATCGAATCGTCCTCCAGGGGGCTCCTCGGTGTAAATCCAGTGCACTCAAGAGTTCAGTGTCATATGCTCCACGGAGTTGATCTTCCTTTTGTATCTTCCGATGACATGCAAAAAACAATTCGTGCTTTTGTATACTATATATACTACTTGCATGGTGTGGTTCGAATGCTGGAAATTTGATGTGATCTTGGTTGCATGACCATTCGATGCCTCCTTCTGTTTTACACCAAATGTTAATGCCTCCTTCTGTTTTACACCAAATGTTACATCATTAATATGGACCGGAGGGAGTAGTACAAAATGTTTAGCTGGAAACTCCACATCTCACTAGCTGATTCCCGCACGTTCTGTTGACAGATTAATACACTATATATCGATGATGTCGCACGCATCGTCACCAGTCATTTAGCACGCATCGTCCTCGATCGGTGTAAATCCGGTGTAGCGCGTGATATATAATATAGTCAGCTAGCAGACTCCTCCGCTAGCTCCGGCAAAGAACCCAGTGCATAAAGCTGGCAAGTGCTCAACGCCATCTAGTGGACACTCTCGCAACCACTTGGTTGTAAAGTTAAATCAAGCTTCTTGGGCATATGCATACACTAGTGGAAAAAAGGCATATAGTCCCGGTTTGTAAGGGCTTTAGTCTCGGTTTTGCAACCAGGACTGCGAAATCGGGACTAAAGGCTCTTATTTCTAGTCCCGGTTAGTTACAAACCGGGACTAGAGGGCCACCGCATGGCTTTTTTTGCTGCGGGGATGAAGGACCTTTAGTCCCGGTCGTAATACGGCCCTGGACTAAAGATTATTTTTCAATTTTTTTTAATTTTTTTCAAAAAATTTCTTGAACTTTTGAATTGTTTGACTCGTAATCCTCTCACTTGGAATATTTTTAGCACTAACTATATTTAATCTTAAGTCAAATTACACTTGTAGTCAAACTTCTCATTCGGTCATCCATCCTAGTACTACTCCACCATCAGCATGCTTAACTTCTTTGTTCCATCCGGATGGCCTTGCACGAAGCCCTTCTGTACCTTGTTGTCAACACTATCATATTAATCCTATTAGCCCATTTCAATATGTCATACATCTTTATTTATTGAAACTATAAACAACTATTTTAGTAAACAACAATAAATAAGTAATAATAATATTTTAATATAATGAAAATAAAAAACTAAATAAAATAATATTTTATTCATTTTTTGCCATTATTCATTTATTATGGCATAAATAATATCTTTAAATCTGTAAATCGAAATTTGACAAATAATATATTCATTATTATCAGAAAAATGTGAGGAATCAAAATATGGAATAAAAAATTGCTAAATAATTATTTTTTTAAATAACTTTTTCCCTTTTCAAATTTTAAAAATCTAAAAGAATCAGAAAAATGTGAGGAATCCATTATTTATAATTTTAAAAATCTAAAAATGTGAGGAATCCAAATAAGGCTGTTAAAATCAAACTCATGTGGATGCTATACTTCGTGCTTTTGTATACTATATATACTACTTGCATGGTGTGGTTTGGATGCTGGAGTTTGATGTCATCTTGGTTGCATGACCATTCGTGCCTCGTTCTGTTTTCTCATGTGGATGCTGGAATCGGAACTACTAGCTTGCTACGAGTAATAAAGGCAAGTAGGCCGCCGGCACGGTGTGACATTGAGCAACGATGTAGAAATGCTGCTAATACTACTGACGTGTTTGTTTCAAGCATGGTAATGGGAAGATAAACGTAATCGATTTACACTGTCAACGTAAACGGAAAGAGCAATGTTAGAAATAAACACTCCGACGTCTCCGGCACGACACCACGCGACCCGGCGTATACGAGTAGTATATATAGGGGCATGTCTCCTAGTAGTACACTATGTGTGTCTGATAGTATGCTTGCATGTATACGAGTAGAACTAGGAGTCAGTAACCGAGTAGGCTAGCTAGTTTGAGTCGGTCAGCTGATTCTATTATATATATACGTGTAGTCCCTAGCTTGTAGACACACCGAGAGACGAAAGAAATAAAAAGGACAAGGCAGGAGCGATATGCTCCTGTGGCAATAATCGATCCCATACGTGAGCTAGCTTAGATTGATCAACACGTTGTGTGGCGGCTTGCTTAGCTCTTGTACGTGAGCGTCTCATCGATTATTCTAGCTCTGCGTGTCTCGCCGGAGTTGACCGAATGATCTTGCCGCTATCGCGCCGTTTGTTGTCGGAAAGTACTCGACAAACGGCGCCGCATATCGGGCCAATTTCCAACAATTGGTATCAGAGCCAAGGTCGTCGTCCGTGATCTGCTAAAAGTACTAGGAGGTCATGGCGATGGTGAAGTTTGGCGAGAGCTCGGCATCGGCACCGGTGACAGAGACGGTGGGGCGGCTTTGTATCCACGCCTCGATCGCAAGGACTGCGGGCTATGGGCACTCAACATGGAGGTGGCCATGGAGGCTCAGGAGGTTTGGGAGGCTGTCGATTCAGGAGGCGACGAGTACGTCAAGGGAGGCGCGAAGTACCGGAAGGATCGCCAAGCGTTATCGGCGCTCTATTCCGTCGTGCCGAAGGACGTGATGCAGCACCTCGTCGGAAAGAAATTGGCGAAGGATGCATGGGAGACGATCAAGATCTTGCACCAAGGTCATGCCCGCGCGAAGGAAGTGCATCTTCAAACTTTGATAAAAAGCTATGAAGATCTGAAGATGGAGGAGAGCGAGACGGTTGATCAGTTTGCCGCCCGTTTCGTTACCCTTGTCAACGCAATCAGAGGATATGGCGAGAAATTGGATGAGATCAAGAACGTTAGAAGGTTCCTGCGTGCGGCGCCGGCAAGCTACATGCAGATCGTTACATCGATCGAACAATGTCTCGACCTGAATACATTGACGGTTGAGGATCTCGTCGAAAGATTCAAGGCACACGATGAGAGAATACGGATCAGCTTCGGTGATCCAGAACAGGTTGAGCACCTGATGCTCACAAAGCAGCAATGGATGAATCTTTCAAAAGAAAAGCAAGGAGGATCCACGAGCGGCAAGGAGAAGCAACGTCCAGCGAAAAAGTACATCGCAGGGCAGGAGGATGAAGATGACGCCCCGCCGCGGAGGAAGTTTGACATAAAGAAAGTAAGGTGTCATAACAGCAGCGAGCTCGGTCACTTCAAGGCTGATTGCCGGAAAGCACCAAAGGAAAAGGAGAGGGCTCTCATCGCCCAGGAAGGAGATGATGGACCGATGATGCTGATGCTAGAAGTTACTGAGTTGAAGGATGAGGAGGATCCTCCATCACCGGCTGCGGAGATTGTGATGCAAGTGGATCACGATCTACCGTGTGTGCATCATGAGGAACAGAGTGCCCCGTTCTCATGTAAAGCCGCGTTTGAGGCAAGTGAAGCCTCAGAACTTGTTCATGGCGATCTATGCGTTGGAATCTCACCCGCAACTCCGTTCGACAATAAGTTCTTCATGCTTGTGGTGGATGATCATAGTAAATACATGTGGATTGTGTTGCTGAAAAGTAAGGATCAAGCTCAACAAGCATTCTAGAAGATCAAGGAAGCCGAAGAGTTCAAGGTGGAGGCAAAGATAAGAGCCCTACGCATTGATCAAGGGGGTGAGCTGCATCAAACTGTGTTGACCATGGCACGGAGCATGATGAAGAGTAAAAGCTTGCCAGGAAAATTCTGGGGTGAGACAGTCAATACGGTTGTGTATTTGCTGAACATGGAATCTACTGAGAGTGGAGTTGGTATAACACCGTATGAAGCATGGTACGGATGGAAGCCCTTGGTTGATCATCTTCGTACTTTTGGATGTGTGGCGCATGTAAAGGCGGAATTGGCGGAGCAACATATTCCATTGATCATGACAGGCTATGAAGGCTCAAAGACATACCACTTGTGCAATCCTTATTGCAATAAGGTGGTTTTCAAGGGAGACGTAATCTTCGAGGAAGGCAAGTCATGGAATTGGGGCTGCAACGAACCGAAATATTCAACTTTTCACGTCACGTGGGATCTTGAGTATGAAGAAAATATGTATCAACCAAGCTTATCCTTGTCAGCAAGTTCGGGCTCAGAAGATGTTGAAGGCCTAGGGGGAGCTCCAAGCGTGAACACCAGGCTAGAATCACTAGGGATTCTCCTAGAAGACAAATAGTTTGAAGAAAATGCTAGTCCATGGCTAGAAGATACGGAACTGGAAGGGTGCATAGATGCATGCGTAGTGATACCTGCACTTGTTTGCCCAGCAATTATAAGAAAAGGAGGGGGAGCTGAAGCGAGCCCAGCAAACAGGCCAGCAAGGCCAGAAGGCGATGGTCCAAGAGTGTGGACTGGTGGCCAGACAAATAAAGGAGACTCAACAATAGGGGGTGCAGATCCATCAAGAGGCTTTTCCCGTGGTATAGAGAAGCTAGAAGAAAACCAATTTGAGCTACCTCCTACATATTTGTTCTATTGCATCTAAGAGTACCGGCAAACGGTAGATCAAATATGCGAGGCATCGATGAGAAAGTACTTCATTAAACCAAGTATAATGTCTCAAGGCGCAGACAAAAAGGACAGTCGGCGTGAAGACATGGAGAAGGGCGCGGACAAAAAGGGTTGTCGGCGTGAAGCTATGGAGAAGTCGACAAAAGCAAAGTCGGTGACATGGGTACTGAGTAAGGGTGCGGCGAAAGCAATGCCGTGGATGACGTCCGCGAGGAGCAGCTGGCGCATTTGGGACCCAGGTCGAGGTGAAGCACATATCGTGTTTAGGGGATGATTGTTAGAAATAAACACTCCGACGTCTCCGACACGACACCATGCGACCCGGCGTATACGAGTAGTATAGGTGCATGTCTCCTAGTAGTACACGGTATGTGTATCTGATAGTATGCTTGCATGTATACGAGTAGAACTAGGAGTCAGTCACCGAGTATGCTAGCTAGTTTGAGTCGGTCATCTGATTCTAGTATATATATGCGTGTAGTCCCTGGTTTGTAGGCACACTAAGAGACAGAAGAAATAAAAAGGACAAAGCAGGAGCGATATGCTCCTGTGGTAATAATCGATCCCGTACGTGAGTTCAGCTAGTTTAGATTGATCAACACGTTGTGTGGCTGCCTATTTAGCTCTTGCACGTGAGCGTCTCATCGATTATTCTAGTTCTACGTGTCTCGCCAGAGTTGATCGAGTAATCTTGCCGCTATCACGCCGTTTGTTGTCAAAAAGTACTCGACGAACGGCGGCGTATATCGGACCAATTTCTAACAAGCAAAACCTGAATTCTGTTTGGTTTATGCTCCGGTAACACTCCCGGGGTAGTAGCCACTACTGGCCGTGGCCGCCAGATCCGCGTCCAGGCATGGAGCAAAGATGGAGACAGCGACTCATGTCTAGCTGGTACGCAAAACGGGCAGCTTGCAGCGGCGGCAACGACAGTAACAGCTAGCAGACGGCTTGCGGCGGCCGGCGACTACGGGGCTAACCGGGCGGCAGCGATGACTACAGTAGGCGGCGGCAGCGGCAGACAGCTTGCGACGGTAGGGATCAGAGATGACAACGACGGTAATAGCAGCGGCCATCATGAACACGAAGGCCCTTTACGGTATTGGTATCTGATTATAGAGGGTACCCGGCGGAATCAAATTTGTATTAGGCTGGAATCAGATACCCCGGAGCTAATAGTGCGGATGCAAAAGTGGAAAAAAAAAACTCCCCCGACTCTCGCCCCTCGCCCCCCCCCCCCCCCCCCCGACAGGCGACGGGGGCGCCCTCCTCTCCCCCCGCCTCCAGCACCCCCCCCAAGCTCTCTCCCCGGCGCCGCCGCTGGCGGAGGCCACCGGGCTCCTCCCGGGTGGCGCCGGCGGCGGCGGTGTGCTTCTCCCCGCGGCTTGGCGTGGTGGTCGGGGCCTAATCCCCATGGCGCGGTGCTTCAAGGGCGGCAGCGGCCCAGCTCCGGCTGGAAGGTGACGACACGGCGGCGCGGATGGTCCAGCGTGGGGCGGAAGCGGCGGGCAGTGGCAGGGCTGCACCGGCCAGCCCCTTGCGGCCCAGATCTAGGCCCATAGGGCCCCATCTGGGTCGGGGGTGGGCGGGCCTGCCCTGTGCGCTGCTCGTTCTGCAGGCGGCGGCGAGGTAGTTCGGTCGGTAGTCAGCGGCGACGGCGGCCAGCCTGTTGCAACGCGGAGGTGGGCTTTACGGGCCTGATCTAGGCCTGGCTAGGTCCTATTGGGACTGGTGTGCCCTCCACGGGGACTTTACGGGCCTGTTGGTCCGGCCGGACCCAAAGGGGACTAGTGTGCCTACCTCCACGTCCGGTCGACTACCGTCTTTGGCGGTGGAGGTTGTTCCCTCCCGCTAGGCTGCTATCCCACTGACCCTGATTCAAGCTACTTCTCGCCTCCACCTTGTAGGCCGCGTGACGGTAACCTCGGTGAAACAACGATGGTGGCCTCGTGATCGTAGTGGCGCATGCTCGCGGATGGAAAGTTTGGTGGTGTCGAGGCCTCGCCCTCGTGGGACTCCTTTGCATCGGACCGCCCGGGGGTTGTGGAGTGGGTTTTCGGGAGAAATCCTTGTCGGCTCGACCGACACCGACGCGGTGCCGTCCGCGGGCGGCACCACTCCTTCCTGGAGGGCGTCGTGGCTACCTGCCTTTCACTTCCCTCTGCGTGCCGGGGGAAACCCTAGGACCAGTCTCTGGTCCGGGCAGCAGCGGTGCGCTTCCCCTCCTGAAGGTGTTGCTTGGTACTTGACGGTTCGGTGCTAGGAGTGTGGTGGTACTCCTCTAGATGGCGCAGCGGTTGCGGGTCTCCTTCGTTTAATGGATCCGCCTATGTCTCTATTTTATTTTTTCTTTGTTCCTTTGGTTGTGTGTTTGCTGCTGTCCCAGCATTTTTCTTTGGGCGTTGTACTGTCTGGCCCAGCAGCGATCTTACCTGGTTGCTTTATTTATAAAGCGGGATGAAAGGCTATTTCGAGAGAATCAGATACCCTGTTATCAGATTGCAGAGCAACCGAAACAAACACGATTTAATGGGATCCGATAACTCCGGTATCAGGTTACGTTACAAAACTAGGAACCAAACACGTTCTATAATTTATTTGTTACCAACTAACTCAACTGAGCTAAAAATTAAGTCGCTGAAAATGAAGTACTAGTACCAAATGTTTAGCTCGAAACTCCACGTCTCACTAGCTGATTCCCACACGTTCTGTTCACAGATTAATACACCATCGATGTCGCACGCTTGATGACAACCGGCAGAAGAATTTCTTTGCACAACTAGGGGTGGATGATCGCATCGTTTCCAGTCATTTAGAACAGATAGAGAAGAGGTGATCGACTCGTTCTCCAGTGGGCTCCGCGGTGTAAATCGGTGTAATATAGTCAGCTAGCAGACTCCTCCGCGTAGCACACGATAGAGTCCAGTGCAGATGCTGAAACAAAATCAGCACGCGAAGCACAACATCTCGCTTTTACGAAACCAACTACTCCCACAGAGTGCATGATTGCAATACATAACAGATAATAAGCGGACAACAAATAGCCAATGGTTGATGAGAATCAGTTCCCTTTTGCTCCCGGTTTTTCGGTTACTAACTTGCAGCAGCACACCGCCTCGCCACCGCTCGACGTCGACCCGATCGACTTGCCCGTCTCAGTGCCCCCCTTGCACGCCGGGCCGCGTTGCTCTGCAGAGGTGCATCGACCCGCTGGGCCTCCCTCTCCACCAGCTGTCTACGTGCCGACGCCTTCGGCCTCGCGCACGACGGTTTCCACGCCGGCCCCCTCGCCAGCGTCCTCACCACCGGCCTCTCTGAGCCGCGCCTCGCCAGCTCCTGGGCCGTCTCCCGTGGCCTCCCCTGCCTCGCTGTCTCCCGCGACACCGGCCTCCCCCGCCTCGGCTTCACCAGCACCTGGCCCCTCACCGGTTGGTCCATCTCCTGCGGCTTCGGACGATGACGAGGCTGCACCGCCTGACGTCGCGCCACCGCCTACAGCCCCGACCGCTCCAGTTCACCACATGGTGACTCGCCGTGAAGCCGGCAAGGTCTTCGGCCCGCGCCCCCGCCTCAACCTCCACGTCGACACCGCCGCCTCTTCCTCGTCGGTCCCTAAGTCAGTTCGCGGTGCTCTCAAAGACCCGAACTGGCTAGCGGCCATGAACGACAAGTATGGAGCTCTCCTCGCCAACGACACTTGGGATCTTGTCGTCCCGCCTGCGAACGCCAACATCGTCTCCAGCAAGTGGATTTTTTGGCACAAGTACACACCCGACGGCTCCCTAGACCGCTACAAAGCGTGTTGGGTGCTTTGCGGTTTCTCACAGGAGCACGACATCGACTTCGACGAGACCTTTAGTCCGGTGGTAAAACCCGCCACCATCCGGACTATTCTCTCCATCGCCCTCTCCGCCAACTGGAAGATTCGTCAACTGGATGTGAAGAATGCCTTCCTCCATGGGAAGCTCTCCGAGGTGGTCTTTTGTCATCAGCCCACCGGGTTCGTTGACTCTGCCCGCCCCGGTCATGTGTGCCGCCTCAACCGGGCGCTCTACGGGCTGAAGCAAGACCCTCGCGCCTGGTATCATCGGTTCGCGACTTTCGTCACCGCCTTCGGCTTCACCTGCTCCAAGTCGGATACGTCGCTCTTCATCCTTCACGGCATACACGGCACGGCATACTTGCTCCTCTACGTCGATGACATCATCCTCACGGCTTCGTCTACGACCTTACTCGAGCGCGTCATCACCGCCCTGAGTGCTGAGTTCGCCATGACCGATCTGGGCGAGCTTCATCACTTCCTCGGCCTTGCCGTCCGACGAGATTCCTAGGGGATGTTTCTCTCCCAGACCCAGTACGCTCTCGAGATTCTCGAGCGTGCCGGCATGAGCTCCTGCCACCCCGCGTCCACGCCTGTGGACACCTCGCCGAAGCTTGCGGCCGAGGCTGGTCGTCCTGTCGCCGATCCCTCCGCCTACCGCAGCTTGGCGGGTGCTCTTCAGTACCTGACATTCACTCGTCCAAACATCACCTACGCCGTGCAGCAGATTTGTCTTCACATGCACGACCCTCGGGATCAGCACTTGTCTTTGGTCAAACGAGTTCTTCGGTACATCAAGGGCACGCTTCGTCACTGTCTCTAGCTCACGCCTTTCGTGACGGACCACCTCGTCGCCTACACCGACGCGGACTGGGCTGGTTGTACAGACACCCGGCGCTCCACCTTTGGGTACCGCGTCTTCCTCGGCGACAACTTGATCTCTTGGTCTTCCAAGCGTCAGCACACGGTGTCTCGCTCTAGTGCTGAAGCGGAGTATTGGGCTGTCGCCAACGCCGTCGCCGAAGCAAGTTGGCTTCGCCAACTCCTCCAGGAGCTTCATCGCCCCCTTCATAGTGCCACTGTTGTCTTTTGCGACAATGTGAGCGCTGTGTACATGTCCACGCATCCCATTCAACACAAACGCACCAAACACATCGAGATCGACCTTCACTTCGTTCGCGACCGTGTTGCGTTGGGGCACATTCGAGTTCTTCATGTGCCATCGTCTCGACAATTCGCGGACATCTTCACCAAAGGCCTAGCATCACCGTTGTTCTTGGATTTCCGGTCCAGTCTCAGCGTCCGAGAGTCTCCCATTGCAACTGGGGGGGGGGGGGGTGTTAGGCAAACCGAATACCTAGCATATTCGGTTTATACCCTGCCATATTTAGTGCTTGATATCTGGCCATTATGGTTAGAATGGATCGGCCATTATGGTTAGGATTGGTATCCATGTATATCTTGTGTAAATGCCTATATATATGAGATACGTGAAAGACCACAATATGTGGCAAATCATTCTCCTCTTCTAATTCTATCAACAATCCGTACCGGCCTGCTGAGCTAAAGCATCTCCAGGCCTACAAGAGCCCCCGAGAGGGCCTTTTCTAGGTGCCGGTGAAAAATAATTCTTCCGGTCGGCCCTTAGGAGGCGAGAATTCGCCTATTTGGACCAAATTTTTGCCGATGTTTCCAGGCCGATCCCAGCGCCTCTGAAGTCGTCTGGGCCGCCGGCAAAAGAAAAAACGAGTGCCAAAGTTTTCCCGGCAGTTGGCCACACCGGTTAGTGAGCCGAACCTTGCCGTCCTCATCCTTTCGTCTTCTGCATTGTACTAATGCCAGCGCCGATCAGCTTTGTAGGTGAGCCGTCGCGTTCAATCGCCATGCGGCGAATTGATGGCAGACCGCTGCTCGGTTTTAGGTCCAAGCATCTCACCGAAAGCCCTCCCGTCCACACCCAAGCCCCTATAAATCCCCCCATTCCCACGGAGAGGTCAGACATCCAACAAAATAACCCACCAGAGAGCAATGACAGAGAGATATCCTGGCGATAGTGCGGCGAAAAATGGCTTCGGCAGCCGCGGGCTCAACGAGTGGAAAGCTCGACTCGTATACTAGGCCGGCTATCCGGCGCCACCAGACTTCTGGTGCCCACCGACCTAGAAGCTCAGTGTCAAAGGCGTGCCGGTGCGTCACGTCCCCATCGGCCGCGAGCTCCTCGGCTGCATCTAGGAGGTCTGCTGGGGCAAGCTCTACGACGAGCAGTGCGCCGATCCCGCCTGGGGCACAACTACCGGGCGTGGATCGCCTACTTCACTGAGCAGCGAGCCTAGAAGCTCGCCGCCCACGAAGGAGGCGCCCCCTAGCCAGCGAGACGAAACTTTGTCGGTCGCACTCTATGGTAGGGGCGCCTGGGAGAACCCTCAGAGCCGTCCTAGCCCACATCAATGCCAGCAACCAACCTCGCCTCACCTGCCCGCCGCTAATATCGCGCCATCGGGGAAGCTCTTGGATGCCTCGGTGCATGGCACCCTGTCTTCTTCCTCCTCTGCATCAGTGTCGAGGTAGTCGGGTTCTGTGCTGGTGATGTCGTTGCCATGCTTCTTGTCCTAGCTCACCCCCGTCAAGGAAAAGCCCGAGGAGCCGCGGCGCATGTGCGTGCTCTGGAGGCATCGTCATCAATGAGCGTCGCACGCCATCTCCCCGCGCGCAGCCTTCCCCTTGTGCGGCCAAAGAGGGAGCAAGACACTAGCAGCTCGTCTAGTCAGGCACCACCGCACTAGTCGTCTCCAAGGGAGTACCTCCATTGCATGCTGAAGGTGGAGGCGCCGGGCGCCCCGAGGACACGTTGGTCATGAAGTACGCGGTGTGGGCGTCGTTCGACGACGTCCCGCCTGGTTCAACAACGATGTCATCGTCCTCGACGATGCGGATAAGGTCGGGCCATGCAACACTCTTTCACGAAGGCGCTTCGACAACCCAGGTTAGGGGAGCAGTCGTGGCCTGCTAGCGGACAAGCCGCCGAGAGAGGACGAAGACAAAGACTACACCGTCTTCTACCACCCCTTCGGCGTGAACTAGGATTAGTTCTTTTTTGGTTAAGTTTAAATTTCATCCAATCTTGCATGAACTCGCCTATTATCTATGAATTTTGCCGTATTTTATGAATTTAGATCGGATTTTCCCGTTTTCGCCGACCTAGACACGGCTGCTAATTCGCCCAACCCAGGCTGAGAAATCTCACCGGCACACCCCAAAACGCTTAACTTTTAGCCGATTTTTTGCTGGAGATGCTCTAATATAGTGACGCAAGATCAGAAGGGAGCCCATATAGTCGTCCTTTTGGACTCAATTCGAGTTTTCTAATACTTCCTTTGTTCGAAAATAAGTAATTTAGATTTTTCTAGATTCATATGTATCTAGACATATTTTAATTATAGATATATATAAATTTAGACAAAGCCAAGTAGTTTATTTCTAGACGGAGGGAGTACTATACTTGCATGGCGTGAAGTTTGATGTCATCTTTGGTTGCATGACCATTCCTGCCTTGCTCTGTTTTCTCATGTGGATGCTGGAAAGCAAGTAGGCCGGCAAGGTGTAACATTGAACAACGGGCTAAAAATTAATTTGTTATTACTCGCACCAACTAACTTGTAGCTAAAAATGAAGTACTAGTACCAAATGTTTAGTTTTTTTTTTTGAACATAGGATGGTTCCAGAGGGACCTAGAAGCTTATATTAAGCGGTGGAGTTACAATTACAAGAAGGGCCCGAAGAAACAAGAAAATTACAACCAACCCTGGAATTTTTGCACTAAGGACCCTAAAAATATATGAGGAAAAGCCATCAGGTCCAGCTCCAGATCCACCGCGTTGCCGCATCACACCACCGTCAAGAACTCCACCGCCGGGGACGTTACCACTTGGGGCGAAGCTCCGGGAGCCAACGACAATGGAGCAAGAGGGCCTCCGTCTTGGCGTCTTGGCCTAGAGGTTGTTGTCGACCTGCAGTCTCCGGCTGGAGTAAACCATCACCGACGAATGAGAGGGAGTGGTCGCCCTGCGACCAATTTGGACGGCAGTTGAAGAAAAACCACCGTGGAAGGACTCCCGGGAGCAGCTTCATGACTCCCCTGATGCAGATCAGGGCGCTGGCAGTCCAAGACCAGGATCTCCTTTTCGTTCTCACCACCGTGGTGAGCAGCGAGCAAGACACTCAGATCTTGACTTTCAACCACACACCTGCAATGACACCCAGCCACAACCCCAAGATCTGGATCCAGGGCTATGACCATGACCGCGAGCTTATTCTTGGACTGGGGCAGGAGGAACTTGAGCAGCAGCCGTAGGCACCTAGCCACCGCCACCAACAAGGCCTCAAAACCCGGCCACCCGCCGCCGCTCGCCGACACGGGAAGCACGCCGTCCGACGGCATAGAGCCATTGTTGCCTGTCAAAACTCACCGGCGGGCAGCGACGAGCAACACGAAGAGCCGGGAGGCTCCCAGAGCGGCTAGTGGGCCCTGGTCCCTCGGTCAACGGCCCGCAAAGCTTCCGGCACGCACGCGTCCTGTCTTGGTTCGAGGGCGTGCCACCTGACTTATACCTGGTCAGGAAGGTGATGGATTGCTCCGATTGGTTTCCTGCATGGTAAACAAGTATACGTAAAATTCGAGCCGTGACCGGCTCCCAGGTTTCCCTTCAAATCGGCTTTCAGAGCCGATTAACCCATGGTTATGCATTAGATCTATGATAACATGGGGTTTTGCTTGATCACTATAAACTGAATCGATCTACGACAGTTTAGTGTTTTCACCACGTGACCGGAACGTCCTACACGTAATTGAGCCTGGTATATGCGAAAGATGAAGAATATCAACCCTAGAGGAGGCCTAACAATCAACACGGAGTTAATTACCGGAACATCCCTTCTAGAACGAATAAACCACATCCTTACGCACTACTGGATCGTTCAACCCGTTTGCAAGGCCAAACCACGTAGATATTAAACCAAACCTTGACGAACAAGGCACAACTGTAACGGATCGAATCGGCTAAATAGAAATCAAGCAAGATGCCACCTTCACACCCGGGAAAAGGTGCAAAGGCGGTGAGATAGCTAGAGGTAGCATAACGAAGCAATCGTAGTAAAAAGTACCGATGCTAGCCCTAACAAATCTATGATAAGGGTGTTACTCGCCATCAAAAAGGCTTCAGTACGAGTAACACCGGACAACGCATAAGTAGATACTGCCTAGATCGCAAGACGCGATCTAGGCAGCATGGCACTTACCCGAGAAAAAACCCTAGAAACCAGGGGTGGCGATGCGCCGAGATTGTGTTTGTTGTGAACGTGATTGTCCTCCTTTTTCGATAACCTTAGGTACATATTTATAGTCCGGAGACTCTCTACTTTTGGAGTAACTTTACAACTCTATCTTTACCTAAACTGAAACGGAACCTAAACTGAAACAAAACCTACTATGATACAAGATACACGGGCAATTCAGCCCAAATCTACGCACTAGGCCGATCCAACCACACGTTGAATATATGTATCTTCTAAGCCCATCTTGGTCACGGCCCATTTCCTTCGTAAGCCAAAATATGGCGATAACACATGCCCCCCTGGTTTTGGCAATGATAATTCCAAAACCACTCTGTGTTTTTTTTTCTCCTCCTGGGTTTTTTTTTTCTATCGGGTTACGCGTTCGTCAGAACGCGTGGCAGAACAGGATCGTCACGCTACCCCTTCATCATGATGCCCTGTCTTCTCAACTCCTCCGCAGTGCATGATTTGACGATTTTGGCAGCGCAATCTGGGAAACTGCTATGGCATTGAACCGTCTCTCCACTATTCCCCTTTATTTAAATCCGCCTGAACAGTTCACAGTCCCCATCTTCCTCTCGTAGCCAGAAAACCCTCTTTCTCCACCGGAAAAAACCCTTCTCTGCCATGGCCTCCTCTGCTTCCTCTGGTTTGTCCTCCCACGCCTCCAATAGCGTTAGTGACCGCGAGCCGACCCCGGAACACCCACCCACGGCCGCATACAGTACCTTCGCCCCACGATGGTGGGACGACAGGGACTGGGACTTTGCCGTTTGGTCGGAGGACGATGCGTCCCTGACAGACGGCGAAGAGAACCTTCAGTTCCTGGTCGACGGGGAGCTGGAGGCGAAAAGTAGTGACGACGCCTGGTCTTGGGACGGCGTCGAGTCCTTCGACGAGGAGGGGGAATCGGAGGAGGATTCGTCCTCCGATGAGTATCCGCCGACGAAACGCTTCCGCGCCGGGTCAAGCGAAGATACCGAAGATGATGATGAAGACGAAGAAGTCCCCACTGGCTTCTTCAGCAGCAGCAGTGGAGACGACGCCGGTAGCAGCGCCGAAGACAGCGAAGAGGACGGCGGCGACGACAGCGGCGACGATCTCGCCCTTTAGAGTAGGAATCAGCAACAGTAGTAGTAGCAGTCGCAGGACCCCTTTTGTAATCGACCATCCTTTTGTAATCAATCATCTGCAAATGAATGAGAATCTGTTCCTCAAAGTTTTTTCTTGCTTGTTTGCCCCTAATCTCGCCGATAGCCCAAATAGGTCGTTGCTCCAAGAGTCGATGACACCGTATCGGCTCTCATCATACTACACGCATACAGTCCAGCAGGTCAAGAGCCGACAACCACCCATCGGCTTCTCCGAAAACCAAAACGTTGACACCGTATGGTTCCATTGCACGCCCATCCTTAGCGTTATGAACGTTGGTGAAAACTTGGTCGCATCTTCAGGCACATCAAAGCGGCCACTTCTCGATCTGAAACGGTAACCTGCGACCCTTTTCAAAATGGGCTACCTGCCCCAATTGCTCATCAAAAACGTGCCCTAAACGAACAACTAGTGACCAGCAAGGATGATGATGACGAAGCTGAAATCACCGAGTTGGACCGTGTCCGTGATGACGCTCTCCACGCCCTCAAGGCATTTCTTCAGTAGCTTGTATGTGCAGGCTGGCAACTGTTATGCGAACCCCGAGAGTCGATGACCGTGCATCGGCTATATTATCATTTTTTTTATTCGGCCGATTTTCAACATCGGCCCCCACATTTTACTGCCAATCGACTTACGTGCTTTTACTTAACCGATCTCACGTATCGTCCCCTCAAGTCTTATTGTCCCGTATCCCACATGCTTGGAAAATACTTCTTGAGATGGTGGCCGTTGACCGCTACTGGAAATTTTACACCGTCCAGCTGCTCAAGCAGGTACGCGTTCCCTCTTAAAACTTGGTCGACCTTGTACGGCCCGTGCCAATTTGGAGACCATTTACCATATGCTGCGTCCTTAGTTCCCAAAGGCAACACAGCTTCCCATACCATATCTCCAACGTGGAACTCCTTTGGCTTCACCTTCTTGTTGTAGGCACGAGCTACTTTGGCCTTGTTCTCTTTGATTTTCTCAAGCGACCACAGCCTAAGCTCAGTCACATCTTCAACACTGTCACTCATCAAAGCTGCATATTCTTCAGCCGTTAAATCGTTCTGAAAGGTGACGCGTCTCGATCCAGCCGTAATTTCCCAAGGCAATACGGCTTCTTGTCCATAGACCAGATGGTACGGAGAGGTTTTTATCGCTCCATGACACGACATACGATAAGCCCATAAAGCCTCTGATAAAACCTCATGCCAACGCCTAGGGTGCTCATCGATTTTCCTCTTGATCAGCTTGATAAGACTCTGGTTGGACGCCTCAGCTTGCCCATTTGCTTGAGCATAGTACGGAGATGACCGTATCAGCTTAATCCCTGTGTCCTCACAAAACTTCCTGAACTCGTGAGAAGTAAAAACTGAACCTCCATCGGTTGTGATAGTCTGGGGAATTCCAAACCTATGAATGACGTGCTCTTTCACAAAATCAACAACATCCTTTGAACTTACTGACTTCATAGGTACGGCTTCCACCCACTTAGTAAAATAATCCGTGATGGCTAAGATCCACATGTGGTCCTTGCTTGACGGAGGATTGATCTTGCCGATCATATCCATGCCCCAACCTCGGAAGGGCCAAGGCTTGATGATGGGATTCATTGCTGATGCGGGCACCATCTGGATTTTTCCGAATATCTGACATGCTTGACACCCTTTGTAGTACTTAAAACAATCCTCGAGCATGGTAGGCCAATAAAACCCTGATCGCCTGATCAACCACTTCATCTTATGAGCCGATTGGTGAGTCCCACAGGCGCCTTCGTGTACTTCGTGTAGGAGATGTTCGGGCTCAGAAGATGTTCGGGCTCAGAAGATGTTGAAGGCCTAGGGGGAGCTCCAAGCGTGAACACCAGGCTAGAATCACTAGGGATTCTCCTAGAAGACAAATAGTTTGAAGAAAATGCTAGTCCATGGCTAGAAGATACGGAACTGGAAGGGTGCATAGATGCATGCGTAGTGATACCTGCACTTGTTTGCCCAGCAATTATAAGAAAAGGAGGGGGAGCTGAAGCGAGCCCAGCAAACAGGCCAGCAAGGCCAGAAGGCGATGGTCCAAGAGTGTGGACTGGTGGCCAGACAAATAAAGGAGACTCAACAATAGGGGGTGCAGATCCATCAAGAGGCTTTTCCCGTGGTATAGAGAAGCTAGAAGAAAACCAATTTGAGCTACCTCCTACATATTTGTTCTATTGCATCTAAGAGTACCGGCAAACGGTAGATCAAATATGCGAGGCATCGATGAGAAAGTACTTCATTAAACCAAGTATAATGTCTCAAGGCGCAGACAAAAAGGACAGTCGGCGTGAAGACATGGAGAAGGGCGCGGACAAAAAGGGTTGTCGGCGTGAAGCTATGGAGAAGTCGACAAAAGCAAAGTCGGTGACATGGGTACTGAGTAAGGGTGCGGCGAAAGCAATGCCGTGGATGACGTCCGCGAGGAGCAGCTGGCGCATTTGGGACCCAGGTCGAGGTGAAGCACATATCGTGTTTAGGGGATGATTGTTAGAAATAAACACTCCGACGTCTCCGACACGACACCATGCGACCCGGCGTATACGAGTAGTATAGGTGCATGTCTCCTAGTAGTACACGGTATGTGTATCTGATAGTATGCTTGCATGTATACGAGTAGAACTAGGAGTCAGTCACCGAGTATGCTAGCTAGTTTGAGTCGGTCATCTGATTCTAGTATATATATGCGTGTAGTCCCTGGTTTGTAGGCACACTAAGAGACAGAAGAAATAAAAAGGACAAAGCAGGAGCGATATGCTCCTGTGGTAATAATCGATCCCGTACGTGAGTTCAGCTAGTTTAGATTGATCAACACGTTGTGTGGCTGCCTATTTAGCTCTTGCACGTGAGCGTCTCATCGATTATTCTAGTTCTACGTGTCTCGCCAGAGTTGATCGAGTAATCTTGCCGCTATCACGCCGTTTGTTGTCAAAAAGTACTCGACGAACGGCGGCGTATATCGGACCAATTTCTAACAAGCAAAACCTGAATTCTGTTTGGTTTATGCTCCGGTAACACTCCCGGGGTAGTAGCCACTACTGGCCGTGGCCGCCAGATCCGCGTCCAGGCATGGAGCAAAGATGGAGACAGCGACTCATGTCTAGCTGGTACGCAAAACGGGCAGCTTGCAGCGGCGGCAACGACAGTAACAGCTAGCAGACGGCTTGCGGCGGCCGGCGACTACGGGGCTAACCGGGCGGCAGCGATGACTACAGTAGGCGGCGGCAGCGGCAGACAGCTTGCGACGGTAGGGATCAGAGATGACAACGACGGTAATAGCAGCGGCCATCATGAACACGAAGGCCCTTTACGGTATTGGTATCTGATTATAGAGGGTACCCGGCGGAATCAAATTTGTATTAGGCTGGAATCAGATACCCCGGAGCTAATAGTGCGGATGCAAAAGTGGAAAAAAAAAACTCCCCCGACTCTCGCCCCTCGCCCCCCCCCCCCCCCCCGACAGGCGACGGGGGCGCCCTCCTCTCCCCCCGCCTCCAGCACCCCCCCCAAGCTCTCTCCCCGGCGCCGCCGCTGGCGGAGGCCACCGGGCTCCTCCCGGGTGGCGCCGGCGGCGGCGGTGTGCTTCTCCCCGCGGCTTGGCGTGGTGGTCGGGGCCTAATCCCCATGGCGCGGTGCTTCAAGGGCGGCAGCGGCCCAGCTCCGGCTGGAAGGTGACGACACGGCGGCGCGGATGGTCCAGCGTGGGGCGGAAGCGGCGGGCAGTGGCAGGGCTGCACCGGCCAGCCCCTTGCGGCCCAGATCTAGGCCCATAGGGCCCCATCTGGGTCGGGGGTGGGCGGGCCTGCCCTGTGCGCTGCTCGTTCTGCAGGCGGCGGCGAGGTAGTTCGGTCGGTAGTCAGCGGCGACGGCGGCCAGCCTGTTGCAACGCGGAGGTGGGCTTTACGGGCCTGATCTAGGCCTGGCTAGGTCCTATTGGGACTGGTGTGCCCTCCACGGGGACTTTACGGGCCTGTTGGTCCGGCCGGACCCAAAGGGGACTAGTGTGCCTACCTCCACGTCCGGTCGACTACCGTCTTTGGCGGTGGAGGTTGTTCCCTCCCGCTAGGCTGCTATCCCACTGACCCTGATTCAAGCTACTTCTCGCCTCCACCTTGTAGGCCGCGTGACGGTAACCTCGGTGAAACAACGATGGTGGCCTCGTGATCGTAGTGGCGCATGCTCGCGGATGGAAAGTTTGGTGGTGTCGAGGCCTCGCCCTCGTGGGACTCCTTTGCATCGGACCGCCCGGGGGTTGTGGAGTGGGTTTTCGGGAGAAATCCTTGTCGGCTCGACCGACACCGACGCGGTGCCGTCCGCGGGCGGCACCACTCCTTCCTGGAGGGCGTCGTGGCTACCTGCCTTTCACTTCCCTCTGCGTGCCGGGGGAAACCCTAGGACCAGTCTCTGGTCCGGGCAGCAGCGGTGCGCTTCCCCTCCTGAAGGTGTTGCTTGGTACTTGACGGTTCGGTGCTAGGAGTGTGGTGGTACTCCTCTAGATGGCGCAGCGGTTGCGGGTCTCCTTCGTTTAATGGATCCGCCTATGTCTCTATTTTATTTTTTCTTTGTTCCTTTGGTTGTGTGTTTGCTGCTGTCCCAGCATTTTTCTTTGGGCGTTGTACTGTCTGGCCCAGCAGCGATCTTACCTGGTTGCTTTATTTATAAAGCGGGATGAAAGGCTATTTCGAGAGAATCAGATACCCTGTTATCAGATTGCAGAGCAACCGAAACAAACACGATTTAATGGGATCCGATAACTCCGGTATCAGGTTACGTTACAAAACTAGGAACCAAACACGTTCTATAATTTATTTGTTACCAACTAACTCAACTGAGCTAAAAATTAAGTCGCTGAAAATGAAGTACTAGTACCAAATGTTTAGCTCGAAACTCCACGTCTCACTAGCTGATTCCCACACGTTCTGTTCACAGATTAATACACCATCGATGTCGCACGCTTGATGACAACCGGCAGAAGAATTTCTTTGCACAACTAGGGGTGGATGATCGCATCGTTTCCAGTCATTTAGAACAGATAGAGAAGAGGTGATCGACTCGTTCTCCAGTGGGCTCCGCGGTGTAAATCGGTGTAATATAGTCAGCTAGCAGACTCCTCCGCGTAGCACACGATAGAGTCCAGTGCAGATGCTGAAACAAAATCAGCACGCGAAGCACAACATCTCGCTTTTACGAAACCAACTACTCCCACAGAGTGCATGATTGCAATACATAACAGATAATAAGCGGACAACAAATAGCCAATGGTTGATGAGAATCAGTTCCCTTTTGCTCCCGGTTTTTCGGTTACTAACTTGCAGCAGCACACCGCCTCGCCACCGCTCGACGTCGACCCGATCGACTTGCCCGTCTCAGTGCCCCCCTTGCACGCCGGGCCGCGTTGCTCTGCAGAGGTGCATCGACCCGCTGGGCCTCCCTCTCCACCAGCTGTCTACGTGCCGACGCCTTCGGCCTCGCGCACGACGGTTTCCACGCCGGCCCCCTCGCCAGCGTCCTCACCACCGGCCTCTCTGAGCCGCGCCTCGCCAGCTCCTGGGCCGTCTCCCGTGGCCTCCCCTGCCTCGCTGTCTCCCGCGACACCGGCCTCCCCCGCCTCGGCTTCACCAGCACCTGGCCCCTCACCGGTTGGTCCATCTCCTGCGGCTTCGGACGATGACGAGGCTGCACCGCCTGACGTCGCGCCACCGCCTACAGCCCCGACCGCTCCAGTTCACCACATGGTGACTCGCCGTGAAGCCGGCAAGGTCTTCGGCCCGCGCCCCCGCCTCAACCTCCACGTCGACACCGCCGCCTCTTCCTCGTCGGTCCCTAAGTCAGTTCGCGGTGCTCTCAAAGACCCGAACTGGCTAGCGGCCATGAACGACAAGTATGGAGCTCTCCTCGCCAACGACACTTGGGATCTTGTCGTCCCGCCTGCGAACGCCAACATCGTCTCCAGCAAGTGGATTTTTTGGCACAAGTACACACCCGACGGCTCCCTAGACCGCTACAAAGCGTGTTGGGTGCTTTGCGGTTTCTCACAGGAGCACGACATCGACTTCGACGAGACCTTTAGTCCGGTGGTAAAACCCGCCACCATCCGGACTATTCTCTCCATCGCCCTCTCCGCCAACTGGAAGATTCGTCAACTGGATGTGAAGAATGCCTTCCTCCATGGGAAGCTCTCCGAGGTGGTCTTTTGTCATCAGCCCACCGGGTTCGTTGACTCTGCCCGCCCCGGTCATGTGTGCCGCCTCAACCGGGCGCTCTACGGGCTGAAGCAAGACCCTCGCGCCTGGTATCATCGGTTCGCGACTTTCGTCACCGCCTTCGGCTTCACCTGCTCCAAGTCGGATACGTCGCTCTTCATCCTTCACGGCATACACGGCACGGCATACTTGCTCCTCTACGTCGATGACATCATCCTCACGGCTTCGTCTACGACCTTACTCGAGCGCGTCATCACCGCCCTGAGTGCTGAGTTCGCCATGACCGATCTGGGCGAGCTTCATCACTTCCTCGGCCTTGCCGTCCGACGAGATTCCTAGGGGATGTTTCTCTCCCAGACCCAGTACGCTCTCGAGATTCTCGAGCGTGCCGGCATGAGCTCCTGCCACCCCGCGTCCACGCCTGTGGACACCTCGCCGAAGCTTGCGGCCGAGGCTGGTCGTCCTGTCGCCGATCCCTCCGCCTACCGCAGCTTGGCGGGTGCTCTTCAGTACCTGACATTCACTCGTCCAAACATCACCTACGCCGTGCAGCAGATTTGTCTTCACATGCACGACCCTCGGGATCAGCACTTGTCTTTGGTCAAACGAGTTCTTCGGTACATCAAGGGCACGCTTCGTCACTGTCTCTAGCTCACGCCTTTCGTGACGGACCACCTCGTCGCCTACACCGACGCGGACTGGGCTGGTTGTACAGACACCCGGCGCTCCACCTTTGGGTACCGCGTCTTCCTCGGCGACAACTTGATCTCTTGGTCTTCCAAGCGTCAGCACACGGTGTCTCGCTCTAGTGCTGAAGCGGAGTATTGGGCTGTCGCCAACGCCGTCGCCGAAGCAAGTTGGCTTCGCCAACTCCTCCAGGAGCTTCATCGCCCCCTTCATAGTGCCACTGTTGTCTTTTGCGACAATGTGAGCGCTGTGTACATGTCCACGCATCCCATTCAACACAAACGCACCAAACACATCGAGATCGACCTTCACTTCGTTCGCGACCGTGTTGCGTTGGGGCACATTCGAGTTCTTCATGTGCCATCGTCTCGACAATTCGCGGACATCTTCACCAAAGGCCTAGCATCACCGTTGTTCTTGGATTTCCGGTCCAGTCTCAGCGTCCGAGAGTCTCCCATTGCAACTGGGGGGGGGGGGGGGGTGTTAGGCAAACCGAATACCTAGCATATTCGGTTTATACCCTGCCATATTTAGTGCTTGATATCTGGCCATTATGGTTAGAATGGATCGGCCATTATGGTTAGGATTGGTATCCATGTATATCTTGTGTAAATGCCTATATATATGAGATACGTGAAAGACCACAATATGTGGCAAATCATTCTCCTCTTCTAATTCTATCAACAATCCGTACCGGCCTGCTGAGCTAAAGCATCTCCAGGCCTACAAGAGCCCCCGAGAGGGCCTTTTCTAGGTGCCGGTGAAAAATAATTCTTCCGGTCGGCCCTTAGGAGGCGAGAATTCGCCTATTTGGACCAAATTTTTGCCGATGTTTCCAGGCCGATCCCAGCGCCTCTGAAGTCGTCTGGGCCGCCGGCAAAAGAAAAAACGAGTGCCAAAGTTTTCCCGGCAGTTGGCCACACCGGTTAGTGAGCCGAACCTTGCCGTCCTCATCCTTTCGTCTTCTGCATTGTACTAATGCCAGCGCCGATCAGCTTTGTAGGTGAGCCGTCGCGTTCAATCGCCATGCGGCGAATTGATGGCAGACCGCTGCTCGGTTTTAGGTCCAAGCATCTCACCGAAAGCCCTCCCGTCCACACCCAAGCCCCTATAAATCCCCCCATTCCCACGGAGAGGTCAGACATCCAACAAAATAACCCACCAGAGAGCAATGACAGAGAGATATCCTGGCGATAGTGCGGCGAAAAATGGCTTCGGCAGCCGCGGGCTCAACGAGTGGAAAGCTCGACTCGTATACTAGGCCGGCTATCCGGCGCCACCAGACTTCTGGTGCCCACCGACCTAGAAGCTCAGTGTCAAAGGCGTGCCGGTGCGTCACGTCCCCATCGGCCGCGAGCTCCTCGGCTGCATCTAGGAGGTCTGCTGGGGCAAGCTCTACGACGAGCAGTGCGCCGATCCCGCCTGGGGCACAACTACCGGGCGTGGATCGCCTACTTCACTGAGCAGCGAGCCTAGAAGCTCGCCGCCCACGAAGGAGGCGCCCCCTAGCCAGCGAGACGAAACTTTGTCGGTCGCACTCTATGGTAGGGGCGCCTGGGAGAACCCTCAGAGCCGTCCTAGCCCACATCAATGCCAGCAACCAACCTCGCCTCACCTGCCCGCCGCTAATATCGCGCCATCGGGGAAGCTCTTGGATGCCTCGGTGCATGGCACCCTGTCTTCTTCCTCCTCTGCATCAGTGTCGAGGTAGTCGGGTTCTGTGCTGGTGATGTCGTTGCCATGCTTCTTGTCCTAGCTCACCCCCGTCAAGGAAAAGCCCGAGGAGCCGCGGCGCATGTGCGTGCTCTGGAGGCATCGTCATCAATGAGCGTCGCACGCCATCTCCCCGCGCGCAGCCTTCCCCTTGTGCGGCCAAAGAGGGAGCAAGACACTAGCAGCTCGTCTAGTCAGGCACCACCGCACTAGTCGTCTCCAAGGGAGTACCTCCATTGCATGCTGAAGGTGGAGGCGCCGGGCGCCCCGAGGACACGTTGGTCATGAAGTACGCGGTGTGGGCGTCGTTCGACGACGTCCCGCCTGGTTCAACAACGATGTCATCGTCCTCGACGATGCGGATAAGGTCGGGCCATGCAACACTCTTTCACGAAGGCGCTTCGACAACCCAGGTTAGGGGAGCAGTCGTGGCCTGCTAGCGGACAAGCCGCCGAGAGAGGACGAAGACAAAGACTACACCGTCTTCTACCACCCCTTCGGCGTGAACTAGGATTAGTTCTTTTTTGGTTAAGTTTAAATTTCATCCAATCTTGCATGAACTCGCCTATTATCTATGAATTTTGCCGTATTTTATGAATTTAGATCGGATTTTCCCGTTTTCGCCGACCTAGACACGGCTGCTAATTCGCCCAACCCAGGCTGAGAAATCTCACCGGCACACCCCAAAACGCTTAACTTTTAGCCGATTTTTTGCTGGAGATGCTCTAATATAGTGACGCAAGATCAGAAGGGAGCCCATATAGTCGTCCTTTTGGACTCAATTCGAGTTTTCTAATACTTCCTTTGTTCGAAAATAAGTAATTTAGATTTTTCTAGATTCATATGTATCTAGACATATTTTAATTATAGATATATATAAATTTAGACAAAGCCAAGTAGTTTATTTCTAGACGGAGGGAGTACTATACTTGCATGGCGTGAAGTTTGATGTCATCTTTGGTTGCATGACCATTCCTGCCTTGCTCTGTTTTCTCATGTGGATGCTGGAAAGCAAGTAGGCCGGCAAGGTGTAACATTGAACAACGGGCTAAAAATTAATTTGTTATTACTCGCACCAACTAACTTGTAGCTAAAAATGAAGTACTAGTACCAAATGTTTAGTTTTTTTTTTTGAACATAGGATGGTTCCAGAGGGACCTAGAAGCTTATATTAAGCGGTGGAGTTACAATTACAAGAAGGGCCCGAAGAAACAAGAAAATTACAACCAACCCTGGAATTTTTGCACTAAGGACCCTAAAAATATATGAGGAAAAGCCATCAGGTCCAGCTCCAGATCCACCGCGTTGCCGCATCACACCACCGTCAAGAACTCCACCGCCGGGGACGTTACCACTTGGGGCGAAGCTCCGGGAGCCAACGACAATGGAGCAAGAGGGCCTCCGTCTTGGCGTCTTGGCCTAGAGGTTGTTGTCGACCTGCAGTCTCCGGCTGGAGTAAACCATCACCGACGAATGAGAGGGAGTGGTCGCCCTGCGACCAATTTGGACGGCAGTTGAAGAAAAACCACCGTGGAAGGACTCCCGGGAGCAGCTTCATGACTCCCCTGATGCAGATCAGGGCGCTGGCAGTCCAAGACCAGGATCTCCTTTTCGTTCTCACCACCGTGGTGAGCAGCGAGCAAGACACTCAGATCTTGACTTTCAACCACACACCTGCAATGACACCCAGCCACAACCCCAAGATCTGGATCCAGGGCTATGACCATGACCGCGAGCTTATTCTTGGACTGGGGCAGGAGGAACTTGAGCAGCAGCCGTAGGCACCTAGCCACCGCCACCAACAAGGCCTCAAAACCCGGCCACCCGCCGCCGCTCGCCGACACGGGAAGCACGCCGTCCGACGGCATAGAGCCATTGTTGCCTGTCAAAACTCACCGGCGGGCAGCGACGAGCAACACGAAGAGCCGGGAGGCTCCCAGAGCGGCTAGTGGGCCCTGGTCCCTCGGTCAACGGCCCGCAAAGCTTCCGGCACGCACGCGTCCTGTCTTGGTTCGAGGGCGTGCCACCTGACTTATACCTGGTCAGGAAGGTGATGGATTGCTCCGATTGGTTTCCTGCATGGTAAACAAGTATACGTAAAATTCGAGCCGTGACCGGCTCCCAGGTTTCCCTTCAAATCGGCTTTCAGAGCCGATTAACCCATGGTTATGCATTAGATCTATGATAACATGGGGTTTTGCTTGATCACTATAAACTGAATCGATCTACGACAGTTTAGTGTTTTCACCACGTGACCGGAACGTCCTACACGTAATTGAGCCTGGTATATGCGAAAGATGAAGAATATCAACCCTAGAGGAGGCCTAACAATCAACACGGAGTTAATTACCGGAACATCCCTTCTAGAACGAATAAACCACATCCTTACGCACTACTGGATCGTTCAACCCGTTTGCAAGGCCAAACCACGTAGATATTAAACCAAACCTTGACGAACAAGGCACAACTGTAACGGATCGAATCGGCTAAATAGAAATCAAGCAAGATGCCACCTTCACACCCGGGAAAAGGTGCAAAGGCGGTGAGATAGCTAGAGGTAGCATAACGAAGCAATCGTAGTAAAAAGTACCGATGCTAGCCCTAACAAATCTATGATAAGGGTGTTACTCGCCATCAAAAAGGCTTCAGTACGAGTAACACCGGACAACGCATAAGTAGATACTGCCTAGATCGCAAGACGCGATCTAGGCAGCATGGCACTTACCCGAGAAAAAACCCTAGAAACCAGGGGTGGCGATGCGCCGAGATTGTGTTTGTTGTGAACGTGATTGTCCTCCTTTTTCGATAACCTTAGGTACATATTTATAGTCCGGAGACTCTCTACTTTTGGAGTAACTTTACAACTCTATCTTTACCTAAACTGAAACGGAACCTAAACTGAAACAAAACCTACTATGATACAAGATACACGGGCAATTCAGCCCAAATCTACGCACTAGGCCGATCCAACCACACGTTGAATATATGTATCTTCTAAGCCCATCTTGGTCACGGCCCATTTCCTTCGTAAGCCAAAATATGGCGATAACACATGCCCCCCTGGTTTTGGCAATGATAATTCCAAAACCACTCTGTGTTTTTTTTTCTCCTCCTGGGTTTTTTTTTTCTATCGGGTTACGCGTTCGTCAGAACGCGTGGCAGAACAGGATCGTCACGCTACCCCTTCATCATGATGCCCTGTCTTCTCAACTCCTCCGCAGTGCATGATTTGACGATTTTGGCAGCGCAATCTGGGAAACTGCTATGGCATTGAACCGTCTCTCCACTATTCCCCTTTATTTAAATCCGCCTGAACAGTTCACAGTCCCCATCTTCCTCTCGTAGCCAGAAAACCCTCTTTCTCCACCGGAAAAAACCCTTCTCTGCCATGGCCTCCTCTGCTTCCTCTGGTTTGTCCTCCCACGCCTCCAATAGCGTTAGTGACCGCGAGCCGACCCCGGAACACCCACCCACGGCCGCATACAGTACCTTCGCCCCACGATGGTGGGACGACAGGGACTGGGACTTTGCCGTTTGGTCGGAGGACGATGCGTCCCTGACAGACGGCGAAGAGAACCTTCAGTTCCTGGTCGACGGGGAGCTGGAGGCGAAAAGTAGTGACGACGCCTGGTCTTGGGACGGCGTCGAGTCCTTCGACGAGGAGGGGGAATCGGAGGAGGATTCGTCCTCCGATGAGTATCCGCCGACGAAACGCTTCCGCGCCGGGTCAAGCGAAGATACCGAAGATGATGATGAAGACGAAGAAGTCCCCACTGGCTTCTTCAGCAGCAGCAGTGGAGACGACGCCGGTAGCAGCGCCGAAGACAGCGAAGAGGACGGCGGCGACGACAGCGGCGACGATCTCGCCCTTTAGAGTAGGAATCAGCAACAGTAGTAGTAGCAGTCGCAGGACCCCTTTTGTAATCGACCATCCTTTTGTAATCAATCATCTGCAAATGAATGAGAATCTGTTCCTCAAAGTTTTTTCTTGCTTGTTTGCCCCTAATCTCGCCGATAGCCCAAATAGGTCGTTGCTCCAAGAGTCGATGACACCGTATCGGCTCTCATCATACTACACGCATACAGTCCAGCAGGTCAAGAGCCGACAACCACCCATCGGCTTCTCCGAAAACCAAAACGTTGACACCGTATGGTTCCATTGCACGCCCATCCTTAGCGTTATGAACGTTGGTGAAAACTTGGTCGCATCTTCAGGCACATCAAAGCGGCCACTTCTCGATCTGAAACGGTAACCTGCGACCCTTTTCAAAATGGGCTACCTGCCCCAATTGCTCATCAAAAACGTGCCCTAAACGAACAACTAGTGACCAGCAAGGATGATGATGACGAAGCTGAAATCACCGAGTTGGACCGTGTCCGTGATGACGCTCTCCACGCCCTCAAGGCATTTCTTCAGTAGCTTGTATGTGCAGGCTGGCAACTGTTATGCGAACCCCGAGAGTCGATGACCGTGCATCGGCTATATTATCATTTTTTTTATTCGGCCGATTTTCAACATCGGCCCCCACATTTTACTGCCAATCGACTTACGTGCTTTTACTTAACCGATCTCACGTATCGTCCCCTCAAGTCTTATTGTCCCGTATCCCACATGCTTGGAAAATACTTCTTGAGATGGTGGCCGTTGACCGCTACTGGAAATTTTACACCGTCCAGCTGCTCAAGCAGGTACGCGTTCCCTCTTAAAACTTGGTCGACCTTGTACGGCCCGTGCCAATTTGGAGACCATTTACCATATGCTGCGTCCTTAGTTCCCAAAGGCAACACAGCTTCCCATACCATATCTCCAACGTGGAACTCCTTTGGCTTCACCTTCTTGTTGTAGGCACGAGCTACTTTGGCCTTGTTCTCTTTGATTTTCTCAAGCGACCACAGCCTAAGCTCAGTCACATCTTCAACACTGTCACTCATCAAAGCTGCATATTCTTCAGCCGTTAAATCGTTCTGAAAGGTGACGCGTCTCGATCCAGCCGTAATTTCCCAAGGCAATACGGCTTCTTGTCCATAGACCAGATGGTACGGAGAGGTTTTTATCGCTCCATGACACGACATACGATAAGCCCATAAAGCCTCTGATAAAACCTCATGCCAACGCCTAGGGTGCTCATCGATTTTCCTCTTGATCAGCTTGATAAGACTCTGGTTGGACGCCTCAGCTTGCCCATTTGCTTGAGCATAGTACGGAGATGACCGTATCAGCTTAATCCCTGTGTCCTCACAAAACTTCCTGAACTCGTGAGAAGTAAAAACTGAACCTCCATCGGTTGTGATAGTCTGGGGAATTCCAAACCTATGAATGACGTGCTCTTTCACAAAATCAACAACATCCTTTGAACTTACTGACTTCATAGGTACGGCTTCCACCCACTTAGTAAAATAATCCGTGATGGCTAAGATCCACATGTGGCCCTTGCTTGACGGAGGATTGATCTTGCCGATCATATCCATGCCCCAACCTCGGAAGGGCCAAGGCTTGATGATGGGATTCATTGCTGATGCGGGCACCATCTGGATTTTTCCGAATATCTGACATGCTTGACACCCTTTGTAGTACTTAAAACAATCCTCGAGCATGGTAGGCCAATAAAACCCTGATCGCCTGATCAACCACTTCATCTTATGAGCCGATTGGTGAGTCCCACAGGCGCCTTCGTGTACTTCGTGTAGGAGCCGATTAGCCTCGGATGTTCCCAGACATTTGAGCAATAATCCTTCCAGGGTCCTGTAAAACATGTCGTCCCTAATAAGCACATACTTCATGGCTTTGTACCTTATCCGTTTAGGTGCCCCCCGAGCCGAATCCTTCAAGTAATTGAAGATATCGGCTCTCCAGTCGTCAGCTTCCAGGAGCTGTACCTGAATATCGGCTCCCTCTGCTGCATCCTTGTAGCCTGAAGCCATCTGTGCAAGATCATTTGCCTCTACGTTTTGCGACCGCGGGATCCAGGTAAAGTTTATGTGCCGAAACTGTGCCATTAGCCCACGGCAGTGCAACCATAATGGGAAGAGGGACTCGCTCTCACACTTGTACTCCTCCGTGAGTTGGGAAATCACCAACTTGGAGTCACCAAAAATTTCCACTGCTTCCGCACCGGCTTCAAGGAGTAACTCCATTCCCTTGCGTATCGCCTCGTACTCGGCTACATTGTTGGTGCGAAGGGTAGACAATCTGATGGAGAAGGAAAATGTTGCCCCCCGGGGCGACACGAGCAAAATGCCGATGCCACAGCCATCGTCACAAACTGATCCGTCGAAAAACATAGCCCACGCTCTTATGGACAGTGCTGCTATGTTAGTGTTGGTCCTCTCAGCAATAAGATCAGCCAGCGCCTGTCCCTTAACTGCTTTCGCGGGTTGATACCGGATGTCAAACTCTGATAATGCAAACATCCATTTGCCCAATCGGCCTTTTAACATGGGAGCCGACAGCATGTGCTTTATGACGTCTGATTTGCATATGATGATGACCTCTGCTGATAGCAAGATGTGGCGCAGCTTGGTGCATGTAAAAAACAAGCAGAGGCACAACTTGTCGATATCAGGATACCTCGTCTCCGCGTCCAACATCCTTCTGCTTATGTAGAATACGACTCGCTCTAGCCCATCATACACTTGTACCACCACCGAGGCGATGGACGTGTCAGCCACTGATAAATAAATGTAGAACGGTCTGTCTGGCTAGGGTGGAACTAACACTGGCGGCTTTGTTAGATACTCCTTGATCTCGTCGAAGGCTCGTTGTTGTTCTGCCCCCCAGCTGAATTCATCGTCAGATTTAATTTTCACGAGCCCCATGAACGGCTCTATCCTTCCTGACAGGTTAGAGATGAATCGTCTGACGAAGTTGATCTTACCGATGAGAGACTGCAGTTCTTTCTTTGTAGTGGGTGGCTTCATTGTTCGCACTGCCTCCTGACTCTTCAGGCCGATCTCAATCCCGCGTTCATGGAACAAGAAACCCAAGAACTGACCGGCCGTCACTCCGAAGGCACACTTCTTTGGATTCATCCGTAGGCCGAATTTTCTTGTTCGGTCCAGGACGCGTTGTAGATCGCCCAAGTGTCCTTGCGCTGAAGCAGACTTGACCACCACGTCATCGATGTAGATTTCCACCAGTTTGCCGATCAGATCGTGGAAAATATAATTCATAGCCCGCTGGTATGTGGCGCCAGCGTTCTTTAGTCCAAACATCATGACTACATAATCAAATAACCCCACCGAACCTGGGACTCTGAATGCAGTCTTGTGTATGTCTTCTGGCGCCATAAAGATTTGGTTGTAACCAGCATTGCCATCCATGAAACTCAAGATCTTGTGGCCAGCCGCTGCGTTGATTAACGTCTCTGCTACCGGCATCGGATACTCATCCTTTGGGGTAGCCCTGTTGAGATCCCGAAAATCTATGGCGACCCGCCATCGGCCATCCTTTTTCTCTACAGGCACTATACTAGAAATCCATTCAGCATACCTGCATGGCCTGATTAACTTGGCTGTCAACATTTTCTCGACCTCTTTCTTGACTTCTTCCAAAATTTCGGCCTTCATTTGCCTTGCTCGCTGCTGAAACGGCCGAAATCCTTTTTTAAGCGGGAGCCGATGCTCAATGATGCTCCTGTCTAACCCAGGCATTTCTGTGTAGTCCCAGGCGAAGCAGTCTGGATATTGTTTCAACAGGGCGATCATTGGGCCTCGCAGACCCGGATCTAATTTCTTGCTGATAAATGTTGGTCATGGCTTATCCCCAGGACCAATGTCGATCTCTTCTAGTTCATCAGCGGATGTGAACCCATACCCTAGCTTTCCGTCACCTGTCAGGTCGATGCTAAACACAGGGCAAGCGGTAGGTGAGGACAACAAAAATAATTTGGGCCGATTGCCTGAATCGGCCCCCTTTTTGATTGCGTTAGTCAAGGGTGGCTTACACCTCATGGTTTCACAATGGCAGGGTGTCTCCCTGCTACGACTACGTGGTCTGCTTGTCGCATGATCGTTGCTTTTTATTTTTCGTGGCCGATTACTAGGATCGGCCGTACCACGCATGATTGTGGACCTTTCTACTCTGTCAGGCCAGTGGATAAGACCAGCCTCACCCCGTTTTTTGAAGCTTCAATGCGCTCACAGCCGTCCAAACTGATTCCAGAGATCGGCTCTTGGTCTTCTGCTTCCCAGACGTTCATGCCAGCAATGGAAACCTCGATAGAGTCGTCTGCATGGATGACCTCCACTTCATCTCCGTCCCACTGTATTAGGCACTGGTGCATCGTGGATGGAATGCAGCAGTTAGCGTGGATCCAATCCCTTCCTAGCAAGACGGCGTAGGTACTTTTGCTGTTCACGACGAAAAATGACGTGGGTATTGTTTTCCTGCCCACCGTCAGGTCCACGTTCAGAACGCCTTGCGTTTCTGAAGACTGGCCGTTGAAGTCGCTTAACGTGACGTTGGTTTTGATCAGGTCCGCGGTGGAGCGTCCCAAACGTCGTAGCATGGAGTATGGCATGATATTGACTGCCGCTCCGGTGTCCACCAACATCTTGCTGACAGGTTGCCCATTGATGTAGCCCCGCAGGTACAGAGCTTTCAGATGTTTGTAACCCTTCTCACGTGGCTTCTCAAAGATAACCGGCCGTGGACCGCAGTCAAACTGTGCCACTGGTAGCACATTGGTTCGTGGCGCACAGAATTCTGCCGGGAGTACGAACACCATGTTTGTGTCAGCCGATGCCTGTGCATCGGCTTTTATTGGTTTGGGGCGCCACTCCTTCCTTGTCGCGCGGCCCTCCGTCTCCGCAGTCTGCCTTACTTTGACGGCCAGATCAGGTCGTGCTTTCTTTAGAGCGTGGAGATACTGCGCTTCAGCTTCCTCCAAGTTACGCAGACGTTGCACTCTACGCTTCTGGGTGTGTCTGAGTCCATCGGGGCACCACCTTGGACGGTGAAACCTGTCTTCTTCTTTGTCATCCCTGGGCCTCTCAAGGCCCTTTGCTCGGGCGGACTCCCTGGGACGGCTCTGAGGTTGGAGAGGCCCTAGACGTTCGAACACCGATACTGGCCTCGTGCCCTCCTTTTGTTGTCCACATTCTGGGCAGTTGTCGGTTGTAGGCAACCGGCTCATTCCCACGTCCCAGCAATGCTTGAAGAAGGGACAATCCCAATGTTTGTCTGCGCCTTCCTTTTCTTTGGATGGTCCCCTGGCGAGGTTCCCATATCCTTCATTGCCTACACCGTGCTGGCGCCGTTGATCACGCTGACGCTCATACTTATTAAGGAGATGCGTGGAATGTGGCTTCTGATACCGCACCCTCCTCACCTGTTCCTCTGTTAAGTATCGCCCGTCATTGTGGCTGGGCCGGTCGCGTGGACCAGCCTTCTCTCTCTCTTTGCCCCGAGAGTGACCACCTTCCTCCTTGTACGTGTCATGGTGGTACCCAGATCCTGCCATATTAACTCCGAACGAAAAGTCCAGCTGACGCCTCGCGGAGCGACTGAGTTCTATCATGTTGACGCCGGGGAACGGGTTCGTGTCCACTTTCATGGCGAACTGCCCGAGGATCAGGCGGCCTTGTTCTATTGCCATCTGGATTTGGCGACGCAGCTCTTTGCAATCATTGGTGGTGTGGGTGAACGAATGATGCCACTTGCAGTATGGTCTCCCGTTCATCTCCTGAGCAGTAGGGATTTTGTGGCCTTCGGGTAACCTCAGCTGTTTCTCTTTCAGCAGTAAATCGAATATCTGCTCGGCTTTGCTCACATCGAAGTCAAACCCTTTTAAAGGCCCTTGCTGCTTCACCCACTTGCAGGACACAGGGTCTGCCCCCCGAGCCCACTCAGCCACGGCCACCTCCTGGTCTTGTGTAGGATCATCTTCTTCTGTAACGACCAGGCTTACGGGCCGCTTGAACCTGTCTTGGTATAACTCAGGGTGGCGCTGTTCATACATCGTCAGTTTCTGGGCCATGTGCGCCAGTGAGTTGTACTCCACTTGGAAAGCCAGATCCTAGATGGGTGCTAAGAGACCCAACACTGCCAGCTCGATTGCTTCCTTCTCAGTTAAACGAGCTGAGTAACATCTGTTCTTGACGGTCCTGAAGCGCTGGATGTATTCGGCTACAGTTTCTCCCCGCTTCTGTCGTACTTGCGCCAGGTCTGTAATGCCAGCCTCAGTAGCCTCTGAATGGTACTGGATGTGGAACTGTTCTTCTAGTTGCTTCCAGGTGCGAATCGAATCAGGTGGCAGCGAGGTGTACCACCCAAAGGCTGGTCCTGTTAGAGATTGTGCAAAAAATCTCACGCGCATTTGATCCGATGCCGAAATCATGCCTAGTTGTGCCAGGTATCGGCTTACGTGCTCGATCGAGCTTGACCCCTCTGACCCGCTGAATCTTGAGAACTCAGGGAGCTTATATTTGGGCGGCAGTGGAATCAGGTCAAACTCGTTGGGGTACGGCTTGGAGTAGCCGATTGTGCGCCTTTTCGGCACGAAGCCGAACTGATCTCTCAGGATGGCAGTGATTTGGTCCACTGTTTGAGCTGCAGGGGCTAGATTCTCATGGCTTGTTCCAGTGGCATACTTGGCTAGCCACGCCTGTTTGTCAGCGTCCATCCCAGACATCGCTGTTCCAGGAACGCCTGCTCCTAAAGATCCTGCCCCAGGAACCCCTGCCGCAGAAACTCCTGCGGTTGCAATCTGGCTGGTGCGCGCCAGGTTGTTGCAGTCCGGCACGTAGGCACATATATACCCGTGCGGGATCTCCTTGGGTGGCTCGAACAGGAATTGGCAATCACCTGGATCGCCTCCGGCCTTGTAGACAATGTATGCCGCTGATCCTGGCGGTTCTGGAGCTGCGAGTGTGAATGGCAGTTGCGGCCTGGTGTGGAGCGGTCTTTCTCCTTGGTGGGTCCCTAAAGTGGGCCCCGACGGAGAGTACTGATGTTTCATGATCTCCTGGACTACGCGAACCGCGACCCGCTCGAAAGCGTTGACCAGGCTCTCAGAGTGGCGGTGCAGAGAATGAGCCACCATGTAGTTGACCTCCTGTCGTAGAGCCCTGGAGCGTTCCTCCGAAGGAACAGACAGATCCACTTCATCGAGAGCACCCTCGGGGGAGAATCCCTTCCATTTGATGCCACGCGTACGGGTCCTCTCGAAAGAGCCGATGAGGTCGGCTTCGAAGAGCCCTTTGATCTCGTCATACTTCGCTTTGTGCTCAGCAGGAAGCTCGTCGTACGTGACTGGCCTGTTCTCCATCGCAGCGTCGGACATTGATGTAGACGTTGTTGAAGGTCCCACCGGGCGTGCCAGAATGTGTTGCCTGTCAAAACTCACCGGCGGGCAGCGACGAGCAACACGAAGAGCCGGGAGGCTCCCAGAGCGGCTGGTGGGCCCTGGTCCCTCGGTCAACGGCCCGCAAAGCTTCCGGCACGCACGCGTCCTGTCTTGGTTCGAGGGCGTGCCACCTGACCTATACCTGGTCAGGAAGGTGATGGATTGCTCCGATTGGTTTCCTGCATGGTAAACAAGTATACGTAAAATTCGAGCCGTGACCGGCTCCCAGGTTTCCCTTCAAATCGGCTTTCAGAGCCGATTAACCCATGGGTATGCATTAGATCTATGATAACATGGGGTTTTGCTTGATCACTATAAACTGAATCGATCTACGACAGTTTAGTGTTTTCACCACGTGACCGGAACGTCCTACACGTAATTGAGCCTGGTATATGCGAAAGATGAAGAATATCAACCCTAGAGGAGGCCTAACAATCAACACGGAGTTAATTACCGGAACATCCCTTCTAGAACGAATAAACCACATCCTTACGCACTACTGGATCGTTCAACCCGTTTGCAAGGCCAAACCACGTAGATATTAAACCAAACCTTGACGAACAAGGCACAACTATAACGGATCGAATCGGCTAAATAGAAATCAAGCAAGATGCCACCTTCACACCCGGGAAAAGGTGCAAAGGCGGTGAGATAGCTAGAGGTAGCATAACGAAGCAATCGTAGTAAAAAGTACCGATGCTAGCCCTAACAAATCTATGATAAGGGTGTTACTCGCCATCAAAAAGGCTTCAGTACGAGTAACACCGGACAACGCATAAGTAGATACTGCCTAGATCGCAAGACGCGATCTAGGCAGCATGGCACTTACCCGAGAAAAAACCCTAGAAACCAGGGGTGGCGATGCGCCGAGATTGTGTTTGTTGTGAACGTGATTGTCCTCCTTTTTCGATAACCTTAGGTACATATTTATAGTCCGGAAACTCTCTACTTTTGGAGTAACTTTACAACTCTATCTTTACCTAAACTGAAACGGAACCTAAACTGAAACAAAACCTACTATGATACAAGATACACGGGCAATTCAGCCCAAATCTACGCACTAGGCCGATCCAACCACACGTTGAATATATGTATCTTCTAAGCCCATCTTGGTCACGGCCCATTTCCTTCGTAAGCCAAAATATGGCGATAACAGCCATACTCCACAAAGGGAAAAACAGCTACTCTACTACTAAAACTAGTATGAACAAGGGGCCGGCCTCCCCCCTCCCATCGCCGCCGGGCGGCAGAGCCGCCGGCGAGGAGGGAGGAGAGAGCCGGGAGTGTGCAGGAGACTCTCAGCTAGAGGAGGGGGAGGAGAGAAACGAGAGGAGCCCTAGTGAACTAGCAAAGGTAGCAAGAGCAGGCACCAAATGTTTAGCTGGAAACTCCACATCTCACTAGCTGATTCCCACACGTTCTGTTGACAGATTAATACTGATCCTATGTAGTTATCCACTACCCACGTCACACGCTGTTGACAGAGCGGAGGTGATGGACTCGTTCTTCAGTGGGCTCCTCGGTGTAAATCTGGTGTGACGCGTGGCCATATAGTCAGCAAAAAACCCAGTGCAGAAGCTAGCGTAGCACACGACAGACTCCGATCCAGTGCAAACGCTGAAATAGTTCATTTTTGCGGAGAAAAAAATCAGCGTACAAGTGCACGATTAGTTTGCTTTACGAAACCAACTACTCACACAGAGTGCACGATTGCAATACACGAGCGAGGCCCAAAAGGTTTACCGACAAACTTAGGAGGGTTCCATACTCACACAGGATGGAACTTCCACACGGACACTAATCATCAATAAATAAATTGTTTAAGCGAACAGGTAAAGATGCACGATTTACATGCCCCAGGAAGTGGCAATTCAGACGAGAATCTCCCTCGTTGTTGGTGCACCAATGGCCATCACAGCCAGAAATATTTAGGTAATATATATGATTTATATTTGGCAAAGTTAGAGTAAGCTCCGATTTACCTACACTTTATTACTTCATTGGGTATTACAATGGCTCATCTTATAAAATATTACAACTGTATATAACTGAAATGCAAGAGAAAATATGAGTGTAGTACAACATATACACAAAAAAACAATCAAAGGGGAAATTTATATTATGTTGCCTACAAAAAACAAAATATGGTAATATGTGTGTGTGAATATGACATAGAGTTTGGCATTTTTCGTTTCTCCCAAGTGGCGCAACATATTAGTGTGTACTCCCTCTGTTAGGGATTATAAGGCCTATGAACCATTTTGATAGGATTAAAAAAAATTAATAACTCACCCTCTTGATTACTACATGCACCAATAGTTATACATGTATGAGAGAAGAGAAAAAAAAAAGACCATGCGTTGGATGAGAGATGGTAATAAATGCAAAAGGACTTGTAATTCCTAACATTTTAAAAAAGCTCTTAGGCCTTATAATCCCTAACGGAAGGAGTAACATAATATTTTTATTCATATCGTCTTTTTTATAACCGGAGTATATTAATACTAGGATAATACCACTAAGATAATACCAATTACACTAAACATAATATTTAGAAGACATAAGGGGTGCACACAGCCGAAAAAACAGAAAAGGAAAAGAGAAAACAAAGTCCCCGCCAAAGCAATTAGAGACTCACATAAGCATGAGGAGGAGGGTGACACGTACACTCCAAAAAGGTTCTCCAAAACAATGTATTAAGAAAGGTAACAATGCACAACAAGAATCGTCATTAGGTCTAACCAGTATGGTTAGTCCTGGGTTTTCACCCTAGAGAAGGTCTAAACCGGAAAAATACCTTCAACAAGGAAACGAATAGGAAGCCCCATTGCTAAAACCAGACAAAGTTGAACTGAGGATTTTCACCTAGGGAATGGAGACCCCCAGATGAAGTATGTCGTTGTCACCATCACCACTCGCCAATATTGCAAAACTTTGAAAATTCGTCACACGTGCTTCTCTTGATCCTCCGCAAGAACACCTAGAATATTCAAATCGAACGCCACGAGCCCCTAACAACACCTCGAATATTGCAACATCGATAGTGCCCAAGCATATCCAAGGTGAAAGGGGGACGAGCGTCGGCGCAACAGATCGAGTACTGTGGCGATGTAAGAGAATAGGAAATAGCCCATGGCCCTTTGTACCAGTCTTGTAAGAGAAGAGGAAATAGCCCAGGGACCTCCGGAGTAGCCTTCGATACAACCCATGATGTTAGAGAGGCTTTTGTAAAACATAAATGTGTTCTAGATGTGTATGTCTAAAACCATTACATGTTGCAATCAGAGATTCGTCTAGTTTTGTTTGCTGCTCTACTCTCTCCGTTCCAAAAATATAACATGTTTTACTTTTTATGAAATACATATATCTTGACGTATTTTAGTGTGCAGGTTCTCCTCCGAACCTATACACTAAAATGTATTTCAGAAAAAACTAAAACATCATATATTTTGAAATGGAGAGAGTACATTCCTTTTCTGTTTTATGCTATAATCTGGCTCCTCTTTCATTTTAGTCAACAAAGTCACGGATTCAAGAATAAAGTTAATGGGTGTGCCTACAATCCATTACCAACAAATTTCCCTTAATTATTTGTCCTTTTATATAGGGGGAGTACATTAATGTTTATTTTCCGTACGGTTCTAGTTTTGTTTAAAATTAAATTTCATAAACTTTGACCAGCTATATGTCAAACATATCAAAATTTACAATATAGAATATATTACTAGAATTGTCAAAACATATTTTTCCCCAAGTAGATATTGGATTTTATCCAATTATAATTTGACAAACCTTAAAAGAAATAACTTCGAATAAACCTACAACCTAGGATATAGCTTGATGTACAATAATTACTTTTAAAATGCTACTTATTTTAACTATATATGTTACAATTAATTGTTAATGTGACATTTTTTATCGGTTGTAATGCAGGGAGAGTCTTGCTAAGTATTCCACAGCAGTGCATGAGCTGGGGCGACGACTCCTCAGGATGATTGCTGAAGGGCTAGGCTTCGATGACCACGATTTCTTTGATGGCGACCTAACTGGCGGGGACACGCCGATGAACGTGTTCTACTACCCGCCGTGCCCTGACCCGGGCCTCACTATGGGTGTCCGTCCGCATTGTGACCGTTACATCCTCACTGTTCTGTCGCAGGGAGACGTCGGCGGTTTACAGGCCAAGTACAGAGGACGTTGGATCCGTGTCCAACCCATACACAACGCCTTTGTTATCAACTTTGGGCTTCAGATGGAGGTCCCGCGCCGCAAAAATCCTATCCATAATTTTAATTGTTAATATCAAAGATAGCATTGGCTAGTTAACATAAGTATATGTGTTTTTACTTATATAGATTGTGACCAATGGGCTGTTTGCAAGCGTTGAGCACCGGGTGGTGACCAACTTGGTGAAGGAGAGGATGTCAGTGGCAGCATTTGTCAGGCCCAGTACGGACTCGAGGATTGGTCCGGCGCCGGGGGTGATGAATGGCGCACCCAAGTTCAGGGACTTCACATGGGACGAGTATACGAAGGCATATGAGGCCACTCTTGGCAATAGGGAGGCCATGCTCGACTTCTTCAAGATATAGCACTACAAGTGAAGTTAGCGTCAATGGGTTACATGCGCGAATTCCATAATAATCTCCGATTTCAAATTTCTTCAGTTCACCATTTGGTCTTTTACTACTCCCAACAGTTATTGTTTTAAGAAACATGCACACAGCCGCTCGCAAGGTCTTCTTTATTTGATAAATTGTATTCGAGAACTAAGCCCCATATTGTTAGCTGTATTCACATTATAGTGAAAAAAATAATATGGTTTTATAGCCATTTCAATGTCATGCAATAATACACATCTACGCGGACCTTGTGATGCGCCAACGTATCCTCCCGCGACACCGTGAGTACTAGCTACACTAGTAGAAAAAAAGCCATACGTCCACTCTAGTTTGAAGCATTAATCGTGGTTATGGTTGGACCCGGAACTAATGTGAGCATTAGTCCCGGTTTCAACGGCTAGAACGCCAGCAATTTTTAGTCCCGGGTCAAACGGGACCTTTAGTCCCGGTTTGTATCATCAACCGGGACTAAAAGGGTGCCCCCGGTGCCAACCTCTTTAGTCCCGGTTCGTATCACCAACCGGGACTAAAGGTGTGATCTTTAGTTCCGGTTCATATTACCAACCCGGACTAAAGGGATTGGCGACTACTGTTGATGCATACGCTGCGTCTGCCATGCACGATGACGCACCATGAAATGAAAACGATCCCTGTTTGCAGCATTTATTAATTCCACATGATGTGCTAATCACGCACTAATTTAGCGTAAGCATCCTGGAACAGTGTCAGCTGCTCTTTGCTCTGGTTAATTAATTTGTGCACGCGTTTTTTATCTCTGATTAGTTAGCACCGAACACTTTACGTCATGTACAATAATCCGCTTTAAAACGCAATGATTAGACAATAAGAGTGATGAGTAGCTCATTACTGTACACTCCTCAGAAACCGGCGGGTGGCATGTTATCACAGCATTGTCAACTTTTGTTTAATGCGTGTATGGGCAAACAACAGTGAAATGAGCGACCGAGAAGCTGCCTACCATTACCAAACAAGCAAGAGGTCACAAACGGCTGCTGGCTTAATGATCCAAGCTTATAAATTGCAATCACAAGATCACAAATTAAAGAGTGGGTCTGGAGTCTTACCCTTACACTGTTGAAACGAAGCTTCTCCCTCGTCCTTCCCAGCAGAAACAAGCAGGTGGCGGCTGCCTACCGTTTTGGATTCTTAAATTCGAAAAGAAAAAAAAAAATCAGAAATTAAATTATTTTAGTATTTTTTATGTCATATTTGAATTCCTCGCATTTTTTCTGATAATAATGGATATATTATTTGTTAAATTTCGATAGACAGATTTGAAGATATTGTTTATGTCATATTAAATGAATAAATGGCAAAAATGAATAGAATATTAATTTAATTAGTTTTTACTTTCATTAGAATAAAATGTTATTATTAATTATTTATTGTTGTTTACTAAAAATAGTTGTTCTTAATTTCAAAAAATAAAAACGTGTCACATGTCGATATGAGTTAATAAGATTGATATACTAGTCTTGACAACAAGATATAATGGTCCTTCGCGCAGGTGGGAGAAATGGAATGAAGAAGTTAAGTGTGCTCGGGGTGGAGTAGTGCTAGGATGGGTGACCGGATGGGAAGTTTGACTGTACGTACGATTTGAACTAAGATTAAGTATAATTAGTGTTAAAAATGAGAGATGTGGGAGATTAACAAGTCAAATAATTCAAAGGTTTAAGAAAAAATTAAAAAAAAATTTAAAAAAAAAATAAAAAAAAACTTTTAGTCCCGGTTCGTATTATGAACCGGGACTAAAGCTCTTCCCCCCTCGCACGGAGCAGCGGCCACGTGTATTTGTTCCGGTTGGTGGGGCAACCGAGACTAAAGGTTCGGGCTTTAGTCTCGATTGCCCCGTCCCGGTTGGGCAACCGGGACTAATGCCCTTACCAACCGGGACGCATGGTGACATGGATATTCCCTACGGGTGCCTGATGTTAGTATACCTGGTCTAGCCCGGCGGAAGGCCCACTCGACGACCTGCCAGGGTCCATGACGCCTATGACGTTTTGGCTACTATGAAGCTCATATGGACACGGACTCCCAAGCGCATAAGACAAGAAAACCTCAAGACTAGAGTTTGAATACAACTTGTAACCTACTCGTATTGGCACCCGAGACCTAGCCTCCCCATATATAAAGGCTAGGAGGGTCCAACGAGGAGGGCACGCACACGACGTACACAATAGATAGACTCTCTCGGAGGAATCTAGACGTCCTCAACCTCTCGCAATCTCGCATCCACGCCAGATCGAATCTGCGCACCCTGTAACTTTCGGTTCCGCCGTAATCAAAGAGCAGACAAGCAGGAGTAGGGTTTTCCCTCCGGGGGCCTGAACCTGGGTAAATCTCGTGTCCCCTAGTTGCTTGTCTGTTAACCCAAGTCCATAACAATGGGCATTGATGAGTTTAAACCTCGTCAATTGGCGCCGTCTGTGGGAATCGGGGATGCTGATTGTGCGGTCGTGACGGTTCCGACCCGATCGATCTACAACTCTGCAGTGACGGAGAGTCACCTCCTCTTCGGCGCTTTTGACTTCACCGCCCACTCGCCGGATACCATGAAGGACTTCGAGCCCGTAGGCGACGGACTCGAAATCTTGTTCGGGAGCTTCTGCTTCCAGGTGGGACAAACTGGCACCCTCCGTCTCCCCGAGCGGGTGCCCGTGCCGTCAATCAGGCCTGCTTCGTGGGCTCCACACCCCGTGCTACGCACGTCACCATCAACAGATGAGTTCTACAGCAGCAGCACCTGCAACTCCGACCGAGTGACTCTCCACTGTGTTGACCAGTCTTCGGCTCCAACGAATCGGGGGCTCGGAGGCTCCCTCCGCTTTGGCGACCAGCCGTGGTCTTCGGCTCCAGCCACCCGATGCGGTCTTTGGCTTCGGCGACCCGTTGTGGTCTTCGCCTCCGAAAAACTGTGTGGCCTTCGGCTGCGGTGACCCGCTGCATTCTTCGAATGCAATGACCCGATACATCCTTCGGATACGACGACCCAGTGTGATCTTCGATTGCGACAATCTTCGGATGCGGAGCTCGTTGCCACCATCGACCCCGGGAACCCATCGCTGATACGAGTGCGGTCCGCCGCGTCGACTACGTCCGCCGTGTGACCCGCTACCACGTCAACTTCGCCACGACAACAAACGAAGCTAAGTTCTCTACTTAGAGTTGATTTCTTTTATCTTTAACTCGCACTCGAAACACTCGGGGGCTGCGCCCTCTTCGAGTAACCTAATGTGCCATCGGCTCCCCGCACTCGAGCATCTCGAACGCGACAGCCCGAGTAGCTGATTCTGCCTGATCGTCGAATCCTTGAACTCCGAGTGTCTCGGCAAGGTACTGAGACTAAGGGTAATCAGGCTAACGAAAAGGCCTAGCATATAGTGCAAAAGCGTCGAATCGATCGGCACCAGAATTTTACTATACAAGCCGACAAGCAAATATTTCTTGCAAGATACAGGTACTTCACAACTTTTTATGTTTGCTGCAGCTTACAAAGATGTCGAGTGCATCGAGCTATTCTATCGGGTCCTCCAACGGAGTCGACCAGCGCCAGTCACGTCAACAGACGCCAAGACCCGAGTCGAGTCACTCCTCGGATGGTTACATCTCTTGATGCTACAAAGACGCGACGCTGACTTAATGCACTTTCGGGTAAGTGGTTTCTCCTCGCATGAGTCTCCACTCGAGTCTGCGACTCGACTAGACACTCGGGGGCTACTCCTATCGGGAGCGCTGGTCGCGCACCCGATGTACTTCCGGGTCAGCGGTACGCCCGCGAGATTGTCGATTGCGTCTACAATATACAAGTCTCGAGTCTCTGCCCGAGTCTACGACTCCGCCAGACACTCGGGGGCTACTCTAAATTGGAGCACTGGTCGCGCATTCGAAGATCTTCGAGTCCTACGCCGAGTCTACGACTCCAATACGATTGATTCAAGCATCCGAAAAAATTGAGTCCTACGGACCTGAAGCAAACAATGGCTGAATTAAAGTCTCTGCTCGAGTCTACGACTCGAACAGACACTCGGGGGCTACTCCCATAGGGAGCGCTGGTCGCGCACCCTATAGTCCATTGTGTTGACTACGTCCACGATGTCGATTCCTTTACAACAGCCGAACAAATTCAGCTGACCCGATGAACTTCCGGGTGAAGTGCTTCACACTCGACACAACTTTCGACTCCGACATCCAAACCGCACTCGACACAACTTTCAACTCCGACATCCAAATACAAGGTTCAAGACAACTAAGTCTCCACCCGAATCTACGTTTTTGATGGAGACTCGGGGGCTACTGACATGGATATGCCCTACGGGTGCCTGATGTTAGTATACCTGGTCCAGCCCGGCGGAAGGCCCACTCAACGACCTGCCAGGGTCCATGACGCCTATGACGTTTCGGCTACTATGAAGCCCATATGGACACGGACTCCCAAGCGCACAAGACAAGGAAACCTCAAGATTAGAGTTTGAATACAACTTGTAACCTACTCGTATTGGCACCCGAGACCTAGCCTCCCCATATATAAAGGCTAGGAGGGTCCAACGAGGAGGGCACGCACACGACGTACACAATAGATAGACTCTCTCGGAGGAATCTAGACGTCCTCAACCTCTCGCAATCTCGCATCCACGCCAGATCGAATCTGCGCACCCTGTAACTTTCGGTTCCGCCGTAATCAAAGAGCAGACAAGCAGGAGTAGGGTTTTACCTCCGGGGGCCTGAACCTGGGTAAATCTCGTGTCCCCTAGTTGCTTGTCTGTTAACCGTGCCACGATCTCCAGCATCCCCATCTTCTCCAAAACTCAAGTCCATAACAATGGGCATTGATGAGTTTAAACCTCGTCACATGGCACCTTCTCCACTAGTGCTACATGTCTAATATCTGACACAGTTTCAGTTTGCCATGGCACTCAAATATTGCCGGGAACTCTTAGGTGACATGTATATACTATAACTAATATCCACCTTGTTACTATTATGACAAGCAAAATGGTACAATCTAGTGCTCTGACAATTCAGGGTACAAGATTACAGTGGAGTCCTCGTACAACCTCATATAGATCTTGGTGCCAATGCTTTGGCTCATGGAAGTGGAATTCATCAAGTGCATAATTCTACAGTTACTTACGATTGAAGTTCCTAGTTGGGCTTTTAGTAAGAATGGGTTGGGTACCATCCGAATTTTTTCAAAATCGTCGGCATCATCCACTTCCCAAGCATATCATTGTTGCAATAAAGAAAATTTGAAATAAAAAGGAATATTTTAAATAAAAAAGGATGCATGCCAAGAAGGTGGATGCGATGAGGGACAAATTAACTGATATCTCCGAAACGCTGCACTCGGTTACAGCCAGGCTATATGCCCTTTAATTACCATGATTATGTAGTTAATCTTGTATAATGGTCTATAATATGTACTATTTATTTGTGAAGTATTGTGCTAATTAACCAGTTTGTAAAAGATCATAGTGTGGTTTGTGTTTCCCATGTGCTTTTTTTTAAAGAATATATATTAATATCACAGAGATACTAATTACACCCAGCCTCTGCAACAATGCATGCCTTAGTGACCTTACGGATGCACACAACTCAGAAAAAAGAAAGAAGAATTAAATAAAAAGAAAAGTCCCGCTACAAAGAACTAATCCTCAGAGCAATATATTGTAGTTAAGGATTACTTTTTACCAAATTTCCAATTTTTTAGACCAATCTCACTACTCTTGCACTTAGCAAACAAATCAGACTAGTTCCCACACTTGTCTTGTTGTCTCACTCAAAAATATCCTCACTAGTTCCAGCACTTGAATCTCTCTCTCTCGCCCCCTCCACTCCTTCAGTACCCATCATCAAAGTCGATTGTGCCTCCCGCAGGAATGACATCGTGCCTCGCAGTTTTTACAACTACTGCCTCTTGGCTTCTAACAACGTCGTCAAGCTCGTCCTCACACTGCATCTCTTGCACGATCGCCTTGTAGATCACCCTCCTTCCTGCCTGCTTCGACGAATACTATCCAGCTCCTAGTCACCCCGCCACATTCGCTAGTACATCCATACCTTAAGGACAATAATTTACTAGGTATTTAGCATTGGTATATTAAATAGATGTATAGGGCATGACATGGGGATCACTAAAATACCGTTTTTAATACAACTTATATATTTGGTCAATGGATTCAGCTCTTCTCACAAATTATGATCTTAAGAGTCAAGCAAGAATTGTTTGGAATGTAAAATCTTCGTTGATATGGGATATGCGAATTTTTTCCTCATCCGACCGCCCATTTCTTTATAGATGAAGAATGCACACATAATTTGATGCATTTAAGTTAGCCGGTTTGCTATATTGCTGAAACAAAACATGTGGTATGTGCAAATATAAGCTGTGTTTTATTTATCATCATGCTCGAGGCATCCAATGAGCTAAAGCCTTGCAAAAATGTACATAGCTAAATTCATGTTTATTTATGTTGTGCTACTTGCTAAGATATTTTTACCAATTTAAAGTTTTGCATTGCAATTGCAGTATCTATCTGAATCAGATCAGTCGACACTTACAATGTTACGGAACACTCAGGATCTTCTTAAAACTTGCTCTGGTGTATGCAACTGTAATTTTACAACATATAGTTATATGTGTTGTTTGATAAATAACTCTTGCCGACTAACTTAGCTGCAATACAATTTGTAGTATCCATGTATTTATCATATCTCACGAGGCCAGAGGCATATTCCTGGTAATGTTTGTTGTAGTATGCACCTTCAAGAGAAAGATAAATCTCAGGACAAGATTATTAGGCATCTCTAGGACACACTGAAACATCAAAAAGGAGAGATAATGAAATACAAGGAAAAAGTGGCAACATCCACTATGCATATCATTCGGTTGATTGGAGGATGAAATTTAACAATTTCAGTCTCCTTTGGTATTGCTAGTAAACTTTAAAAGTTTGTGTGTGGCCACTTCTTACTAGAGGTAGCTGATGGAGATGGCAGGGAGATTAACTGGATGTTTTCACAGCTGGACACACAAGCTGAATTACTTCTGCAGTCAGCTATACAAGCAGATGAGAGTCTAATTGGAATTCAAGATCAGGACCCATGCTTGTACAAGCTTGTTTTTGCAGAAGATGACACTTACCTTGAGCACTACAACCTAACCCCACTAATAGCAACACACATATGTGTATTTAAACTCTCATATAAGCATTTCTAGCTTAGTTACCAATGGTTTAATTATGCGTTGCATTTTTAGGTGTTGTTAGGCTGTTATGCAACGAATATATATGAGTGGTAACCAGTAGTTAAAGCGTTGCAAAGTGGCAATAGATGTGAAGCAACCATTACACATCTGTTGGAACATAACATATTCCAATTGAAAAAACTATTTTAAAATATATTATTTTGGATAAATGTCTAGACCGATGTAAGTATTTTTTTTCCCTCTAAGATATAATTTATTAGGTATGTTCGACAACACACCCACCCAAATTGTATGAACAAAAAATACATAATTGATTTTTTAAATCACCATCCGATACATGGAAATTATCTTAACAGTACACATCTTAAAATCTTGTTTCAAAACATGATAGTCTAACAATTCCTATACATATATCCTTCTAATTTACATTCCCAATATAGCAATCCATGTTGATATTCTGGGCCTGCGTGACTCAAGAATCACGCTGCAGTGACGATCAAATGCCCTCGCGCGACCCAGCAACTTGTTGTTTCTGCATTTGATAAGCAACCAAGGAGGAACATTCATAGGGGCTAAAATGGAAAATAACAAGTTTAGCAGTAAGTACAAGTGCAAACATGCAGTCACCTAAAAATCTAGTTCATTTGTTTCAATGTAGTTGCAACAAGCAAAGATTTAAGGTGGCACACAATGCAAAATTTGCATCACGCAACTTGCCTAACGAACCATGTAGAGCAAGGAAAAATATAGAGGATAAGACTTGTATCGACTATCAAGCAGAGTAACGAATTAAGGTTATATCAACTATCAAGCAGAGCAAGGAAAAATATAGAGGATAAGACTTGTATCAACTATCAAGCAGAGTAATGCAAAATTTGCATCACGCAACTTGCCTAATATAGATTAGCTTTTCCAGACCACGGAAATAATAATTAAGGTTGATGGTCGCACTGGCTCATCCAATCATTCATGAATGGTTACACATTTGTAAGAGTAATGAATTAGTAAATTAAAACTACCACTAACCAATCTTACAACCAAATTTATTCATATTTACTACACAGACCAACAAAATGAAGTATCTAACAACCCAAATGACAAGAAGAATTAAATTCCAAACGTTTTCATTTTTCAATTTAGGAACAGTATAATGAACAATAGTGGTAGTGGATGTGGACGTGATAGCACGTAATGATCCTAATATGCACCAATATCACCAGTACATGCATGCAATTGTAGAAATACAATGCAATGTCCAATGAGACCACCGCATAATCTTCTTTAATTACGACCAAGAGACATAGACTTGGTAAAAGAGCACTTTCAGCTTACAAAGTCACTACGGGACACGCGCGCTACGCCGAGGGCAAAATGCCCTCGGCGGTACGCCGAGGGCTGCCCTCGGCGTAGCCTCCTCGGCAAAGATCTCCCTCGGCGGAGCACACTCAAGCCGTCGGCGTATCAAAATGCCGTCGGCGTATGCTACGCCGAGGGCTTTGCCGTCGGCGTAGCGGCCGTCGGCATAGCCTGTCGACTGGTTGCAAAAATATTATTTTTTTTGATTTTTTTTTTTGAAAAATAATATTTTTTATTTTTTTTCTCAATTTTTTTATTCTTTGAATTGTTTCACTTGTTAATCCCCTACTTTGAACATTTTTAACACTAATTATATTTAGTATTTGATTAAATTCCAGTCTTAGTCAAACTTCCCAGCAGGTCACCCATCCTAATACTACTCCAGCTTCAGCACGCTTAACATCCTCGTTCCTTCAGAATCCGTTTCCGCAAAGTAATTCATACATTGGTGTCAATACTATGATATCAATCATATTAACTCTTATATCATCATGTCACATGTTTGTATTTTTTGAAATTACAAACAATTATTTAAGTAAATATTAATGAATAAGTAAAAATATTATTGAATTCAAATAAAAATATAATAATTTTATTTTTTGTATTTTTCTATTTAATATAGAATAATTAATATCTTTAAATCTGTAAATCTAAATTCAACAAATAATATGTTTAAATTGATCAGAAAAATGAGAGGAATCCAAATATGATATCCATATCAACTAATCACAAACTCTCCGTTTTTGAATTAGCTATTTGGTGGTTGCTTTAGAAAATTCCCTTTTTGCGCTCGGATAATGAAAAATGCTTTTTTGGTGCGATGAAAAGGAAAACTTGCATCGAATCTTTGATAAAATAGCATATTGTGAACCTAAAAATGATTTTTGTAAAAAAACATGAGCATCGGATCATGTACCTGTAGTTCATATCTGACCCACTTCCTGCCGATTCGGCAGGAATTTGTCTTTTTCACCAAAGGTGGACGGAAAGGTTTCGGATCCCCCTGTTGGGACATTGTCCATATAAGGTGGTATAGTATTTTTGTAAAATGTGGTGGTAGTATTTTGAATTAACCATTTGGTGGTTGCTTCTCAAAACCGTCCGTTTTTTATACTCGGAAAATAGAAAATGGCCTTTTAGTGCGACGAAAAGGAAAACTTCCTTCTGCAACATTGTTCGCCATCCCATGATGCATGTGTATGCATAATATGGGCACATTATCACAAACTATACCTTGATTGTAGCCATAACATTGGTCATTTGACCCGAAAGCCAAGAAACCTCGAATGAGATAGGTCATTTTGTGAAGGGTTTTTTGAGACATAATCAATATATCAAGTTTGCTATTTTTCCTTATAAATATGTCACATAATATGACACCACGCGAAGGTTTCGCATTGTTTTGATCATTTTTCAATTTTTTATGCTCGTTTTAAACTATCGTGAAACTTTGTCGAACGGCGGACATAAAGATTCTTAGCTCGGGGCCGAGCCTCGCTAAACTTTAATTAGATCTTTTATAAAATAACATATTGTGAACCTAAAAATTATTTTTGTAAAAAAACATGAGCATCGGATCATGTACCTGTAGTTCATATCTGACCCACTTCCTGCCGATTCGGCAGGAATTTGTCTTTTTCACCAAAGGTGGACGGAAAGGTTTCGGGTCCCCCTGTTGGGACATTGTCCATATAAGGTGGTATATTCTTTTTGTAAAATGTGGTGGTAGTATTTTGAATTAGCCATTTGGTGGTTGCTTCACAAAACCGTCTGTTTTTTATGCTCGGAAAATGGGAAATGGCTTTTTGGTGCGACGAAAAGGAAAACTTCCTCCTGCAACATTGTTCTCCATCCCATGATGCATGTGTATGCACAATATGGGCACATTATCACAAACTATGCCTTGATTCTAGCCATAACATTGGTCATTTGACCCGAAAGCCAAGAAACCTCGAATGAGATAGGTCATTTTGTGAAGGTTTTTTTGAGACATAATCAATATATCAAGTTTGCTATTTTTCCTTATAAATATGTCACATAATATGACATCACGCGAAGGTTTCGCATTGTTTCGATCATTTTTCAATTTTTATGCCCGTTTTAAACTATCGTTAAACTTTGTCGAACGGCGGACATAAAGATTCTTAGCTCGGGGCCGAGCCTCGCTAAAATTTCATTAGATCTTTGATAAAATAACATATTGTGAACCTAAAACTGATTTTTGTAAAAAAACATGAGCATCGGATCATGTACCTGTAGTTCATATCTGACCCACTTCCTACCGATTCGGCAGGAATTTGTCTTTTTTACCAAAGGTGGACGGAAAGGTTTCGGGTCTCCCTGTTGGGACATTGTCCATATAAGGTGGTATAGTATTTTTGTAAAATGTGGTGGTAGTATTTTGAATTATCCATTTGGTGGTTGCTTCACAAAACCGTCCGTTTTTTATGCTCGGAAAATGGGAAATGGCATTTTGGTGCGACGAAAAGGAAAACTTCCTCCTGCAACATTGTTCTCCATCCCATGATGCATGTGTATGCACAATATGGGCACATTATCACAAACTATGCCTTGATTCTAGCCATAACATTGGTCATTTGACCCGAAAGCCAAGAAACCTCGAATGAGATAGGTCATTTTGTGAAGGGTTTTTTGAGACATAATCAATATATCAAGTTTGCTATTTTTCCTTATAAACATGTCACATAATATGACACCACGCGAAGGTTTCGCATTGTTTCGATCATTTTTCAAATTTTTATGCCCGTTTTAAACTATCGTTAAACTTTGTCGAACGGCGGACATAAAGATTCTTAGCTCGGGGCCGAGCCTCGCTAAAATTTCATTAGATCTTTGATAAAATAACATATTCTAAACCTAAAAATGATTTTTGTAAAAAAACATGAGCATCGGATCATGTACCTGTAGTTCATATCTGACCCACTTCCTACCGATTCGGCAGGAATTTGTCTTTTTTACCAAAGGTGGACGGAAAGGTTTCGGGTCTCCCTGTTGGGACATTGTCCATATAAGGTGGTATAGTATTTTTGTAAAATGTGGTGGTAGTATTTTGAATTATCCATTTGGTGGTTGCTTCACAAAACCGTCCGTTTTTTATGCTCGGAAAATGGGAAATGGCATTTTGGTGCGACGAAAAGGAAAACTTCCTCCTGCAACATTGTTCTCCATCCCATGATGCATGTGTATGCACAATATGGGCACATTATCACAAACTATGCCTTGATTCTAGCCATAACATTGGTCATTTGACCCGAAAGCCAAGAAACCTCGAATGAGGTAGGTCATTTCGTGAAGGGTTTTTTGAGACATAATCAATATATCAAGTTTGCTATTTTTCCTTATAAACATGTCACATAATATGACACCACGCGAAGGTTTCGCATTGTTTCGATCATTTTTCAATTTTTTATGCCCGTTTTAAACTATCGTTAAACTTTGTCGAACGGCGGACATAAAGATTCTTAGCTTGGGGCCGAGCCTCGCTAAACTTTCATTAGATCTTTGATAAAATAACATATTGTGAACCTAAAAATGATTTTTGTAAAAAAACATGAGCATCGGATTATGTACCTGTAGTTCATATCTGACCCACTTCCTACCGATTCGGCAGGAATTTGTCTTTTTCACCAAAGGTGGACGGAAAGGTTTTGGGTCCCCCTGTTGGGACATTGTCCATATAAGGTGGTATAGTATTTTTGTAAAATGTGGTGGTAGTATTTTGAATTAGCCATTTGGTGGTTGCTTCACAAAACCGTCCGTTTTTTATGCTCGGAAAATGGGAAATGGCTTTTTGGTGCGACGAAAAGGAAAACTTCCTCCTACAACATTGTTCGCCATCCCATGATGCATGTGTATGCATAATATGGGCACATTATCACAAACTATGTCTTGATTCTAGCCATAACATTGGTCATTTGACCTGAAAGCCAAGAAACCTCGAATGAGATAGTTCATTTTGTGAAGGTTTCTTTGAGACATAATTAATATACCAAGTTTAATATTTTTCCTTCTAACTATGTCACATAATATAACACCACGCGAAGGTTTCGCATTGTTTCGATCGTTTTTGATTTTTTTATGCCCGTTTTAAACTATATATAATGTTTTATATTTTACTTAATTTTTATTTATAAATGTGTAATATTTAAGTGTAGATAGATAGGTCTTATTTTTCTGCAAATTTTGATATATTATTTGTATTTTTCTGAATTAGAATGATTTAGTTATGATTTTTTAAAGTTTAATGAGATAAAATAAAAAATAGCTACGCCGAGGGCAGCCGTCGGCGTATGCTACGCCGAGGGCAGCCGTCGGCGTAGCATAGAATATGCCGAGGGCAATTTTACGCCGACGGCTGCTTGGCGGGGCTGGCCTGAACGATGGCTACGCCGACGGCCCCGACGTTTGGCCGTCGGTGTAGCGACCGGCCGTCGGCGTAGCTTCCCAGTCCTGTAGTGAGTGGTTTCCCCTATTAAAAAGGTCGTTTGCATGCTGCAGTAAATTCTGAACTCAATTGACATTGAGATTCATATTTTCTACAAAACAATTTTGGTTTTTATTTGTTCTGAAGCATTCCTAAATGTAGAAGCAAATCATATACCCCCTCTATCTTAAGATAGATGTCGTAGGTTTGTCAAAATTTGGATAAATCTACGTACTAAATAGTGCCTAGATTCATCCAAATTTTAATAATTCATTTCAAACGGAGGGAATATAAATGAAGCTTTTCTATATGCTAAGACATACTAGGAACTACACTCACTTCATGCCCACGATCATACTACAAACCTTTGATTTCCGTAGAGTACTAGACTGAAAGTACACATGAACGTCGTCCTCCCTTCCCTTGCAATGACAGCGGGAGCCATCAACTCCTTGTTTCTCTAACCATCGGAGCAGCCACAAATCGCACAGGAAGCCCCGGCCCATCGCGGAACATGGACCTGCATGCTAAATTATTGCGCTGAAAAAAGTCATTGGGGAACTAAAAATTATGTCATGCAATGGTAGGTAGGACGATACCATATTGTGCTGGCCCCGCACAGCTACCATGGCACCTAGGCAGTGTCGGCATACGATGGTACTAGCAAAAAGGCGCCACCTATACACTTTTTCCGATGTAGTTATTATTGGTGTTTTTTGCTATATGTCCGCGCGAGCGCGGTGATTAGATGTGTGCCTCGGCGTTGGTCTAACTCCCATCTTGTAGTGTATATGAAATGGGGTGGGTAGTTGGTGAGATCTAGTGTTTTCTTTACGAGCTATAGAACAAGTGCGCATGGTCATATGGGCCAAATTTGTACAACGGATCCATAAATCTATCTATAACATCTTGAGTAAGCAGTGGTGGGACGGACGTACCTATCAGCCAAACAAGGGTAACCGGTCAACGAGCTGTAATTGATCATTCTGCAGCGTACGACCAATAATTAACGACGCTTACGATGGACGATGTTATTGAGGAATTCCTTCATTGGCCAAGGGCGGCACAGAAAACCGCCGCTCTTGTGACACTAATATGTTCTGATATTGTGGCTACCATGGTGTATAAGTGGCCGACATAATTGCTCATCCGTCGAGTAACTAACTTTTATAGATATTTTTCGGTTGTGCCGTCCAAAAAAGTGTCGAGCACGAGGGGTATTTTTGTAGTGTGGCTTGATGAATATTACATTTTCTAGTTCACTAATAAATGTTCTTGAATGAAGCCGTGCAACATCATCAAGTGACACAAACTCCATTTGCAAACAAGCAAAACACTAATTATGAACAACATTGTGTAGATTATCTACACAATTATAACATCTCGAGGTTTTAGGACTACTATGTTAACTTCCGCCGAGATGCACGTGCTGCTAGCCGATCGATTCTTTTGATCTAACTAGTATACTCACGCACGCACACGCAAAACAACTTTGATTGCCAAAGGCTCTTGTCGAGCCTTGCTTTCTTTCTTGTATTACTCAACTCACGGTTGCGGTTGTGTTTACAGACTAGGATACACGCATATATATGCCAAGACTAGACAACCGATTTGGTAGCTAAACCTAGTCTAATACATATACGTATAGTACCTGGACACCTACACCTACTCGGACTGCAATTCCAATACGTGTAGGACATGTGATTATCTAACAATCACCCCCTAATCACGATGTGCTTCTTTACATCGACCTGGATCCCAAATGCGCCGGTTGCTCCTCGTCGACGTCTTTCTCGGAATTGCTTTCGCCGTCCCCTTACTTGGCACCCATGTCACCGACATTGCTTTCGCCGGCTTCTCCATGACTTCACGTCGACCCTTCTCGTCCGCGTCCTTCTTTTCCGCGTCCTTCTTGTCGATGTCGTCCATGACCGTGCCTTCAGTCTTCACCGGTTCCTTGATGAACAAACATTGATTTTCGTACTCCATCTTCACCAGATAATTTACCGTCCAAAATTCTTTCTTCGGATAGTAGTCCATCACGTCTCCCATGCGTGCTTGCATCGGTCGTAGTCGTCTCATCTCCAGTGCAGTCGGAGGCTCTGCGACATACTCTTCTGCGTCCAACAACGCGTTTGTTTCTTCATTTTCTAAACCTTGTGTGCCTCCACGTAGAGCTCCTGGAGCCAACGGCTCTACATGCAGCGTATCCTGCATGCCTATTTTTGAGCCAATTTCTTGACTCACCACCACATCATATGGCCCTTTCACTTCTGGACACTCCTTTGCCCCAAGCTCTTCACGTGGATCATCATCTCCTGTACTAGCACATGATGAGCTAAACATAACACCTTCTAGCTCCGTTTTTTCTAACCACGGACTAGCGTTTTCTCCGGACACTTTTCCTTCTGGGAGTATCCCTAGTGCTTCTGGCCTGGTGTCCACGCCTGGAGCACCCCCTAGGCCTTCAATCTCTTCTGGGTCCAAATTTGCTGACAAAGATAAGCTTGGTTGATCCATATTTTCTTCATACTCAAGATCTCACGTGATGTGAAAAGATGAATATTCCGGTTCCTTGGAGCCCCAATTCCATGATTTCTCTTCCTCAAAGACTGCGTCGTCCGTGAAAACCACCTTATTGGTATAGGGGTTGCACAAACGATATCCCTTCGAGCCTTTATAGCATGTCATGATCATTGGAGTACTCTGATTCACCTTATGCGCCACGCACCCAAAAGTGTGAATATGATCAACCGAGGGCTTCCGTCCGTACCATGCTTCATACGGAGTCATACAAACTCCACTCTCAGTTGGCTCCATGTTCAGCAAATACACAACAGTATTGACTGCCTCACCCCAGAAGTTTCCTGGCAAACCTTTACTCTTCATCATCCTCCGTGCCATGGTCAACACGATTTGATGCAGCTCGCCTTCCTGATCAATGCGTACAGCTCTTATATTCGCCTCCACCTTACACTCTTCGGCTTTCTTGATCTTCTCAAATGCTTGTTGAGCTTGACCCTTACTTTTTAGCAACACAATCCACATGTATTTACTATGATCATCAACCACAAGCATGAAGAACTTATTGCCGGACGGAGTTGCAGGTGAAATTCCAATGCATAGATCGCCATGATCAGATTCTGAAGCTTCACTTGCCTCAAACGTGGCTTCACGCAGAAACGAGGCACTCCGTTGCTCGTGATCCACACACGGTAGATCGTGATCCACTTGCACCACAATCTATGTACCCGGTGATGGAGGATTCTCCTCATCCTTCAGCTCAGTTACTTCGAGCATCAGCATCATCGGTCCATCATCATCTCCTTCCTGGGCGATGAGAGCCTGTGGCATCCCGCAAAACCACTACTAGAAAATCGCGTTGAATTTGTGCATTGCATCGTCATCATCATGCATTGTTTGCCAAAACTATGTTTGCAAAACCCGTCTTTGTTTTCTAAACGCCCATCTTATTCAAACACCGGAAGCCGGGTCGCCGGACTATTTTTTTTGTTTTGTCTGTTATCGGGTTGCAAAAGACTCGTTTGAAAATAAATAAAAATTATAATTATTTTAGTGGGGCAGTCGAACGGGCCGAAGCGACCCGAACGACCACCCCAGAAAATATAAAACGGCCCACCCAACCAGCCCCATCTAAATCCTATTCTACCCAGCTTCCTACCCACCCCAGCCTCCACATCACTCCTACCTATCAGAACACGCCACCTCACCTTCCCTCACCCCTCACCCAATCAGATGTTGCCACATCCCCCACTCTATCCCCTCTCCCTCTCCTCTCCCACCAAACACAACACAGCCACACACACACCCACGCGTCCCACACCCCCCCGTCCCCACACGCCTACACCCACACGCCTGCCAACCCTCCACCCACTGCCCTCGGGTCCCACCCCCGCCAGCCTGGACCGCAACCCCTCCCCTGGGCCACCCCGCAGCGACCCCCACTCGCACAGGGCCACACACGGCCACGCCACGCACACCGCCCTCGCCACACCCCCTGTCCCGTGGGGCCCGCCCCGGCCCCACCTACCCCGCGCGCCGGCCCTGTTCACCATCCCCTCGCTCCCCTCGCGCAGCAGCCCGCACCTACCCCGCACGCAACCGCCCCGCTCCCGAACCCCCGCCTGCCCCGCCGCCGCGTCCTCAGCGCGCCGCCGCGGCCTCGCGGGACCTCCCCATCGCCCGTCACCGCCCGCCACGCTCGCGCTCCTCCCAGCGACCCCGCCGGCCGCCTCCTCCCTGGCGCCGCCGCGCCCCCTCGCCGCCCGCCGGTCCCGCAGCGCGCCGCCGCATGCGTCCTCCGCCCCGCCCGGTCGCTCCTCTCCTCCATCGCCTCTGCAGACCCTCCTCGCCTCGCCGCCAGTGCTGCTCCGGCCGCCGCGCTCCCTGGCCGCGTTCGCCGCCCCTCCGCGAACCGCCCCGTCCCCTCCGGCCCGCCTCCGTCCCTCCCTCGCGTCCGCACCGCTGCAGTCGCCCGCCTGCGTCCCCGCTGCGGGGCTCGACGGCGCGCGACCCCGCCGGGCCTCCCCCGTCCTCCGCGTCCGCGCCTCCCCTTCGTCTACCGGCGTCCGCGCGACCTCGACGGCGGCAGCGCCGCTCCGACCTCCTCCGGCGGCCACGCCCGCCTGACCGGCTCCGCCCCGCACGCTCCCCGCCAGCGCGAGCTCCGGCGACCTCCCCCAGCGACCACCGTCCCTGCAGCGCGTTCTCTGCCTCCACCGTGCCCGTTTCGGTGCAGTACCAAGTTGGTACTAAGCTGTGGCGTGTGGAGACGACAAAGCCACAAACCCCCGTGGACCGACATCGAGAACCGAGCCCGACACCAACAATCAAGCCCCGAAGCCCAAGTTCCCATCGATGACCAAGCCGGACCCTCGAGGCCTTCCACACAGAGCGGCGATGCATGATCTGGAGGAGGCCGACACGATCCAAGATCCCCGACTCGAAGATTCCCGAAAACGCCAAGACCGCTACATGAACTCCTTCCCGGATCCCAGGACCCCGAAGCCCATCCGAAGACCGATCCCGGAGCCCGATCCGTAGACCACATGATACGACAAGTACTCCGTCATGTACCCGCTTGGAGCAGACCCGAAGACGGCAGATGCGACAAGTACTTCTCCCCAGATCCGATGCCGAGGACCCGGACGCCAAGGTCGCCCATGCAAATACGACAAGTGCTTCGCCCCGAACGTCAAGACCGTCCCGGCTCGAGGACTCGACAAGATCTGTGCGTGCCCGACTAGACCTTCGCAACGGCAAGATCGACCCCGTGGGACCCGACGTGATCTGCATGACGACAAGAACGGTACCGACCAGAACGAATTCCACGCGCCCCGACACCTAACCAAGCTCGGCTTCCCGGATGCAACAAGACCTACCTCCGTGGCCCGAGAACGTTTCCGCGAGACCGCTCCGTCGAACCCGGGACCCCGAGACCGACCGCGAACCCCGGAACCCCAAGTTCGTCGAGGCCCTTAATGTGTGACCCTTTTCCTCGATACCCTATTTTATAAATGATAACAACTTGTTGCATATTTAATTGTCATCTCGCATGCATTCATGTGTTTTGGGGGCCCTATGCCGATTCACCTAATAATTAAATATGGGGCCATATGCGGGCAAATCTAGCCTTATATTGGCCTCATTTAAGTTTGAGTAGCGAACCGATGATACAATCTTGCCTTGTTAAACGACATTTAAATTGCGGGGATCTAAACAACTTGAACCACCTAAATAATTGTCGGGACCCCGGTTCCACTTAATTTGACCTAATTGCATCGCACCTTTGCCATGCCATACATCATACATGCATCATGCCGATCTTCTGTCGTTGTATTAAATATTGCATCCGGTGTTCCTTCTAGTGTTTTGCTTCTTCGCGGATAAGGCCGTTGAGTTGATGTGAGCTTCGCCCCGATCTTCGGATGAACCTTTCGACAATGTTTTCAGGCGAGCATCTCCCCCTTTCTACCTATCTTACTTTTCTAGTATTTATTTCCCTCCTGTTGATCTATTGCTATCTGTGTTGCGATGCTCTAGTTTTCGTACCCGTGATATCCCTTGCAGCCCTATATTGCCTTGGACACACCCTATTACCTGTTGTTTGGTAGATAGTTGGACTTGCGCGTCGTAGTTGCCTGCTCAAGTGCTGATGTGTGTCGCCATATGCCACAGTTGCTGATGTATTGCCGCATGTTGATGTTGGAGATGATTCTAGTTTTATTTATCGTCACTTTAATTTCTGTTTAACAACTAAAATTGAATAAGCAGAGGCATCGGTGGGTGATAGAAAATATTTGGTTTCCGAACGCCCACTTGTGTCCCGTAAGACCCCGAGTACTTGATACCTGTTCCTTGATTTATCGCGCTATCCACATCCGGGAGGTATATGGGACCCCCCACAGCCAGAGCTTGATTCCGTCTTATTTCTTGGGGCCACAAACTAGTTTGAGGTTTTATTACTATCTTGTACTTATGCCATGTTTTACTGCTTTATTTACGATTGTGCGAGGTACTGCACACTGTACTGTTTTGGAAGCGGAGTGATTACGCGGTGTCGACAAGCCCCGTTTGGGGTTCCCAGTCGCTCACAGCCATTGGCGCAACCTTGAGGCCGTCTCGGAGCTTGCTTACTCCGTTGCGGGTTCTACTCAAAGGGGTGGCCCCCTGAAATATTTCTGAATCTTGTGATTGCTTTGTCGTGAAAGCCTCGTTGGGTTTTGATTTGGTTTTTCCGAGGTTGATCGAGTGTGTGTTGCTATTGGTGCACCCCGGCCGGGTAAAACTTTCTGAAAGCCGTGTCCGCGGATATGGACGACTTGGAGCACAGTATCTCGATCATAGACAAGCATAACTAAAGTTTACTGTTATAAATTTGACTTATAATGACTAGTAATCAGCTCCACTACAACGGAATGGCTAATTAATACTGCCCATAATTGCTTGTTTGGTTGCCACTGGCGACAATTGTATCTGACTAGTAAGTATTGCAACTACAACGAATTGGCTGAATAAAAGTACCAACAACTGCTGGGTTTAAGGGTTATCTCATGCTATTCATATCTGATTAGTAAGTGTTACAACTATAACGGAATGGTTAACTAAAATGAACCACTGCTTATTTTATCAGGATGATTATGTAAACCTGTCTAGTAAATGCTGCAACGATAACTGAATAAATAAAACTGCCAACGGTGAGTTCCTCGGTTGACTTCCTCGTTTGGTCTCGAGGGGGAAACACCAGGATGGGTTTGTTTGGTGTTAGCTTCAGGTTGGATCCGGATAGGTCATTCTCACCCCTCTCTGATAACCGCCAGTCGTATCGAGTCTCTATAGGTTGTTTAGTGCATGCTGCCGCTGCCGCTTCAGTCCACCATACCTATGTAGGTGAGGACCGCCGAATTCTAGCCTCGCCGTGTACTGGTCTCAGTACTGACGCTCCTCTTTTTCCTTTGCCCTTTGCCGGCACCCCTTTTGTTTAAGCAGGTTTTGAGATCGACGCCGTTAGCAGGGTTACCCTTCCGGCTTGGCCTGGGCAGGGTTATGGACGCCATTGGTTATTCTTCAGGGCTCTTAGCCCCATTTGCATCTTGTCCGTAGCTGGACGCTCTATCGTTTCCAAGGTGATTTGGATCTTTGTATATTATATCCGTATTCTTGACTCTTTGAGTCGTTGTTATATATATATCTGTTCTGTGGGTCCCATCGAGGACTGTTGTGTAATGTTATTACTTCGTTTTCCACCCGCACGAAAGTGCCTGGTGGGCACCTTTGAATCGTTTCTATGCGGGTTTGGCGAATTTTGCTCAAACTTGCATAGGTCCGATTCTGAGGGTGTTACAGAGCCCTCTCCTTCGACGATTTCTTGCAATCCTTCTTGAAGTGACCGAGCTCGCCGCACTTATGACATCTTACTTTCTTGATGTCAAACTTCCTCCGCGGCGGAGGCTCGTCCTCGTCCTCCCCTGCGATATACTTTTTCGCTGGACGAGAATCTTCTCTATCACTCCTGCTGCCGGATGCTTTATCGCCCTTCTTCTCCTTGGCGAACAACGCTCGAGCCATAAGCATAAGATGCTCATCCACTTTCGCGTCGCCATAGGTGATCTTCATCCGCTCATCGAGAAGATGACCATAGGCCAAAGTTATGGTTACGCTCGAGCCATAAGCATAAGATCACCTAAGACGCTTGGCGTTGGTAGCAAGGTTACGCTCGAGCCATAAGCATAAGATCACCTATGGTAACATAACTTTGGCCTTCTCACCATAATATGATAAAAACTTCATACTGATCGAGAAGATGAGAAGCATAGCCAGATATTTAATATTACATAAAATAGTTCACATATAACTAAGAACTATTAGTCGAGGAACTTATTACATTCATGTCTTATTATAATACGGAAAAGGTAAAAAAAATCACGTCTTATTGTAATACAGAAAAGAATTAACATCTTGAAAAACCAGAGCTTTTACCGCACATATAGGTGAGATGGAATCCTGAATTAATTAAAACGTCACAAAGGAGGATATTTAATAATCCATAAAATGATTCACATATAGCTAAAATCTATTAGCCGAGGAACCTACTACAGATGCATAAAAAAAGTTCATGTCTTACTGTAATACAGAAAAGGTAAAAAATCATGTCTTATCGTAATACAGAAAAGATTTAACATCTTGAACAAACAGAGCATTTACCGCACATAGAGACTAGAAGGAAAGAGAGCAACGGAAACACTCTGGAGACCATAAAATAAATGGTCAACAGTATGATATGGCTGAGGCATCTTGATCCATGGTCCTCCAGAAATAGTTAGAAGATAGAACATTGAAAACTAACAACATAAAAACTAATGATAGTAGCCACACTCAGATCTGAAACCTCTGGAGTGGTACCAGCGCCCAATATGACAATTCAGAAATATTAGTTGGCAGCACTTCAGAAAACAGTGGGAAAATCAACTACACAAATAGTAACACGTGCTGCTGTTTTGCAGATGCAATAGGACCATGTGATATATACAGTGGCCACCGGTGGCACCAGATGCAATAGGACCATGAAACAGTTTGGGCAGGCGATCGACGATACAAAACATTGAAGTCGACTCTGAAAATTGAACATTGAACATTGAAGAATCTGTACCGTCTGACATGCTCCAACTACGCATATGCTCCATCTAGAAGCTATAGGAAACGCGGTTGCGTACTTGGCCAACACTGGGGGAGATGATTGTCACCCTGAACCAGAAACTCGAAATATACGGCAACAAGAGATGAACTCCGGTTTTGTCTTCCCAAAGTTCTACACCTTTTCTCGCGTTCATTTATTCAATCGAAAAGAGAAATCATGTATAAAACCAATCTTCCTGTTGGACGTCCAACGACTTGCCTAGTTAGTGGCAGTAGTAGTATAGAATAGGGTGTCACACACCGTGGATTTAGGTTCTAAAACACGGTATTTCCAACCTTCTTCATCAATGTGTATACGATGAAACTTTTACAATGCTGCCGTCGTGTTCCAAAACGTGTGTGATGCTGCACACATTTAAGCAAAAGAAATCGTGTGGGATCTCTTCTACACATTTAGTACTAAACATACGGTATATATAGGACCAGAACCATGTGTGATCTCAAATGTAAGAAATATAAAAAAGCACTTGCCGCCGCAAGCGCCTCGACTGACCATGCTAGCACCGATGGACGACACCAACATTGATGGTCACCGGCACCGTGTCATACGATGCCGATGCTGAGGTTAATTTAGTAGATCCTCCGGTGTCGTCACGCCGCTCTTCCTCGTCAATCCACCGGGTCGCGGTCGCCGAAGCTGCTCCTCCTCGTCAATATCCTTGCACAAGAACAGAACTAACATAGTGAGCTCTCAAAGTTTGGAATTTCATTAAGCCTATCATTAGGAAACATGTGTACAAAAGCTCCTTGAACAAATAAGTATAGATATTTCCATTGTATGTATAAGAAGTAAGAATTTCATTAGATCCACCATGATTAATAGTCTAATGAATTTTCTAACCAAATACTAGGAGGATCACTACGAACTCTACTGTCCTGAACACATTTAGCATAAATATTCCCTCTATTGGCAGTATGTGTTGCCTGTCAAAACTCGCCGGGAGGCTCCCAGAACTGCTGGTGGGCCCTGGTCCCTCGGGCAACGGCCCGCAAAACTCCGGCACGCACGTCCTGGCTTGGTTCGAGGGCGTGCCACCTGACCTATACCTGATCAGGGAGGTGATGGATTGCTCCGATTGGTTTCCTGCATGGTAAACAAGTATACATAAAATTCGAGCCGTGACCGGCTCCCAGGTTTCCCTGTAAATCGGCTCCTAGAGCCGATTGTCCCATGGTTCTGCATTAGATTTACGATAACATGGGGTTTTGCTTGATCACTACAAGTTAAATCGATCTACGACAGTTTAGTGTTTTCACCACGTAACTGGAACGTCCTACACGTAATTGAGCCTGGTATGTACGAAAGATGAAGAATATTAACCCTAGAGGAGGCCTAATAACCAACGCAGAGTCAATTACCGGAACAATCTTCTCTAGAACGAATAAGCGACGTCCTTACGTACTACTGGATCGTTCAACCCGTTTGTAAGGCCTGATCACGTAGATATTAAACTAAACCTTGGCGAACAAGGCACAACTATAACAGATCGAATCGGCTAAGTAAAGATCAAGCAAGATGCCACCCTCACACCCGGGAAAAGGTGCAAAGGCGGCGAGATAGCTAGAGGTAGCATAACTAAACAATCATAGCGAAAAGTACTGATGCTAACCCCAACAAATCTATGATAATAGTGTTACTCGCCATCAACAAGGCTTCAGTACGAGTAACACCAGATAACGCATAAGTAGATACTGCCTAGATCGCAAGATGCGATCTAGGCAGCATGGCACTTACCCGAGAAAAAACCCTAGAAACAAGGGGTGGCGATGCGCCGAGATTGTGGTTGTTGCGAACGTGATTGTCCTCCTTTTCTTGATAACCTTAGGTACATATTTATAGTCCGGAGACTCTCTACTTTTGGAATAACTCTACAACTCTATCTTTACCTAAACTGAAACGGAACCTAAACTGAAACGAAACCTACTATGATACAAGATACACGGGCAATTCAGCCCAAATCTACGCACTAGGCCGATCCAACAACACGTTGAATATATGTATCTTTCAAGCCCATCTTGATCACGGCCCATCTCCTTCTTTGGCCAAAATATGGTGATAACACATGCCCCCCTGGTTTTGGCAATGATAATTCCAAAACCACTCTGCGTTTTTTCTTCTCCTCTCCCCTTTTTTTTTGTATCGGGTTGCGCGTGGACAGAATACGTGGCAGAACAGAATCGTCACGCTACCCCTTCAACATGATGCCCTGTCTTCTCAACTCCTCCGCAGTGCAGGATTTGACGATTCGGCAGCACAATCTGGGAAACCGCTATGGCATTGAACCGTCTCTCCACTATTCCCTTTATTTAACTTCGCCCGAGCAGTTCGCAGTCCCCATCTTCCTCCAGTAGCCAGAAAACCCTCTTTCTTCGCCGAAAAAAACCCTCCTCCTCCGCCATGGCTTCTTCCTCTTCCGCCCGTTCCTCCCAGTCTTCCAACAGCATCAATGACCGAGAGCCGACGCCAGAGCACCCACCCACGGCGGCATACAGTACTTTCGCCCCACGGTGGTGGGACGAAAGGGACTGGGACTTCGCCGCCTGGTCGGAGGACGATGCGTCCCTGACTGACGGCGAGGAGAGCCTACAGTTCCTTGTCGACGGGGAACTGGAGGCGAAAAGCAGCGACGACGCTTGGTCTTGGGACGGCGTCGAGTCCTCCGACGAGGAGGAGGAATCGGAGGAGGATACATCCTCCGACGAGTATCCGCCGACGAAGCGCTTCCGTGTCGGGTCAAGCGAGGATACCGAAGATGACGATGAAGACGATGAAGTCCCCGCTGGCTTCTTCAGCAGCAGCAGTGGAGACGACGCCGGCAGCAGCGCTGAAGACAGCGAAGAAGACGGCGGCGACGACAGCGGCGACGATCTCGCCCTTTAGATTAGGAATCAGTAGCAGCAACAGTAGTAGTAGTAGTAGCAGGATCCCTTTTGTAATCGACCATCCTTTTGTAATCAATCATCTTTCAAATGAATGAGAACCTGTTCCCCAAACACATTCTTGTTCGCCCCTGATTTTGCCGATAGCCAAAATAGGTCGATGCTCCAGGAGTCGATGATACTGTATCGGCTCTCAACATACTGCACGCATACAGTCAAACAAGTCAAATCGCAACGAGCCGATGACTACCCATCGGCTCCTCCGAAAAAAAAAACGTTGACAGGGTCAAAACTTGGTCGCATCTTTAGGCACATTAACGGCCACTTCTTGGTTTCAAACGGTAACCTGCGACCCTTTTCAAAACGGGCGACCTGTGTCCTTCTTCTTCAAAACGGGCGATCCAAATCTCCAATTGCCCATCGAAAAACGTGCCCTGAACGAACAACTAGTGACAAGTAAGGATGATGATGACAAAGCTGAAATCGCCGAGTTGGACCGTGTCCGTGCTGACGCCCTCCACGCCCTCGAGGCATTTCTTCAGTAGCTCGTATGTGCAGGCTGGCATCTGTTTGTAACTTGTGTGAACCTCTAGAGTCGATGACCGTGCATCGGCTATATATTTTTGCTTTTATTCGGCCGATTTTCAACATCGGCCCCCACATTTTTACTGTCCATAGTCTTACGTGCTTTTACTTAGCCGATTTCATGTATCGGCCCCTCAAGTTTTACTGTCCAACATCCCACATGCTTGGGAAATATTTCTTGAGATGTTGACCGTTGACCGCCACTGGGAATTTCACGCCGTCCAGCTCCTCAAGCATGTACGCGTTCCCTCTTAAAACTTGGTCGACCCTATACGGCCCGTGCCAATTTGGAGACCATTTACCATATGTTGCATCCTTAGTCCCCAAAGGCAACACAGCTTCTCATACCAGATCTCCAACGTGGAACTCCTTTGGCTTCACTTTCTTGTTGTATGCACGAGCTACTTTGGCTTTGTTCTCTTTGATTTTCTCAAGCGACCACAACCTAAGTTCAGTCACATCTTCAACACTGTCACTCATCAACGTCGCGTATTCTTCAGCCGTTAGTTCGTTCTGAAAGGTGACGCGTCTTGATCCAGTCGTAATTTCCCAAGGTAATACGGCTTCTTGTCCATAGACCAGATGGTACGGCGAGGTTTTTATCGCTCCATGACATGACATTCGGTAAGCCCATAAAGCCTCTGATAAAACCTCATGCCAACGCCTAGGGTGCTCATCGACTTTTCTCTTGATTAGCTTGATGAGGCTCTGGTTGGATGCTTCAGCTTGCCCATTCGCCTGAGCATAGTATGGAGATGACCTGATCAGCTTAATCCCCATGTCCTCACAGAACTTTCTAAACTCTTGAGAAATAAAGACCGAACCTCCATCGGTCGTGATAGTTTGGGGAATCCCAAATCTATGGATGACATGTTCCTTCACAAAGTTGATAACATCCTTTGAGTTTACTGATTTCATCGGGACAGCCTCCACCCATTTTGTGAAATAATCAGTGATGGCCAAGATCCACATGTGGCCTTTGCTTGATGGAGGATTGATTTTGCCGATCATATCCATGCCCAAACCCCGGAATGGCCAAGGCTTGATGATGGGGTTCATTGCTGACGCGGGTACCATCTGGATTTTTCCAAATCTTTGACATGCTTGACATCCTTTGTAGTACTTAAAACAGTCCTCAAGCATGGTGGGCCAATAAAACCCCGATCGCCTGATCAACCATTTCATCTTGTGGGCTGATTGGTGAGTTCCACAGGCGCCTTCGTGTACCTCGTGTAGGAGCCGATTAGCCTCGGCTGTCCCCAGACATTTGAGCAATAATCCTTCCAGAGTCCTGTAAAACATGTCGTCCCCAATAAGCACATACTTCATGGCTTTGTACCTTATCCGTTTAGGTGCCCCCCGAGCCGAATCCTTCAAGTAATTGAAGATATCGGCTCTCCAGTCGTCATCTTCCAGGAGCTGTACTTGAATATCGGCTCCCTCTGCTGCATCCTTGTAGCCTGAAGCCATCTGTGCAAGATCATTTGCCTCTACGTTCTGCGACCGCGGGACCCAGGTGAAGTTTACGTACCGGAACTGCGCCATCAGCTCCCGGCAGTGCAACCATAATGGGGAGAGGGACTCGCTCTCACACTTGTACTCCTCCGTGAGTTGGGAAATCACCAACTTGGAGTCTCCAAAAATTTCCACTGCTTCCGCTCCGGCTTCGAGGAGTAACTCCATTCCCTTGCGTATCGCCTCGTACTCGGCTACATTGTTGGTGCGAAGGGTAGACAATCTGATGGAGAAGGAAAATGTTGCCCCCCGGGGCGACACGAGTAAAATGCCGATGCCACAGCCATCGTCACAAACTGATCCGTCGAAAAACATAGCCCACGCTCTTATGGACAGTGCTGCTATGTTAGTGTTGATCCTTTCAGCAATAAGATCGGCCAGCGCCTGTCCCTTAACTGCTTTCGCGGGTTGATACCGGATGTCAAACTCTGATAATGCAAACATCCATTTGCCCAGTCGGCCTTTTAACATAGGAGCCGACAACATGTGCTTTATGACGTCTGATTTGCATATGATGATAATCTCTGCTGACAGCAAGATATGGCGCAGCTTGGTGCAGGTGAAAAACAGGCAGAGGCACAACTTATCGATATCGGGATACCTTGTCTCCGCGTCCAGCATCCTTCTGCTTATGTAAAATACGACTCGCTCTAGCCCATCATACACTTGCACCACCACCGAGGCGATGGACGTGTCAGCTACTGACAAGTAAATGTAGAACGGTCTGTCTGGCTGGGGTGGAACCAACACTGGCGGCTTTGTCAGATATTCTTTGATCTCGTCGAAAGCTCGTTGTTGTTCTGCCCCCCAGCGGAATTCCTGGTCAGTTTTAATTTTCACGAGTCCCATGAACGGCTCTATCCTTCCTGACAGATTAGAGATGAATCTTCTGACGAAGTTGATCTTGCCGATGAGAGACTACAGTTCCTTCTTTGTAGTGGGCGGCTTCATTGTTCGCACTGCCTCCTGACTCTTCAGGCCGATCTCAATTCCGCGTTCATGGACCAAGAAACCCAAGAACTGACCGGCCGTCACTCCGAAGGCACACTTCTTTGGATTCATCCGTAGGCCGAATTTTCTTGTTCGGTCCAGGACGCGTTGTAGATCGTCCAAGTGTCCTTGCGCTGAAGCAGACTTGACCACCACGTCATCGATGTAGATTTCCACCAGCTTGCCGATTAGATCATGGAAAATATAATTCATGGCCCTCTGGTATGTGGCGCCAGCATTCTTTAGTCCAAACGTCATGACTACATACTCAAACAACCCCACCGAACCTGGGACTCTGAATGCAGTCTTGTGTATGTCTTCTGGAGCCATAAAAATTTGGTTGTAACCAGCATTGCCATCCATGAAACTCAAGATCTTGTGACCAGCCGCTGCGTTGATTAACGTCTCTGCTACCGGCATCGGATACTCATCCTTTGGGGTAGCTCTGTTGAGATCCCGAAAATCTATGGCGACACGCCACCGGCCATCCTTTTTCTCTACAGGTACTATACTAGAAATCCACTCAGCATACCTGCATGGCCTGATTAACTTGGCTGTCAACATTTTCTCGACCTCTTTCTTGACTTCTTCCAGAATTTCGGCCTTCATTTGCCGTGCTCGCTGCTGAAATGGCCGAAATCCTTTTTTAAGCGGGAGCCGATGCTCAATGATGCTCCTGTCTAACCCAGGCATCTCTGTGTAGTCCCAGGCGAAGCAGTCTGGATATTGTTTCAACAGGGCTATCATCGGGCCCCGCAGATCCAGATCTAACTTCTTGCTGATAAATGTTGGTCGTGGCTTATCCCCAGGACCAATGTCGATCTCCTCTAGTTCATCAGCGGATGTAAACCCATACCCTAGCTTTCCGTCACCTGCCAAATCGATGCTGAACACAGGGCAAGCAGTAGGTGAGGGCAACAAAAATGATTTGGGCCGATTGCCTGAATCGGCCCCCTTTTTTATTGCATTAGTTAAGGATGGCTTACACCTTATGGTTGCACAATGGCAGGGTATCACCCTACTACGACTACGTGATCTGCTTGTCGTATGATTGCTGCTTTTTATTTTTTGTGGCCGATCGCGAGGATCGGCCGTATCACGTATAATCGTGGACCTTTCTACTCTGCCAGGCCAGTGGATAAGACCAGCCTCACCCCGTTTTTTGTAGCTTCAATGCGCTCACAGCCGTCTAAACTGACTCCAGAGATCGGCTCTTGGTCTTCTGCTTCCCAGACGTTCATGCCAGCAATGGAAATCTCGATAGAATCGTCTGCATGGATGACCTCCACTTCATCTCCGTCCCAGGCACTGGTGCATCGTGGATGGAATGCAGCAATTAGCGTGGATCCAATCCCTTCCTAGCAAGACAGCGTAGGTACTTTTGCTGTTCACGACGAAAAATGACGTGGGTATGGTTTTCCTGCCCACCGTCAGATCCACGTTCAGTACGCCCTGCGTTTCCGAAGACTGACCGTTGAAGTCGCTTAACGTGACGTTGGTTTTGATCAGGTCTGCAGTGGAGCGTCCCAAACGCCGTAGCATGGAGTATGGCATGATATTGACTGCCGCTCCGGTGTCCACCAACATCTTGCTGACAGGTTGCCCATTGATGTAGCCTCGCAGGTACAGAGCTTTCAGATGTTTGTAACCCTTCTCACGTGGCTTCTCAAAGATAACCGGCCGTGGACCGCAGTCAAACTGTGCCACTGGTAGCACATTGGTTCGTGGCGCGCAGAATTCTGCCGGAAGTACGAACACCATGTTTGTGTCAGCCGATGTCTGTGCATCGGCTTTTATTGGCTTGGGGCGCCACTCTTTCCTTGTCGGGCGGCCTTCCGTCTCCAAAGTCTGCCTCACTTTGACGGCCAGATCAGGTCGTGCTTTCTTTAAAGCGTGGAGATACTGCGCTTCGGCTTCCTCCAAGTTACGCAGCCGTTGCACTCTACGCTTTTGGGTGTGTCTGAGTCCATCGGGGCACCACCTTGGACGGTGATACCTGTCTTCTTCTTTGTCATCCCTTGGCTTCTCGAGGCCCTTTGCTCGAGCGGACTCCCTGTGACGGCTCTGAGGTTGGAGAGGCCCTAGACGTTTGAACACTGACACTGGCCTCGTGCCCTCCTTCTGCTGTCCACATTCTGGGCAGTTGTCGACTGTAGGCAATCGGCTCATTCCCACGTCCCAGCAATACTTGAAGAAGGGACAATCCCAATGTTTGTCTGCGCCTTCCTTTTCTTTGGACGGTCCCCTAGCGAGGTGCTCATATCCTTCGTCGTTTCCATCGCGCTGGCGCCGTTGATCATACTGACGCTCATACTTGTTAAGGAGATGCGTGGAATGTGGCTTCTGATACCGCACCCTCCTCACATGTTCCTCTGTTAAGTATCGCCTGTCATTGTGGCCGGGCCGGTCGCGTGGACCAGCCTCCTTTCTTTCTTTGCCCCGAGAGTGACCACCTTCCTCCTTGTCCGTGTTATGGTGGTACCCAGACCCTGCCATATTAACACCGAACGAAAAGTCCAGCTGACGCCTCGCGGAGCGACTGAGTTCTACCATGTTGACGCCGGGAAACGGGTTCGTGTCCACTTTCATGGCGAACTGCCCAAGGATCAGACGGCCTTGTTCTATCGCCATTTGGATTTGGCGACGTAGCTCCTTGCAATCGTTGGTGGCGTGGGTGAACGAGTGATGCCACTTGCAGTATGGTCTCCCGTTTATTTCCTGAGCCGTAGGGATTTTGTGGCCTTCGGGTAACCTCAGCTGTTTCTCCTTCAGCAGTAAATCGAATATCTGCTCGGCTTTGCTCACATCGAAGTCAAACCCTTTTGCAGGCCCTTGCTGTTTCACCCACTTGCAGGACACAGGGTCTGCCCCCCTATTGGTTTGTGTTATCACCATATTTTGGCCAAAGAAGGAGATGGGCCGTGATCAAGATGGGCTTGGAAGATACATATATTCAGCGTGTTGTTGGATCGGCCTAGTGCGTAGATTTGGGCTGAATTGCCCGTGTATCTTGTATCATAGTAGGTTTCGTTTCAGTTTAGGTTCCGTTTCAGTTTAGGTAAAGATAGAGTTGTAGAGTTATTCCAAAAGTAGAGTCTCCGGACTATAAATATGTACCTAAGGTTATCAAGAAAAGGAGGACAATCACGTTCGCAACAACCACAATCTCGGCGCATCGCCACCCCTTGTTTCTAGGGTTTTTTCTCGGGTAAGTGCCATGCTGCCTAGATCGCATCTTGCGATCTAGGCAATATCTACTTATGCGTTATCTGGTGTTACTCGTACTGAAGCCTTGTTGATGGCGAGTAACACTATTATCATAGATTTGTTGGGGTTAGCATCAGTACTTTTCGCTATGATTGTTTAGTTATGCTACCTCTAGCTATCTCGCCGCCTTTGCACCTTTTCCCGGGTGTGAGGGTGGCATCTTGCTTGATCTTTACTTAGCCGATTCGATCTGTTATAGTTGTGCCTTGTTCGTCAAGGTTTAGTTTAATATCTACGTGATCAGGCCTTACAAATGGGTTGAACGATCCAGTAGTACGTAAGGACGTGGCTTATTCGTTCTAGAGAAGATTGTTCCGGTAATTGACTCTGCGTTGGTTATTAGGCCTCCTCTAGGGTTAATATTCTTCATCTTTCGTACATACCAGGCTCAATTATGTGTAGGACGTTCCAGTTACGTGGTGAAAACACTAAACTGTCGTAGATCGATTTAACTTGTAGTGATCAAGCAAAACCCCTTGTTATCGTAAATCTAATGCAGAACCATGGGACAATCGGCTCTAGGAGCCGATTTACAGGGAAACCTGGGAGCCGGTCACGGCTCGAATTTTACGTATACTTGTTTACCATGCAGGAAACCAATCGGAGCAATCCATCTCACCTCCCTGATCAGGTATAGGTCAGGTGGCACGCCCTCGAACCAAGCCAGGACGTGCGTGCCGGAGTTTTGCGGGCCGTTGCCCGAGGGACCAGGGCCCACCAGCAGTTCTGGGAGCCTCCCGGCTCTTCGTGTTGCTCGTCGCTGCTCGCCGGCGAGTTTTGACAGGCAACACATTCTGGCACGCCCGGTGGGACGGTCAACAACATCTGCATCAACATCTGACGCTGCGATGGAGAACAGACCAGTCACGTACGACGAGCTTCCTGAAGAGCACAAGGCGAAGTATGACGAGATCAGAGAACTCTTCGAAGCCGACCTCATCGGCTCTTTCGAGAGGACCCGTAAGCAGGGCATCAAGTGGAGGGGGTTCTCCCCCGAGGGTGCTCTCGATGAGGTGGATCTGTCTGTTCCTTCGGAGGAGCGCACCAGGGCTCTACGACAGGAGGTCAACTACATGGTGGCTCATTCTCTGCACCGCCACTCTTAGAGCCTGGTGAACGCTTTCGAGCGGGTCGCGGTTCGCGTAGTTCAGGAGATCATGAAACATCAGTACTCTCCGTCGGGGCCCACTTTAGGGACCCACCAAGGAGAAAGACCGCTCCAGACCAGGCCGCAACTGCCGTTCACACTCGCAGCTCCAGAACCGCCAGGATCAGCGGCGTACGTCGTCTACAAGGCTGGAGGCGATCCAGGCGATTGCCAATTCCTGTTTGAGCCACCTAAGGAGATCCCACACGGATATATATGCGCCTACGTGCCGGACTGCAGTAACCTGGCACGCACCAGCCAGATTGCAACCGCAGGAGTTTCTGCGGCAGGGGTTCCTGGGGCAGGATCTTCAGGAGCAGGCGTTCCTGGAGCAGCGATGTCTGGGATGGACGCTGACAAACAGGCGTGGCTAGCCAAGTATGCCACTGGAACAAGTCATGAGAATCTAGCCCCTGCAGCTCAAACAGTGGAGCAAATCAGTACCATCCTGAGAGACCAGTTCGGCTTCGTGCCGAAGAGACGGACAATCGGCTATTCAAAGCCGTACCCCAACGAGTTTGACCTGATTCCGCTGCCACCCAAGTATCGGCTCCCTGAGTTCTCCAGGTTCAGCGGGTCAGAAGGGTCAAGCTCAATCGAGCACATAAGCCGATACCTGGCACAGCTAGGCATGATTTCGGCATCGGATCAGATGCGCGTGAGATATTTTGCGCAATCTCTAACGGGGCCAGCCTTTGGGTGGTACACCTCGCTGCCACCTGATTCAATTCGCACCTGGAAACAACTGGAAGAGCAGTTCCACATCCAGTACCATTCAGAGGCTACCGAAGCTGGCATTGCAGACCTGGCGCAGGTGCGACAGAAGCGGGGAGAAACTGTAGCCGAATACATCCAGCGCTTCAGGACCGTCAAGAACCGATGTTACTCGGCTCGTTTAACTGAGAAGGAAGCGGTCGAGCTGGCGGCGTTGGGTCTCTTAGCACCCATCAAGGATCTGGCTTTCCAAGTGGAGTACAACTCATTGGCGCACATGGCCCAGAAACTGACGATGTATGAACAGCGCCACCCTGAGTTATACCAAGACAAGTTCAAGCGTCCCATAGGCCTGGTCGATACAGAAGAAGATGATCCTACACAAGACCAGGAGGTGGCCGTGGCTGAGTGGGCTCGGGGTGTTGCCTGTCAAAACTCGCCGGCGAGCAGCGACGAGCAACACGAAGAGCCGGGAGGCTCCCAGAACTGCTGGTGGGCCCTGGTCCCTCGGGCAACGGCCCGCAAAACTCCGGCACGCACGTCCTGGCTTGGTTCGAGGGCGTGCCACCTGACCTATACCTGATCAGGGAGGTGATGGATTGCTCCGATTGGTTTCCTGCATGGTAAACAAGTATACGTAAAATTCGAGCCGTGACCGGCTCCCAGGTTTCCCTGTAAATCGGCTCCTAGAGCCGATTGTCCCATGGTTCTGCATTAGATTTACGATAACATGGGGTTTTGCTTGATCACTACAAGTTAAATCGATCCACGACAGTTTAGTGTTTTCACCACGTAACTGGAACGTCCTACACGTAATTGAGCCTGGTATGTACGAAAGATGAAGAATATTAACCCTAGAGGAGGCCTAATAACCAACGCAGAGTCAATTACCGGAACAATCTTCTCTAGAACGAATAAGCCACGTCCTTACGTACTACTGGATCGTTCAACCCGTTTGTAAGGCCTGATCACGTAGATATTAAACTAAACCTTGACGAACAAGGCACAACTATAACAGATCGAATCGGCTAAGTAAAGATCAAGCAAGATGCAACCCTCACACCCGGGAAAAGGTGCAAAGGCGGCGAGATAGCTAGAGGTAGCATAACTAAACAATCATAGCGAAAAGTACTGATGCTAACCCCAACAAATCTATGATAATAGTGTTACTCGCCATCAACAAGGCTTCAGTACGAGTAACACCAGATAACGCATAAGTAGATACTGCCTAGATCGCAAGATGCGATCTAGGCAGCATGGCACTTACCCGAGAAAAACCCTAGAAACAAGGGGTGGCGATGCGCCGAGATTGTGGTTGTTGCGAACGTGATTGTCCTCCTTTTCTTGATAACCTTAGGTACATATTTATAGTCCGGAGACTCTCTACTTTTAGAATAACTCTACAACTCTATCTTTACCTAAACTGAAACGGAACCTAAACTGAAACGAAACCTACTATGATACAAGATACACGGGCAATTCAGCCCAAATCTACGCACTAGGCCGATCCAACAACACGTTGAATATATGTATCTTCCAAGCCCATCTTGATCACGGCCCATCTCCTTCTTTGGCCAAAATATGGTGATAACACATGCCCCCCTGGTTTTGGCAATGATAATTCCAAAACCACTCTGCGTTTTTTCTTCTCCTCTCCCCTTTTTTTTGTATCGGGTTGCGCGTGGACAGAATACGTGGCAGAACAGAATCGTCACGCTACCCCTTCATCATGATGCCCCGTCTTCTCAACTCCTCCGCAGTGCAGGATTTGACGATTCGGCAGCACAATCTGGGAAACCGCTATGGCATTGAACCGTCTCTCCACTATTCCCTTTATTTAACTTCGCCCGAGCAGTTCGCAGTCCCCATCTTCCTCCAGTAGCCAGAAAACCCTCTTTCTTCGCTGGAAAAAACCCTCCTCCTCCGCCATGGCTTCTTCCTCTTCCGCCCGTTCCTCCCAGTCTTCCAACAGCATCAATGACCGAGAGCCGACGCCAGAGCACCCACCCACGGCGGCATACAGTACTTTCGCCCCACGGTGGTGGGACGAAAGGGACTGGGACTTCGCCGCCTGGTCGGAGGACGATGCATCCCTGACTGACGGCGAGGAGAGCCTACAGTTCCTTGTCGACGGGGAACTGGAGGCGAAAAGCAGCGACGACGCTTGGTCTTGGGACGGCGTCGAGTCCTCCGACGAGGAGGAGGAATCGGAGGAGGATACATCCTCCGACGAGTATCCGCCGACGAAGCGCTTCCGTGTCGGGTCAAGCGAGGATACCGAAGATGACGATGAAGACGATGAAGTCCCCGCTGGCTTCTTCAGCAGCAGCAGTGGAGACGACGCCGGCAGCAGCGCTGAAGACAGCGAAGAAGACGGCGGCGACGACAGCGACGACGATCTCGCCCTTTAGATTAGGAATCAGTAGCAGTAACAGTAGTAGTAGTAGTAGTAGCAGGATCCCTTTTGTAATCGACCATCCTTTTGTAATCAATCATCTTTCAAATGAATGAGAACCTGTTCCCCAAACACATTCTTGTTCGCCCCTGATTTTGCCGATAGCCAAAATAGGTCGATGCTCCAGGAGTCGATGATACTGTATCGGCTCTCAACATACTGCACGCATACAGTCAAACAAGTCAAATCGCAACGAGCCGATGACTACCCATCGGCTCCTCCGAAAAAAAAACGTTGAAAGGGTCAAAACTTGGTCGCATCTTTAGGCACATTAACGGCCACTTCTTGGTTTCAAACGGTAACCTGCGACCCTTTTCAAAACGGGCGACCTGTGTCCTTCTTCTTCAAAACGGGCGATCCAAATCTCCAATTGCCCATCGAAAAACGTGCCCTGAACGAACAACTAGTGACAAGTAAGGATGATGATGACAAAGCTGAAATCGCCGAGTTGGACCGTGTCCGTGCTGACGCCCTCCACGCCCTCGAGGCATTTCTTCAGTAGCTCGTATGTGCAGGCTGGCATCTGTTTGTAACTTGTGTGAACCTCTAGAGTCGATGACCGTGCATCGGCTATATATTTTTGCTTTTATTCGGCCGATTTTCAACATCGGCCCCCACATTTTTACTGTCCATAGTCTTACGTGCTTTTACTTAGCCGATTTCATGTATCGGCCCCTCAAGTTTTACTGTCCAACATCCCACATGCTTGGGAAATATTTCTTGAGATGTTGACCGTTGACCGCCACTGGGAATTTCACGCCGTCCAGCTCCTCAAGCATGTACGCGTTCCCTCTTAAAACTTGGTCGACCCTATACGGCCCGTGCCAATTTGGAGACCATTTACCATATGTTGCATCCTTAGTCCCCAAAGGCAACACAGCTTCCCATACCAGATCTCCAACGTGGAACTCCTTTGGCTTCACTTTCTTATTGTATGCACGAGCTACTTTGGCTTTGTTCTCTTTGATTTTCTCAAGCGACCACAACCTAAGTTCAGTCACATCTTCAACACTGTCACTCATCAACGTCGCGTATTCTTCAGCCGTTAGTTCGTTCTGAAAGGTGACGCGTCTTGATCCAGTCGTAATTTCCCAAGGTAATACGGCTTCTTGTCCATAGACCAGATGGTACGGCGAGGTTTTTATCGCTCCATGACATGACATTCGGTAAGCCCATAAAGCCTCTGATAAAACCTCATGCCAACGCCTAGGGTGCTCATCGACTTTTCTCTTGATTAGCTTGATGAGGCTCTGGTTGGATGCTTCAGCTTGCCCATTCGCCTGAGCATAGTATGGAGATGACCTGATCAGCTTAATCCCCATGTCCTCACAGAACTTTCTAAACTCTTGAGAAATAAAGACCGAACCTCCATCGGTCGTGATAGTTTGAGGAATCCCAAATCTATGGATGACATGTTCCTTCACAAAGTTGATAACATCCTTTGAGTTTACTGATTTCATCGGGACAGCCTCCACCCATTTTGTGAAATAATCAGTGATGGCCAAGATCCACATGTGGCCTTTGCTTGATGGAGGATTGATTTTGCCGATCATATCCATGCCCCAACCCCGGAATGGCCAAGGCTTGATGATGGGGTTCATTGCTGACGCGGGTACCATCTGGATTTTTCCAAATCTTTGACATGCTTGGCATCCTTTGTAGTACTTAAAACAGTCCTCAAGCATGGTGGGCCAATAAAACCCCGATCGCCTGATCAACCATTTCATCTTGTGGGCTGATTGGTGAGTTCCACAGGCGCCTTCGTGTACCTCGTGTAGGAGCCGATTAGCCTCGGCTGTCCCCAGACATTTGAGCAATAATCCTTCCAGATTCCTGTAAAACATGTCGTCCCCAATAAGCACATACTTCATGGCTTTGTACCTTATCCGTTTAGGTGCCCCCCGAGCCGAATCCTTCAAGTAATTGAAGATATCGGCTCTCCAGTCGTCAGCTTCCAGGAGCTGTACTTGAATATCGGCTCCCTCTGTTGCATCCTTGTAGCCTGAAGCCATCTGTGCAAGATCATTTGCCTCTACGTTCTGCGACCGCGGGACCCAGGTGAAGTTTACGTACCGGAACTGCGCCATCAGCTCCCGGCAGTGCAACCATAATGGGAAGAGGGACTCGCTCTCACACTTGTACTCCTCCTTGAGTTGGGAAATCACCAACTTGGAGTCTCCAAAAATTTCCACTGCTTCCGCTCCGGCTTCGAGGAGTAACTCCATTCCCTTGCGTATCGCCTCGTACTCGGCTACATTGTTGGTGCGAAGGGTAGACAATCTGATGGAGAAGGAAAATGTTGCCCCCCGGGGCGACACGAGTAAAATGCCGATGCCACAGCCATCGTCACAAACTGATCCGTCGAAAAACATAGCCCACGCTCTTATGGACAGTGCTGCTATGTTAGTGTTGATCCTTTCAGCAATAAGATCGGCCAGCGCCTGTCCCTTAACTGCTTTCGCGGGTTGATACCGGATGTCAAACTCTGACAATGCAAACATCCATTTGCCCAGTCGGCCTTTTAACATAGGAGCCGACAGCATGTGCTTTATGACGTCTGATTTGCATATGATGATAATCTCTGCTGACAGCAAGATATGGCGCAGCTTGGTGCAGGTGAAAAACAGGCAGAGGCACAACTTATCGATATCGGGATACCTTGTCTCCGCGTCCAGCATCCTTCTGCTTATGTAAAATACGACTCGCTCTAGCCCATCATACACTTGCACCACCACCGAGGCGATGGACGTGTCAGCTACTGACAAGTAAATGTAGAACGGTCTGTCTGGCTGGGGTGGAACCAACACTGGCGGCTTTGTCAGATATTCTTTGATCTCGTCGAAAGCTCGTTGTTGTTCTTCCCCCCAGCGGAATTCCTCGTCAGTTTTAATTTTCACGAGTCCCATGAACGGCTCTATCCTTCCTGACAGATTAGAGATGAATCTTCTGACGAAGTTGATCTTGCCGATGAGAGACTGCAGTTCCTTCTTTGTAGTGGGCGGCTTCATTGTTCGCACTGCCTCCTGACTCTTCAGGCCGATCTCAATTCCGCGTTCATGGACCAAGAAACCCAAGAACTGACCGGCCGTCACTCCGAAGGCACACTTCTTTGGATTCATCCGTAGGCCGAATTTTCTTGTTCGGTCCAGGACGCGTTGTACATCGTCCAAGTGTCCTTGCGCTGAAGCAGACTTGACCACCACGTCATCGATGTAGATTTCCACCAGCTTGCCGATTAGATCATGGAAAATATAATTCATGGCCCTCTGGTATGTGGCGCCAGCATTCTTTAGTCCAAACGTCATGACTACATACTCAAACAACCCCACCGAACCTGGGACTCTGAATGCAGTCTTGTGTATGTCTTCTGGAGCCATAAAAATTTGGTTGTAACCAGCATTGCCATCCATGAAACTCAAGATCTTGTGACCAGCCGCTGCGTTGATTAACGTCTCTGCTACCGGCATCGGATACTCATCCTTTGGGGTAGCTCTGTTGAGATCCCGAAAATCTATGGCGACACGCCACCGGCCATCCTTTTTCTCTACAGGTACTATACTAGAAATCCACTCAGCATACCTGCATGGCCTGATTAACTTGGCTGTCAACATTTTCTCGACCTCTTTCTTGACTTCTTCCAGAATTTCGGCCTTCATTTGCCGTGCTCGCTGCTGAAATGGCCGAAATCCTTTTTTAAGCGGGAGCCGATGCTCAATGATGCTCCTGTCTAACCCAGGCATCTCTGTGTAGTCCCAAGCGAAGCAGTCTGGATATTGTTTCAACAGGGCTATCATCGGGCCCCGCAGATCCAGATCTAACTTCTTGCTGATAAATGTTGGTCGTGGCTTATCCCCAGGACCAATGTCGATCTCCTCTAGTTCATCAGCGGATGTAAACCCATACCCTAGCTTTCCGTCACCTACCAAATCGATGCTGAACACAGGGCAAGCAGTAGGTGAGGGCAACAAAAATGATTTGGGCTGATTGCCTGAATATGCTTAGAGCTTGCGTCATCTCTTTTGGCATGAAGTGGGAGGAATGCCTTCCATATGCTGAATTTTCCTACAACAACAGCTTCCAGAAGAGTCTGAAGATGGCACCATTCGAGGCTCTCTATGGTCGCAAGTGCAGAACTCCGATTGGTTGGTCAGGTGCAGGAGAAAGAATCTGGTTTGGCCCTGACATTGTGACTCAGGCAGAGGATAAGGTGCATATCATTCTGGAGAACCTGAAGATTGCTCAAAGTCGTCAGAAGAGCAACTATGACAGGAAGCACACAGATATGGTATATGCCCCTGGTGATCTCGTCTACCTTCGTGTCACTCCCATGAGAGGAACACACCGTTTCGGTATCAAAGGAAAGTTGGCTCCTAGATACATCGGTCCTTTCAAGATACGTGGTAGAAGAGGAGAAGTTGCTTATGCACTAGAGCTTCCGGAAAAACTCAAAGTCCATGATGTTTTCCACATCTCTCAGCTCAAGAAGTGCTTCAAAGACCCCGGCAAGACCGTGGATCATGAGCTAATCGACCTCCAAGAAGATCTCTCTTATCAAGAGCACCCCACCAAAATCCTTGAGACCGCAGAACGAAGGACGCGCAACAAGTCCATCAAGTTTTGCAAGGTGCAGTGGTCACACCATTCTGTTCATGAAGCAACATGGGAGCGTGAAGATGAACTCCGTGCCAACCATCCTTCTCTCTTTGTGTCTTCTTCTTCTTCCTAGAATCTCGGGGCGAGATTCCTGTTTAGTGGGGGAGAGTTGTAGCATCCCAGTTGTCTAACCCCTGTAATGCTACTGGTTATAATAATAAAATGGGCCACTTCCAACATATAATTGTTGCATCATCATCACATCATGCTCATGTCATCATGTCCCCTTGCATTTGAGCATCATATAAAACCTTTTCTTGTTTGGTTCTTATCTCATGTGCATGATTAACTGTAGTTGCCTCTTGATATTGTATTTGGATCTTAATAAATTGTTAAATGCCCAAGTTGAGTTGGGGGCATCTCTCTTTTGACTCCACCACCTTATCTTTCACCACCTTTTATATTCCACCATCCAACTATTCTGAGCTTGGCATTTCGTTGATTTATCTCTAGCTCATGACTGGTTGTTTGGATTCCACCCCTAATCTTTGCTTGGCCTTGTCCACATTTTGGAATGCATATGAATAAATGCCATGGACATCTATTTTGTTTTCACAAAATAGAACCTAGCATTATTAGTTATGCATGGGCCATGCAACCATAACCCTTGGCCTTCTTCTTTTGGTTTGTTTTATTTGCTTAGTAGGAGCTTGGTTTTAAGAGCAACTAGGTGCTCCTTGTTTTGGATCTCTTGGACCATATTTTTAAAAACTACCACCTTGTTTGGCTAAACCCAAACCCTAATATCCCTCTCTCTATAACCCTAAGCTAGATCTAACCTTACCCTATATCTAAACCCTAATCCCTCTCCTCTTCCTTTTGCCACCTCTTGTCATGCTTCCAAACCCTAGCTACCATCTAACCCTCTCCCTCTCTACTCTCTCTCTGCCTACCGTCCCCCCCTCTAGTTCTACCTGCCCTCGTTCTTATCCTGGCCCCACCTGCAGTCCCCTGGCCCAGCTGCAGCCACACCTGCCCCTTGCTCCTGCTGCTACCCGACCTCGCACGTGAGGGAGGGAAAAAGGAACCCCGACGCCACCCTGGCCAGCTGATCCTCCCCCCACGCAACCCTCCTGCCCCTCTCTCGTTCTTATCTGCTCCTCTTCACCCCTGGCCTCGCCCAGATCCCCTCTTCCTCCCTCCTTCTTTCTCCCAGCAAGCCAGAGCGCCCATGGCCTCTAAACCCTAACGACGGCGCCCCCCCCAGCATCCCTTCGCTCCCGAGCTTCCCGAGGCGCGCCAGCAGTACCAGGAGCTCCACCTTCTTCCACTGCTTCGCCGTGACGCGCCGGGACCCGCTGTACCTCGCCGGAGGAACCCCGCCGCCGCCGTGCCCGTGAGTACCAGGACGCTCCCGCCGCCAGCCTCGCCAGCGATCACCGTCCTCGCCGGCCGAATCAACCTCGCCGGCAAGCCCCTGGTGAGACCATCGCCTCCCCAGACATGCCCCTCTGCCCCCTAGCGCATCGTAGCTCCAGCGCCGCCGTCGAACACTCTGCGCGCGCGCCGCGCGTCGCGCGCTGGCAACAGCAGCTGCAGCAGCAGTCGATCTGGCCATGTTCAGAGCTCTGCCCCGCGCGCTACGGCTCCCCTCCGCGCTAGCACCCTAAGTCAAAGTAGTAGGCCGTGGCTCCCTCTACATTTTTCGTTTTGGGGCCGTGCGGTTTGGTGCAACAGCGGCGTCGCCATCGTCGGCCAAAGATCGGGCCAGACGCCGCCGCCAGCAGCGCGCTGCGCCGCTGCCGTCCGACCGCGTTCAACGTTTTGCGTTTAGACCCTTCCCGTTTTTCCCGCCTCACACCCGCAGTCCACCAGCCCCACCCGCCAGCGTCCGTGGGAATCTTGCAAAAAGGCTCCCAGGGAAACTGTTGCTTAACCCGCGGTCCCTCTCTGTCCAGTCGCTGGCGTGTGGACCCACGAGCACCCCGGCCCACCTGTCAGCCGCTTGTGCTGGATAAGGCCACGGTGGCAGAGACTGGGCAGCACGCGTGGGCCTCTGTACCTGGCCCATCTGTCAGCGTCTGAGGCTCGCTGCAGCTGGGTATAAAAACATTTCTGCCTGTCTGTTTTTTTAAAATCTGGTTTAAATAATTTAAATTCAAATTCAAACCAGTAATTTAAATAACTTTTCATGTATAAATCCAAACTTGACAAATAATATATGTTTGAATATCAGAAAAATGAGAGGATTCCAAATATGCCATTCAATTTGCCTTTTGCACAACTAAAATTCCAGGTTTATTTAAATTACCACCAATGCCACTGGATTTTCAATAATTAATAACTTGTGTTTTATAATTCCAAATTAAGCAAATGATATGTCTAAAATGATCAGCTCGACGAGACCTTTCTGTTTATGATATCCATGACTTGAATTGAAGCATGCATCATGTAAATATATAATATACAGCAATGTTATGACAACAAAATGTGAACCAAAACTCCCCAAATATGTTGCTACTTGTTCTCCACACCTCACCATGCCATGCTACATTACTTGCCATGTAACTTGTGCATCATTCATCATGGCATGATTGTTTGCTTGACGCATCTTATTCATATGCTTGTGCTCTATATTCATGTTGGCCTTGTTTGTTTGGTTTTTCTCGGATAGACACTGAGCAGGGGTTGTATCAAGAGAACCAGGAGCACTACCCAGATCCGTCCCTCGCTTCAACTGAGATACCAGGCAAGCACTTCCACATGCTTGCATACATACAGTACCTATTGCCACTATCTTATTCTTGCATCATGGAGTCGCGAATGCATTAAATTGAATCCCAAGTATGCATAGCCTTTACTTTTAAACTCCACCAAGCTTGTTCCTCCATCCCATGAGCCACTACTATAGGAGTTGTTTGAGCCATGTGAGTCGTAGAACAGCATGTGTAGGGTATGTGAGTGTCTGTTGGATAACGAGGTACCTAAACAACTTAACCTGAGTAGTTCTGGGATAACTAAAGAAAGTGGCACCGGTGAGCAACATCTGCTATTTGGTTTTTCCTGCTCACTTGTGTCCCGTAAGACCCCGAGTACTTGATTCCTGTTCCTTGATTTATCGCGCTATCCACATCCGGGAGGTATATGGGACCCCCCTGGGCCAGAGCTTGATTCTGTCTTATTTCTTGGGGCCACAAACTAGTTTGAGGTTTTATTTACTATCCTGTACTTATGCCATGCTACTCCTGTATATGCTGTTTAGGTAAGCGTAATGTTTTCGCGGTATCGACAGTCCCCGATTGGGGATCTGCTGTCGTTTACAGCCATTGTCGCAAACCTTGAGTCCGTCTCGAAGCTTGCTTACTTCGTTGCGGGTGTACTTCAAGGGGTGGCCCCCTGAAATATTTCTGAATCCTGTGATTGTTCAGTCGTGAAAGCCTCGTTGGGTTTTGATTTGGTTTTTCCGAGGTTGATCGAGCGTGTGTTGCTATTGGTGCACCCCGGCCGGGTAAAACTTTCTGAAAGCCGTGTCCGCGGATATGGACGACTTGGAGCACAGTTTCTCGATCATAGACAAGCATAACTAAAGTACCGCCTTAATCTGACTAAGTAACTTGACTAGTAAATAGTGCAACACTCATGGAATGGTTAATAAAATTGCCAACGGATGGGGGGTTGTTCGTCCGCTTCCTTGTCGGTAAGCAGGGAGGAGGATGGATCGGATGAGATTACCATTATAACTGTTGTTCTTAAGTTCACGGACATCCGTCTATCATTGGTTAGGCGGATGGTTAGCGTTTATCTGTAGGATTGCTAGGGTTTACCTTTCGCTGCAATTGCGTCACCCCAGGTTGTGTCCCCTTTAGAGGCATTAAGACTTGCTGAGTACCCTTAGGGTCTCACACGATAAATTCTTGATTCAGATGAACAGGTACCTTCTCAGGACGGATACTGGGTGGAAGAAGCCGAAGATGTGGGCAACGATCGTTCGGTGTAGAGATTCCGGGAACGGGGATCCGTGAGACCTGTAGTTGGGATGTGCTTATTTCTATGGCATCTTATGCCGATTTGCTTCTTATCCGTACTCGGATTCTGTTTGCCGCTTCCGCATGATACTCTGATGTGTGTTGTATGAGGAGTTATCCTAAAATATAGATCTATCTAGGTCATTTGAATCTTGCCGTATGGCGTTGCTATATTTCCTTTCTTTCTAGATGGTATGGCTTTGATGTACTCTTGTATGGTGGCTTGCGTACATACCCACTTGTGTACGTAGTTGATCCCTTCGCCTGCCGACTACGCCGCCCATACAGGTCCCGTTGAGAGGGTAGTGGTTGGGACGTCTGAAAGGACTACCAGTGAGTGGCTTTTGGGGCCCCACCGTACTATTTCAACCACTACCACTCATCCAGGCTTGTATCTAGGAGCGTAGTTCACCGAGGTAGTTACAATTGGTGGTACAATCACCTGGTTCAAACATGAGGGCTGAGCATATCAGTCATGGAAATCAAGTTGAGATTGGTGGTTCTTCATTCTTGGCTTCTTTGATTGTTCTGGGCAACTCTGACATTGATGTCATTTTGGGCATGGATTGGTTGACAGCAAATGCAACTGTGATCGATTGTGCTGAACGCTCAGTGTCTCTGAAGATTCCTGAAGGCCATGTAGTCTTTTCTCCAAGTCTGACTCCTGCTGTCCAGCTCTATTCCTTGGCGACTCTGAATAATGATGCTATGGAAGCTATTCAGAGGGTACCGGTGGTCTGTGAGTTCCCAGATGTCTTTCCTGAAGAGTTGCCAGGTATGCCTCCGGATCGCAAGGTTGAATTCGTGATTGAGCTTGAACCTGGAACGGCTCCTATCTCCAAGAGGCCATATAAAATGGGTCCTTCTGAGTTGGCTGAACTCAAACGACAACTTGATGAACAAGAGAAGTTGGGTTTCATTCAACACAGCACTTCTTCTTGGGGTAGCCCAACAATCTTTGTGAAGAAGCGTGACAGAACCGATAGGCTATGTGTTGACTACCGGGCTCTAAATGCTAAAACCATCAAGAACAAATATCCTCTTCCTCGGATAAATGATCTATTTGATCAGCTAGCAGGAGCTGTGGTGTTCTCTAAGCTGGACTTGAGAAGTGGTTATCACCAAATCAAAATCCGCAAAGAAGACGTGCCCAAAACAGCTTTCACCACTCGCTATGGCCTGTATGAGTACACGGTCATGTCTTTCGGCCTCACCAACGCACCTGCTACCTTCTCGAGGCTGATGAACTCCGTTTTCATGGAGTACCTCGATAAGTTTGTTGTGGTATATCTGGATGACATTCTGGTCTATTCCAAGTCTAAGGAAGAGCATGAAGAGCACCTGCGGTGTGTCCTGAACAAGCTTCGTGAGAACCGCTTGTATGCAAAGTTCTCTAAGTGTGAGTTTTGCCTGCCTGAAGTAACATACTTGGGTCATGTTATCTCTGCCAAGGGCATTGCAGTCAATCCGGAAACCGTGAAGACAATAGTTGAATGGCTTCCTCCTGCTAATGTCAAGGAAGTGCGGAGTTTTCTCGGCTTGGCTAGCTATTGCCGTCGCTTTGTGCAGAACTTCTCGAAGATAGCAAAGCCTCTTACCGATCTCCTCAAGAAAGGCAAGAAGTACCTGTGGACTCCTGCTTGTCAAGAAAGTTTTGAGACACTCAAAGAGAAGCTCACTTCCACGCCAGTCTTGGTTCCTCCGGATACATCTAAGCCTTTCCAGATATTCTGTGACGCCTCTTTGCAAGGATTGGGTGCGGTCCTTATGCAAGAGAGACAGGTGGTTGCTTATGCCTCTCGTCAGTTGAAGACGCATGAGATCAACTATCCCACACATGACCTTGAGCTAGCAGCAGTGGTCTTTGCTTTGAAGCTATGGAGGCACTACTTGCTGGGTAACCGTTGTGAGATCTTCTCGGACCACAAGAGTTTGAAGTATATCTTCACTCAGCCTGATCTCAATCTTCGGCAAAGGAGATGGATTGAAGCAATCAATGACTTTGATGTGACCATCAACTACACTCCAGGCAAAGCAAACGTCATGGCAGATGCGCTTAGCCGTAAAGCTTATGTCAACAACCTCATGGTAGAAGAGCAGCAGCCTCTCTTGTGCGAGGAATTCCGTCAACTCAACCTGGAAATTGTGGAACAAGGGCATCTCCTGAACCTTCTGGCTACTCCTCTCTTGGAAGAACAGATTCGTTCTCGTCAGCTTGGTGATCCGCACACCAGAAAGCTCATCTCTAAGCTTGGCCTTCCGAAGTATGAATCCTTCCATGTTGATGATCAAGGCTCGCTCTTCTTTGAACACCGGATGTTTGTTCCAAACTACCCGGGTCTGAGAGACCAAGTTCTCAAGGAGGCACATGATTCGGTTCTTTCTATCCATCCTGGCAGCACAAAGATGTACATGGACTTGAAAACACAATACTGGTGGCCAGGGTTGAAACGGTATTGCGCCAAGTATGTCTCAGAATGTGATGTCTGCCGTAGGGTGAAGGCTGTCCATCAGAAACCATTTGGTCTTCTACAGCCATTGAAACCTCCGGAATGGAAATGGGAGAAAGTAGAGATGGACTTCATCACTGGTTTTCCAAGGTCGCAGAAGGGCAACAATGCAATCTTTGTTGTCATCAACAGGCTTTCTAAAGTGGCTCACTTCTTCCCAGTCAAAGAAACAATTTCTGGAATTCAGTTGGTTGAGCTCTATATCAACAGGATTGTCTCTTTATATGGGGTTCCACGTGAAATCAGTTCAGACCGTGGGAGCATCTTCACCTCAAAGTTCTGGGAGAGTTTCCAAAAAGCTTTGGGAACAAAGTTGAACTTCAGCACTGCTTACCATCCTCAGTCGCAAGGACAAGTGGAGAGGATCAATCAGATTCTGGAGGATATGCTTAGAGCTTGCGTCATCTCTTTTGGCATGAAGTGGGAGGAATGCCTTCCATATGATGAATTTTCCTACAACAACAGCTTCCAGAAGAGTCTGAAGATGGCACCATTCGAGGCTCTCTATGGTCGCAAGTGCAGAACTCCGATTGGTTGGTCAGGTGCAGGAGAAAGAATCTGGTTTGGCCCTGACATTGTGACTCAGGCAGAGGAGAAGGTGCATATCATTCTGGAGAACCTGAAGATTGCTCAAAGTCGTCAGAAGAGCAACTATGACAGGAAGCACACAGATATGGTATATGCCCCTGGTGATCTCGTCTACCTTCGTGTCACTCCCATGAGAGGAACACACCGTTTCGGTATCAAAGGAAAGTTGGCTCCTAGATACATCGGTCCTTTCAAGATACGTGGTAGAAGAGGAGAAGTTGCTTATGCACTAGAGCTTCCGGAAAAACTCAAAGTCCATGATGTTTTCCACATCTCTCAGCTCAAGAAGTGCTTCAAAGACCCCGGCAAGACCGTGGATCATGAGCTAATCGACCTCCAAGAAGATCTCTCTTATCAAGAGCACCCCACCAAAATCCTTGAGACCGCAGAACGAAGGACGCGCAACAAGTCCATCAAGTTTTGCAAGGTGCAGTGGTCACACCATTCTGTTGATGAAGCAACATGGGAGCGTGAAGATGAACTCCGTGCCAACCATCCTTCTCTCTTTGTGTCTTCTTCTTCCTAGAATCTCGGGGCGAGATTCCTGTTTAGTGGGGGAGAGTTGTAGCATCCCAGTTGTCTAACCCCTGTAATGCTACTGGTTATAATAATAAAATGGGCCACTTCCAACATATAATTGTTGCATCATCATCACATCATGCTCATGTCATCATGTCCCCTTGCATTTGAGCATCATATAAAACCTTTTCTTGTTTGGTTCTTATCTCATGTGCATGATTAACTGTAGTTGCCTCTTGATATTGTATTTGGATCTTAATAAATTGTTAAATGCCCAAGTTGAGTTGGGGGCATCTCTCTTTTGACTCCACCACCTTATCTTTCACCACCTTTTATATTCCACCATCCAACTATTCTGAGCTTGGCATTTCGTTGATTTATCTCTAGCTCATGACTGGTTGTTTGGATTCCACCCCTAATCTTTGCTTGGCCTTGTCCACATTTTGGAATGCATATGAATAAATGCCATGGACATCTATTTTGTTTTCACAAAATAGAACCTAGCATTATTAGTTATGCATGGGCCATGCAACCATAACCCTTGGCCTTCTTCTTTTGGTTTGTTTTATTTGCTTAGTAGGAGCTTGGTTTTAAGAGCAACTAGGTGCTCCTTGTTTTGGATCTCTTGGACCATATTTTTAAAAACTACCACCTTGTTTGGCTAAACCCAAACCCTAATATCCCTCTCTCTATAACCCTAAGCTAGATCTAACCTTACCCTATATCTAAACCCTAATCCCTCTCCTCTTCCTTTTGCCACCTCTTGTCATGCTTCCAAACCCTAGCTACCATCTACCCCTCTCCCTCTCCTCTCTAGCTATCAACCCTAAGTGGCCTCTCCATCGTCTCCCCTCCCTTCTAGCTCCCTTGCTTAATCAAACCTAAACCCTAAGCCACCCTCTTAAACCTATCTAGCATGGCCCCATACCCCCATGTCCCTCTACCCTCTCTCACCATCAAGGACACACCCCCCCTCACCTAAAACTCTAGCTCGAGCCGGCCCTCTCCCTCTCTACTCTCTCTCTGCCTACCGTCCCCCCCTCTAGTTCTACCTGCCCTCGTTCTTATCCTGGCCCCACCTGCAGTCCCCTGGCCCAGCTGCAGCCACACCTGCCCCTTGCACCTGCTGCTGCCCGACCTCGCACGTGAGGGAGGGAAAAAGGAACCCCGACGCCACCCTGGCCAGCTGATCCTCCCCCCCACGCAACCCTCCTGCCCCTCTCTCGTTCTTATCTGCTCCTCTTCGCCCTGGCCTCGCCCAGATCCCCTCTTCCTCCCTCCTTCTTTCTCCCAGCAAGCCAGAGCGCCCATGGCCTCTAAACCCTAACGACGGCGCCCCCCAGCATCCCTTCGCTCCCGAGCTTCCCGAGGCGCGCCAGCAGTACCAGGAGCTCCACCTTCTTCCACTGCTTCGCCGTGACGCGCCGGGACCCGCTGTACCTCGCCGGAGGAACCCCGCCGCCGCCGTGCCCGTGAGTACCAGGACGCTCCCGCCGCCAGCCTCGCCAGCGATCACCGTCCTCGCCGGCCGAATCAACCTCGCCGGCAAGCCCCTGGTGAGACCATCGCCTCCCCAGACATGCCCCTCTGCCCCTAGCGCATCGTAGCTCCGGCGCCGCCGTCGAACACTCTGCGCGCGCGTCGCGCGCTGGCAACAGCAGCTGCAGCAGCAGTCGATCTGGCCATGTTCAGAGCTCTGCCCCGCGCGCTACGGCTCCCCTCCGTGCTAGCACCCTAAGTCAAAGTAGTAGGCCGTGGCTCCCTCTACATTTTTCGTTTAGGGGCCGTGCGGTTTGGTGCAACAGCGGCGTCGCCATCGTCGGCCAAAGATCGGGCCAGACGCCGCCGCCAGCAGCGCGCTGCGCCGCTGCCGTCCGACCGCGTTCAACGTTTTGCGTTTAGACCCTTCCCGTTTTTCCCGCCTCACACCCGCAGTCCACCAGCCCCACCCGCCAGCGTCCGTGGGAATCTTGCAAAAAGTCTCCCAGGGAAACTGTTGCTTAACCCGCGGTCCCTCTCTGTCCAGTCGCTGGCGTGTGGACCCACGAGCCCCCGGCCCACCTGTCAACCGCTTGTGCTGGATAAGGCCACGGTGGCAGAGACTGGGCAGCACGCGTGGGCCTCTGTGCCTGGCCCATCTGTCAGCGTCTGAGGCTCGCTGCAGCTGGGTATAAAAACTTTTCTGCCTGTCTGTTTTTTTTTTTTAATCTGGTTTAAATAATTTAAATTCAAATTCAAACCAGTAATTTAAATAACTTTTCATGTATAAATCCAAACTTGACAAATAATATATGTTTGAATATCAGAAAAATGAGAGGATTCCAAATATGCCATTCAATTTGCCTTTTGCACAATTAAAAATTTCAAGTTTATTTAAATTACCACAAATGCCATTGGAATTTAATAACTTAATAACTTTTGATTTAAAACTCCGAATTCAACAAATGATATGTCTAAAATGATCAGCTCGACGAGACCTTTCTGTTTATGCTATCCATGACTTGAATTGCAGCATGCATAATATAAATATATAGCGAACAACAACTGTTATGACAACAAAATGTGCACCAAAACTTCACTAAAATGTCGCTACTTGTTCTCCACACCTCACCATGCCATGCTACCTTTCTTGCCATGTAAATTGTGCATCATTCATCATGGCATGATTGTTTGTTTGACGCATCTTATTCATATGCTTGTGCTCTATATTCATGTTGGCCTTGTTTGTTTGGTTTTTCTCGGATAGACACTGAGCAGGGGTTGTATCAAGAGAACCAGGAGCACTACCCAGATCCGTCCCTCGCTTCAACTGAGATACCAGGCAAGCACTTCCACATGCTTGCATACATACAGTACCTATTGCCTCTATCTTATTCTTGCATCATCGAGTCGCGATTGCATTAAATTGAATCCCAAGTATGCACAGCCTTTACTTTTAAACCCCACCAAGCTTGTTCCTCCATCCCATGAGCCAACTACTATAGGAGTTGTTTGAGCCATGCGAGTCGTAGAACAGCATGTGTAGGGTATGTGAGTGTCCGTTGGATAATGAGGTACCTAAACAACTTAACCTGAGTAGTTCTGGGATAACTAAAGAAAGTGGCACCGGTGAGCAACATCTGCTATTTGGTTTTTCCTGCTCACTTGTGTCCCGTAAGACCCCGAGTACTTGATTCCTGTTCCTTGATTTATCGCGCTATCCACATCCGGGAGGTATATGGGACCCCCCTGGGCCAGAGCTTGATTCCGTCTTATTTCTTGGGGCCACAAACTAGTTTGAGGTTTTATTTACTATCCTGTACTTATGCCATGCTACTCATGTATATGCTGTTTAGGTAAGCGTAATGTTTTCGCGGTATCGACAGTCCCCGATTGGGGATCTGCTGTCGTTTACAGCCATTGTCGCAAACCTTGAGTCTGTCTCGAAGCTTGCTTACTTCGTTGCGGGTGTACTTCAAGGGGTGGCCCCCTGAAATATTTCTGAATCCTGTGATTGTTCAGTCGTGAAAGCCTCGTTGGGTTTTGATTTGGTTTTTCCGAGGTTGATCGAGCGTGTGTTGCTATTGGTGCACCCCGGCCGGGTAAAACTTTCTGAAAGCCGTGTCCGCGGATATGGACGACTTGGAGCACAGTTTCTTGATCATAGACAAGCATAACTAAAGTACCGCCTTAATCTGACTAAGTAACTTGACTAGTAAATAGTGCAACACTCACGGAATGGTTAATAAAATTGCCAACGGATGGGGGGTTGTTCGTCTGCTTCCTTGTTGGTAAGCAGGGAGGAGGATGGATCGGATGAGATTACCATTATAACTGTTGTTCTTAAATTCATGGACATCCGTCTATCATTGGTTAGGCGGATGGTTAGCGTTTATCTGTAGGATTGCTAGGGTTTATCTTTTGCTGCAATTGCGTCACCCCAGGTTGTGTCCCCTTTAGAGGCATTAAGACTTGCTGAGTACCCTTAGGGTCTCACACGATAAATTCTTGATTCAGATGAACAGGTACCTTCTCAGGACGGATACTGGGTGGAAGAAGCCGAAGATGTGGGCAACGATCGTTCGGTGTAGAGATTCCGGGAACGGGGATCCGTGAGACCTGTAGTTGGGATGTGCTTATTTCTATGGCATCTTATGCCGATTTGCTTCTTATCCGTACTCGGATTCTGTTTGCCACTTCCGCATGATACTCTGATGTGTGTTGTATGAGGAGTTATCCTAAAATATAGATCTATCTAGGTCATTTGAATCTTGCCGTATGGCGTTGCTATATTTCCTTTCTTTCTAGATGGTATGGCTTTGATGTACTCTTGTATGGTGGCTTGCGTACATACCCACTTGTGTACGTAGTTGATCCCTTCGCCTGCCGACTACGCCGCCCGTACAGGTCCCGTTGAGAGGGTAGTGGTTGGGACGTCTGAAAGGACTACCAGTGAGTGGCTTTTGGGGCCCCACCGTACTATTTCAACCACTACCACTCATCCAGGCTTGTATCTAGGAGCGTAGTTCACCGAGGTAGTTATCAATGCGCTACTCTGCCAGGCCAGTGGATAAGACCAGCCTCACCCCGTTTTTTGTAGCTTCAATGCGCTCACAGCCGTCTAAACTGACTCCAGAGATCGGCTCTTGGTCTTCTGCTTCCCAGACGTTCATGCCAGCAATGGAAATCTCGATAGAATCGTCTGCATGGATGACCTCCACTTCATCTCCGTCCCACTGTATTAGGCACTGGTGCATCGTGGATGGAATGCAGCAATTAGCGTGGATCCAATCCCTTCCTAGCAAGACAGCGTAGGTACTTTTGCTGTTCACGACGAAAAATGACGTGGGTATGGTTTTCCTGCCCACCGTCAGATCCACGTTCAGTACGCCCTGCGTTTCCGAAGACTGACCGTTGAAGTCGCTTAACGTGACGTTGGTTTTGATCAGGTCTGCAGTGGAGCGTCCCAAACGCCGTAGCATGGAGTATGGCATGATATTGACTGCCGCTCCGGTGTCCACCAACATCTTGCTGACAGGTTGCCCATTGATGTAGCCTCGCAGGTACAGAGCTTTCAGATGTTTGTAACCCTTCTCACGTGGCTTCTCAAAGATAACCGGCCGTGGACCGCAGTCAAACTGTGCCACTGGTAGCACATTGGTTCGTGGCGCGCAGAATTCTGCCGGAAGTACGAACACCATGTTTGTGCCAGCCGATGTCTGTGCATCGGCTTTTATTGGCTTGGGGCGCCACTCTTTCCTTGTCGGGCGGCCTTCCGTCTCCAAAGTCTGCCTCACTTTGACGGCCAGATCAGGTCGTGCTTTCTTTAAAGCGTGGAGATACTGCGCTTCGGCTTCCTCCAAGTTACGCAGCCGTTGCACTCTACGCTTTTGGGTGTGTCTGAGTCCATCGGGGCACCACCTTGGACGGTGATACCTGTCTTCTTCTTTGTCATCCCTTGGCTTCTCGAGGCCCTTTGCTCGAGCGGACTCCTTGTGACGGCTCTGAGGTTGGAGAGGCCCTAGACGTTTGAACACTGACACTGGCCTCGTGCCCTCCTTCTGCTGTCCACATTCTGGGCAGTTGTCGACTGTAGGCAATCGGCTCATTCCCACGTCCCAGCAATACTTGAAGAAGGGACAATCCCAATGTTTGTCTGCGCCTTCCTTTTCTTTGGACGGTCCCCTAGCGAGGTGCTCATATCCTTCGTCGTTTCCATCGCGCTGGCGCCGTTGATCATAATGACGCTCATACTTGTTAAGGAGATGCGTGGAATGTGGCTTCTGATACCGCACCCTCCTCACATGTTCCTCTGTTAAGTATCGCCTGTCATTGTGGCCGGGCCGGTCGCGTGGACCAGCCTCCTTTCTTTCTTTGCCCCGAGAGTGACCACCTTCCTCCTTGTCCGTGTTATGGTGGTACCCAGACCCTGCCATATTAACACCGAACGAAAAGTCCAGCTGACGCCTCGCGGAGCGACTGAGTTCTACCATGTTGACGCCGGGAAACGGGTTCGTGTCCACTTTCATGGCGAACTGCCCAAGGATCAGACGGCCTTGTTCTATCGCCATTTGGATTTGGCGACGTAGCTCCTTGCAATCGTTGGTGGCGTGGGTGAACGAGTGATGCCACTTGCAGTATGGTCTCCCGTTTATTTCCTGAGCCGTAGGGATTTTGTGGCCTTCGGGTAACCTCAGCTGTTTCTCCTTCAGCAGTAAATCGAATATCTGCTCGGCTTTGCTCACATCGAAGTCAAACCCTTTTGCAGGCCCTTGCTGTTTCACCCACTTGCAGGACACAGGGTCTGCCCCCCGAGCCCACTCAGCCACGGCCACCTCCTGGTCTTGTGTAGGATCATCTTCTTCTGTATCGACCAGGCCTATGGGACGCTTGAACTTGTCTTGGTATAACTCAGGGTGGCGTTGTTCATACATCGTCAGTTTCTGGGCCATGTGCGCCAATGAGTTGTACTCCACTTGGAAAGCCAGATCCTTGATGGGTGCTAAGAGACCCAACGCCGCCAGCTCGACCGCTTCCTTCTCAGTTAAACGAGCCGAGTAACATCGGTTCTTGACGGTCCTGAAGCGCTGGATGTATTCGGCTACAGTTTCTCCCCGCTTCTGTCGCACCTGCGCCAGGTCTGCAATGCCAGCTTCGGTAGCCTCTGAATGGTACTGGATGTGGAACTGCTCTTCTAGTTGTTTCCAGGTGCGAATCGAATCAGGTGGCAGCGAGGTGTACCACCCAAAGGCTGGCCCCGTTAGAGATTGCGCAAAATATCTCACGCGCATCTGATCCGATGCCGAAATCATGCCTAGCTGTGCCAGGTATCGGCTTATGTGCTCGATTGAGCTTGACCCTTCTGACCCGCTGAACCTGGAGAACTCAGGGAGCCGATACTTGGGTGGCAGCGGAATCAGGTCAAACTCGTTGGGGTACGGCTTTGAATAGCCGATTGTCCGTCTCTTCGGCACGAAGCCGAACTGGTCTCTCAGGATGGTACTGATTTGCTCCACTGTTTGAGCTGCAGGGGCTAGATTCTCATGACTTGTTCCAGTGGCATACTTGGCTAGCCACGCCTGTTTGTCAGCGTCCATCCCAGACATCGCTGCTCCAGGAACGCCTGCTCCTGAAGATCCTGCCCCAGGAACCCCTGCCGCAGAAACTCCTGCGGTTGCAATCTGGCTGGTGCGTGCCAGGTTACTGCAGTCCGGCACGTAGGCGCATATATATCCGTGTGGGATCTCCTTAGGTGGCTCAAACAGGAATTGGCAATCGCCTGGATCGCCTCCAGCCTTGTAGACGACGTACGCCGCTGATCCTGGCGGTTCTGGAGCTGCGAGTGTGAACGGCAGTTGCGGCCTGGTCTGGAGCGGTCTTTCTCCTTGGTGGGTCCCTAAAGTGGGCCCCGACGGAGAGTACTGATGTTTCATGATCTCCTGAACTACGCGAACCGCGACCCGCTCGAAAGCGTTCACCAGGCTCTCAGAGTGGCGGTGCAGAGAATGAGCCACCATGTAGTTGACCTCCTGTCGTAGAGCCCTGGTGCGCTCCTCCGAAGGAACAGACAGATCCACCTCATCGAGAGCACCCTCGGGGGAGAACCCCCTCCACTTGATGCCCTGCTTACGGGTCCTCTCGAAAGAGCCGATGTGGTCGGCTTCGAAGAGTTCTCTGATCTCGTCATACTTCGCCTTGTGCTCTTCAGGAAGCTCGTCGTACGTGACTGGTCTGTTCTCCATCGCAGCGTCAGATGTTGATGCAGATGTTGTTGACCATCCCACCGGGCGTGCCAGAATGTGTTGCCTGTCAAAACTCGTCGGCGAGCAGCGACGAGCAACACGAAGAGCCGGGAGGCTCCCAGAACTGCTGGTGGGCCCTGGTCCCTCGGGCAACGGCCCGCAAAACTCCGGCACGCACGTCCTGGCTTGGTTCGAGGGCGTGCCACCTGACCTATACCTGATCAGGGAGGTGATGGATTGCTCCGATTGGTTTCCTGCATGGTAAACAAGTATACGTAAAATTCGAGCCGTGACCGGCTCCCAGGTTTCCCTGTAAATCGGCTCCTAGAGACGATTGTCCCATGGTTCTGCATTAGATTTACGATAACATGGGGTTTTGCTTGATCACTACAAGTTAAATCGATCTACGACAGTTTAGTGTTTTCACCACGTAACTGGAACGTCCTACACGTAATTGAGCCTGGTATGTACGAAATATGAAGAATATTAACCCTAGAGGAGGCCTAATAACCAACGCAGAGTCAATTACCGGAACAATCTTCTCTAGAACGAATAAGCCACGTCCTTACGTACTACTGGATCGTTCAACCCGTTTGTAAGGCCTGATCACGTAGATATTAAACTAAACCTTGACGAACAAGGCACAACTATAACAGATCGAATCGGCTAAGTAAAGATCAAGCAAGATGCCACCCTCACACCCGGGAAAAGGTGCAAAGGCGGCGAGATAGCTAGAGGTAGCATAACTAAACAATCATAGCGAAAAGTACTGATGCTAACCCCAACAAATCTATGATAATAGTGTTACTCGCCATCAACAAGGCTTCAGTACGAGTAACACCAGATAACGCATAAGTAGATACTGCCTAGATCGCAAGATGCGATCTAGGCAGCATGGCACTTACCCGAGAAAAAACCCTAGAAACAAGGGGTGGCGATGCGCCGAGATTGTGGTTGTTGCGAACGTGATTGTCCTCCTTTTCTTGATAACCTTAGGTACATATTTATAGTCCGGAGACTCTCTACTTTTGGAATAACTCTACAACTCTATCTTTACCTAAACTGAAACGGAACCTAAACTGAAACGAAACCTACTATGATACAAGATACACGGGCAATTCAGCCCAAATCTACGCACTAGGCCGATCCAACAACACGTTGAATATATGTATCTTCCAAGCCCATCTTGATCACGGCCCATCTCCTTCTTTGGCCAAAATATGGTGATAACAAAGTAGGACTGCAAACACAAAAGTAGCTTGATGAAAATTACCTTTTTATGAAAATAATCTTCCTGAATGAACTCGTGAAACATCATCAAGTGACACAAACTCCATCTACAGACACGCAAAACACTAATTATGAACAACATTTTGTAGATCAACTACACAATTATAAAATAGTCAAGGTTTTAGGACTGTTAGTACTAGCCACTCTCGGTAGATGGACTATATGGTTAGATCTAGATGATCTGAGAGAGAGACAGAGGGAGATAGGTACTACCTGCACCTGTGTTCGACGAGCACGAACCGGAGGGGATGCCGGAGCTAGCTCCAGCGTCGGTGGCCATGGGGAAGGGTGTGGGGCGAGCGAGAGGTGAGCGTGGCGGCAGTGGAGCTTCCCATCGGCGCAGCGCTAGCCTAGATCGGGTAGGGCTTGTAGGTGGGGCGGCTAGGGCACGGCTAACCTCGTGAGGCGTGCTGCCGGCCCCCCACCTCCTTTATATAGCGCTGACGATAGGGGACCACCAACCAGATAGGGTTGGGCGCCCCCGATCAGGGTGCGGATAGGGTCGTGACGGGCCGTTGGGCCCATTCACGTTTGAGATCTATCTAACATTCTCCCCCTAGATCTCGACTTTACTTTTAACTTTGTACTTTACTCGTTTCATCACAGATTGATACATAGAGCATGTTTCATCGTCTCGGCTCAATTGCCGATAGAATCAGACATCCACTATATACCTTCCTGTTTTGAAACAAATTCTGTTACTTTAGGGCCTCTGTAGTCCAGGAATCATGGGCTTCCCATTAAAACCATGCCGGCTATGTGTTCCTTGAACACATTGGGTAGTAAGCCTTTCGTTAGCGGATCCGCAAGCATATCCTTTGTCCTTATATGCTCGAGTCTTATAGTTTGATCCTGGACTTTGTCCTTCACAACATAATACTTTATATCTATAGACTTTGTAGCATTACTCGACTTGTTGTTGTGAGCATAGAATACTGCGGGCTCGTTGTGACAGTACATCTTTAGTGGCCTGCTGATGCAGTCAACCACTTTCAAGTCGGGCAAAAATTTCTTTAACCATAACGCCTGTCCCATGGCCTCATAACATGCTATAAATTCTGCATACATCGTAGATGATGCAACTATCGACTGTTTGACGCTTCTCCACGAAATAGCACCTCCTACGAGAGTAAAGACATACCCTGTCGTGGACTTTCTGTCGTCTTTATCTCCCACAAAATCTGCATCTGAATACCCTTTTATCTCTAGGGAATCAGATCTCTTATATGTTAGCATGAGGCCTTTTGTGCCTTGCACATAACGCAAAGATTTCTTTACCATCTTCCAGTGCTCTGTGCCTGGATTCTCTTGATATCTACCGAGTACCCCGGTGATAAAAGCTAAGTCAGGGCGAGTGCACACTTGTGCATACTGTAAGCTTCCAACAACCGAAGCATATGGTACTGACTTTATTTGATCGATCTCATATTGATTCTTTGGACATTGGGATTTCCCAAAACTATCGCCCTTGACTATGGGAGCGGGTGTTGCATTACTCGCATGCATATTGTATTTCTTTAAAATCTTTTCACAATACGCTTTCTGCGACAATCCTAACACTCCATTCTTTCTATCTCGGTGAATTTCTATGCCCAAAACATAAGAAGCTTCACCAAGGTCTTTCATGTCAAAATTTTATGACAAAAACTTATTTGTCTCTAGTAGTAGACTAACATCACTGCTGGCAAGCAGGATGTCATCCACATACAAAATTAGGAAAATATATTTCCCACTTTTGAACTTTGCATAAATGCAGTTGTCCTCAACATTTTCCTTGAATCCAAATCTTTTAATTATATCATTAAACTTTAAATACCACTGCCTAGAGGCTTGCTTTAACCCATAAATGGATTTCTTTAGGCGGCATCCCATATGTTCCTTCCCCTCCATGAAAAAACCCTTGGGTTGTTTCATGTAAACATTTTTTTCTAAATCTCCATTTAGAAATGCCGTCTTAACATCCATTTGATGTTACTCTAAAACAAAATGTGCAACTAGTGCCATGATGATTCTGAAGGAGTCCTTACATGAGACCAGAGAAAAGGTCTCATTGTAATCTACACCTTCTCTTTGCGTAAAACCTTTTGCCACAAGTCTAGCTTTGTATTTTTCTACATTCCCATTGGAGTCATACTTTGTTTTGTAGAACCATTTGCATCCTACTGTTTTGGCTCCTTTAGGAATTTCCTCTAAGTCCCAAACATTGTTAGAACTCATCGATTTCATTTCATCTTCCATTGCCTCCACCCACTTGGCTGAGTGAGGGCTACTCATGGCTTCTTCATATGAGGTAGGATCGCCCTCCATATGAACTACGTTGTAGACTTTGTAAATTTCTTTGGAAATGGCTGGTCTTCGTTCTCTTTTAGACCTTCTGAGTTTATCAGACTCTTGCTCATTTCTTGCCTCGGGTTCAGACACATTTTCAGTATGTGGCTGTTCTGGCTCCCTTTCGTGCTCAACAGTGGGTTCAAGTGGCTCCTGATGGACAGGTTCCAAACTTTCTCCCATTGTTGTCACGTGTGGAGTCACAACAAGTGCCGGCATCACAACCTTAGGGGTTGTAGATGGTGGCACAACAGGTAGCGATAAAAATGGCTCCTGAGTCATCGGATTAGGTACATGCACCCTCTTCTCCTCAAGATCAATTTTCCGAGCTACCGTGCTCCCCCTCATTAATTCGTCCTCCAAGAAGACTACATGTCTCGTTTCTACAAACTTTGTGTATCTGTCATGACAGTAGAAACGATAGCCTTTTGACTTATCTGGATAGCCAATGAAGTGGCAAGATACTGTTTTGGGGTCTAACTTTGCAATGTTTGGATTGAAAACTTTTGCCTCGGTTGGGCTCCCCCTGACCCTCAAGTGGTGCAGAGAGGGGACTCTGCCTGTCCATAGTTCATACGGTGTTTTGGGCACCGATTTACTTGGTACTCTGTTGAGAATGTGAATCGAGGTTTTAAGTGCCTCCATCCATAATCCCAATGGGAGGGTGGAATAGCTCATCATGCTGCGCACCATATCCATAAGGGTACGGTTACGCCTTTCAGCTACTCCGTTTTGCTGAGGCTCGCCCGGCATAGAATATGGGGCGACTATTCCATTTTCCTACAGGAACCTTGCAAAGGGTCCTAGTACTTGACCATATGGAGTATGCTGACCGTAGTACCCCCCCCCCCCCCCCCCACGATCGGACCAAACTATCTTAATTCTTTTGTCATGCTGATTTTCTACTTCAGCTTTGAAAATTTTAAATTTATCCAATGCTTTAGATCTTTCTTTAATTGGATAAATATAACCATATCGGGAGTGATCATCCGTGAATGTTATGAATGAATCATAGCCATCCACACTTTTCACCGGAAACGGTCCACAAATATCCGTGTGGATTATTTCTAGTGTAGCTATACTTCGGTTTGCACCCTTTTTAATTTGTTTGACATACTTTCCTTTAATGCAATCTATGCATTGTCCTATGTCTGAGAACTCTAACGGAGGAAGAATGTCATTTTTAACGAGGCTTTCTATTCTTCCCCTCGAAATATGGCCTAATCTGTAGTGCCATAACTTCTACGAGTCAAGAGTTCGCTTTCTTTTCTTTTGTTCTTTGTTCGACAAGGGAACTTGTTCATTCACATCACACACAGAAAATACTTTCTCATGCAAAGATAATAAATAAAGCTTGTCATGTAGTGTAGCTACACCCACACAAATATCTTTTAACCAAATGGCACATTTGCCATGTCCAAAATAACACTCATAAGAATCTTTGTCCAAGCACGATACACTTATTAAATTTCTATGAATGGAAGGAACAAAAAGAACATCCTTAAGCAAAAGAGAAGAGCCATCAGCCAGCTCCAGAGGAATGTCGCCAACAGCCTCCACTTCTGCTTCAATCCCATTCGCCACTTCAATGAGTCTTTCTCTTTTTGGCAAAATCCTTGTCGAATGGAACCCCTGTAAAGAGTTGGCAACATGAACAGTTGCACCAGAGTCAATCCACCAAATAGATCTAGAAAACTTTTCATACAGAGATTCATTAACAAAAGAGACTATATCTTTACCGTTTTTGGCCATTATGTACTTCAGCCATACTGGACAATCCTTTTTGTAGTGGCCAACCTTTTTGCAGTGGTGGCACTGGTCTTTTTCCCCAGGGGTGGACTGTTGGTACTGGTGCTGGTGCTGCTGTGGGCCCTTGTCATGTGGCTTGGAAGGTGAGCCACCATGGTTACTGTTTGTGAAGTTCCTATTCCTATTGTCCTTCACGAAGTTTAAGGAACCACCGTGAAGAGCCTTCAAACTTTCCTCCTCTCGGGAGCACATCCCTATCGTCTTTTCAATGTCCCACTTTTCAGGGGACATGTTATAGTTTATTACGAAGTTCTCGAATGGCTGTGGAAGAGAGGCCATCACCAGGTGCACCAGAAGTGCAGGCTTTAGCTTGAGGTCCTCATCCATGGGTTTCAGCTTGGCTGCCATGTTTGACATCCTCAAGATGTGCTCTCTTATTCCGTGTGGCCCTCCTGTGTACTTTTATGTCACCAGCTGTTTTAACAGCCGGGTTGCGTACATCTTTGAAGAGCCAGTAAACTGGCTCTTTATCTTTTTAAGGTATTTGCCCACGGAGGTACACTCTCCAATTGAGCCCACTATAGCGTTATCAATTGTGTTCTTTACAAAAGCCAAACATTTCTTATTGGGGTTCACCCACTTTTGATTGTCTATCGAGTAGGCCAGCTCCAAAGGAGCATGGTCCCTCTTTCTCTTTTCAAATGCAGCATTTTCCTCAGCATCGCCCCTCACAGGGTCATCGGGCTTGACTGGTTTCTTGGTGTCAACCACCCAGTCCACTTCGGCGCATACAAACGCCGGATCAACCTTTTTCCTCTATTCGGAGTAGTTGTCCCCCCTTAGCAGTGGGATGTCCTTCAAACAACTCATGAGGTTGAGACCTCCTAAAAACCACAAAATATGTGAGATCACCAAAGAAAACAAATGTATGCATTAATCCAACGTTGGTACAAGTTAAGCATGCAATTGTTTGTGCCATTTAAAATTACATCACCGTTGGGTAGAAATAAAGTTAAATGCACCTTTAATACTCAATGAAAACGATCATGATCATGCTTATTAATAACGTTGGTCAATTAATAACATGGGACACAATCATATTTAATTACTTTGTCACATCTTTTATAACAAAAATTTAAACAAACTTCTATTGCATTATTGCAATTTAATACAACTATTTGCAGCGGAAACATTTATAATGACTTTCATAATACTTTGTACTTTGCAGAAAAAATTCTGTCTTTATTTCATTCTCTAGTCAAGATATACTTGAAATAAAATGACTAGAGAAAAATGTTTGAAAATTGCTTAAAAAACTAAGCAAAAACAATAAAACAGCTAATAAAACAGTTATGTAAAAAAGAAAACAGAAACAGAACAGAGCAGCAACGGCCCAGCGTGGCCCAGCGCGCGACGCGGCACATAGCAGCAGCCGCTCACCTGGCAGCGGCTTGCGACGGCCCAACGCGGCCCACCTGACCGCGCTGCCCCGCGCGGCACTTGGCTGCCCCCCCTCCCTCCGCGACCCACTGGAGCCCAACAGGCTGGCCACTTGGCCTACTCGGCCTGCAACCGCCGGCCCCCGCCCGCCCCGCTCAGATGCATGCTGGTGAGCGGCTAGTCATAGTGCAAGTAACTTCAGAAGTAACTAAGGGTCTAACTCAACAAATTGCTTATATGGTAGTGAGTTGATGAAGAGAGAGGAAGATGGAGTAGCATACTACCTCCGTCCGTGTTTTTTTAACCAAGAAATAAGGATACGTCGTTGGCCAAGTTGAGAGACGAGCTCGAGGAGGTAGGGTTCGCATGAAGGAAGTGGTGAAAGCAGTGGACCGGGGTGATTAAACCAAAGAGATTCTCTCAAGAAACTTGTGGTAGCTTTACAATTTTCGTGAAATCTTATAACAACTTATTGTGAATTTTTTAGGTGAACTTAATTTATATATGGAATTGACCTTAAATAGTTATCTAAATATTTTACTTTTATTTTTCATAGAGATAGATTTTGAATATGACAACATATTTCTGTAAAAAAATAGGTTAACTTAATTTATATATGCCATTGACTTTAAATAGTTATCTAAAATAATTTACTTTTATTTTTCATGATTAGGGAAGTCTAAAAAGTATTTTAATAAAAATAAAACAGTACCAACGCTCCCCCTCCATGGCAATAGTTACTGTGGTTGCGTGGAAGGAATAGAACCTCGTGCAAAAAGAATTGTTGAAATTTAGAAGTTACCGGCACCCTTTGGCACATGTCACTGGTGCACGAGTTAGAGCACCACTCTGGTCCTAATTTTATTCCCGTTGCTATGCAAGGGCATGTTTTCTAGTAGTAATAAAGTAAAGATACAATGAAAGTTCATGTTTATCTGAGATGTGTATTACTGAACCAGCTTCATACGGAGCATGCATGGCGTGTTACTCGTGAGTGCACTTCACCAGAGGCATCGAGGTGCGTTTGGGGAGGAGAGAGTTAGTGGGTGACATGGGGCGACGGGGTTGGGGAAGATAGAATTTCTGGTAGATGGAGAGATATTTTGTGGGATTTTTTCAAGATTTTCAAAATTTAATCAAGTTAGACCCAACTGTTATAGTTTTGAAATTGTATAGAATTCAGATGTTGATGTCATTTTGATTATCTCCCTATTGTTCTAGTGTATATAATTAAATATTGTTTTGTGGTTTCAATTGACATATTTTTAGATATGGAAAGTAATTACTCAGTCAAAATCAGTAATAAGTTATTTTATTATTTTGACGGTAATAAATTATTTTCTAGTGGTGTATGTTATATTATGATCTAAATTAAATATGACTTTGTTATCGATCGTCGAAGACCTAGGTTTTCACCATTATATATACTTGTTGTGAGCCATCGGTTGGGACAGGTCGCATCTGATAATCCCCGTCGTGGTTTTTTCCTCTCTTTTTTGGAGAGATTTTTCACATTAAATCTTGTGTTCTCTACTTTGATTTTGTTTTTGTTCTTTTTTATTTGCTTGACGTGTTTATAACAGTGCATAAGCCTATGTGATGATATGTTTCTCTTTGCCGTCTAGGTAAAACAAAGAGCTCCTGTATCATATTGTAGAGGAAGCGATACAAGCTGGAGCAACAACCATCACCATTCCAGACACTGTTGGGTGCAATCTTCCTTCTGAATACGGCAAATTAATAGCTGACATAAAATATAATACTCGTGGGATTGATAATGTCATTATCTCTACACATTGCCATAATGACCTTGGCCTTGCTACTGCAAACACATTAGCGGTACTCCCTTCACTTTATTTATTTACATCATCCTTGTTGTTGAAACGTGTAGCTTGGGTATTAGATCAATGACAATGAATTTGAGGATTTTTTAAACGATACAAAGAAGTTGCAGAGAACAAAAAGGTGATACTTGATACATCTTATTGTTTCAATGATATTATCTACCTATTTGAATTCTCTCTAAGAACCAGGAAATAATTGATAATTAATACTTCCATTGATATATGTAAGGCATTTCAATTCTTTCTAAAAACTAGTAAGATTTTCTTCTATATTTTGTTACTCAACAACTATATTGTCCCATAGATGTTAATCCTTTTGAATGAGTATTTAGTTTCATTCACGGAGTTGTGCCCTGATATTTATGTGCTACTTTAGAAATCTACTATACATAGCAGTTGATGAGTTATTATCATTATTTGTAGCGTATAACTGTCGAAGACATCGAAGCATTACTATCTGATGAAATATTAAAGCCCGAGGTTATCTGGTCCCTTGTTGATGTACAGGTACGCATATACTTGAGATATAGTGGATTACTAATTAATTAATAAAGAATTGATGTTAAACTTTAAATTTTCCCCATGGCAGGCAACATGTGGTACATTAGGTTTATCTACAGCTACTATAAAACTAATAACTGTAGATGGAGAGGAGAAGATAGGATGTTCAGTTGGAACATGTCCAGTTGATGCCGCTTATAAGGCTATTGACAAGATAGTACAGGTTAGTTATGATAACATTGTTTTATCTTTCCACCACCAATTCTTATTTTATTTGCTTTATTTTTTAGATGTCTACTACACAAGTTTCCATGAGATGTATTATGGATGCAATCATTTTATGTTCATATATTAATTTGGGTAGACATATTTTCTAGCATACTACTATCATTGTGATATTTGAAACCACTAGAATAGAAGTCACATTTTCTAGTGGCTTGGGATGTAGCTTATTCCCATTGTATGATCTCTGACAGTACCAATAGCATATTTCATAAATCAATCATGTATACCAATAGTCTGAGATGTGTAATGGTTAGCGGCTTTAGGATGAAATTGCATTATTTGTTTCCTTGTTCTATTTGAACATAGCATGTACAATAGAAGATTTGAAGGGCTCCTTATATATTTTATCTTCACAAAGTAGTTATGGAAAATTAAATGTTGTAATCATTTAGTTTAATTTGAAGGGCTTATCCATATGTTCACTAGCCATAGTTCATCATAGTATGTGGAAACTGAAAAATATTCCAATCATCTAAAATGTATTATGTAAATTTCATTGGAAGAGCTTAGCCTCTTAATTATTCCTATGTTGATTAGGCCATTTGTATATTTTAACTACGGAGTCATGTGTCATACATCGGGTAACTTTCTGATCAGCAACAATACAAAAATCTTGAATGAATGCATGGATATAACTGTGCTTGACTAGCTCCTATTAATTTGCATGAAAGAAGTCCGGTGAATTGGTAGGTCTTCGAAACCTTACATGTATTTTTATGCGAATTAAAACCTTATGTATCTGACTCCCTTAATTATGTTTCATGCCTTACCAATTGATAAAAACCTGATATGTTTTGACTTAATTTTGTAATTATAATCTCCAGATTCAAACTGTACTTCAAGAATATACTATGACCGTTGAAGGTGTTGATGCAATTGCAACAACTCGAGTGGTCATCACCGGAGATGTCAGCAACAATGAATACGCTTTGACGGATCAACGCAATAACAAACGTTTCTTTTGGTAAAAATTACACAAATGCTCGCTGTTTTCAACCCTAGGGGTAATTGAAAATCCATCTATATCAATGACTTTTTTATTCTCATTGTCTAATGAAAAATGCCCATTTGGCTTTAGTGGGAGTGGCGTAGCGAAGGACGTTCTGTTGTCCAGTGTACGAGCTTACATGAGTGCTCTAAACAAGATGTCCAATTTTGTTGGTGTCCAAAGATCCAGCAGCGAAGCACCTGGAAGTATGAGCGTTCAAAAGACAGAAGAATAAGGTTTGGGGCTCCTTGCGTCCGCTGACCAGTGGGAAATGGCCTGCTAGGAAGTGTTGAACCGAAGCAAAAGCCCTTGAGTCTTTATTTGATTGAATTTGAATTGTAAATTTCAAAAGACACGTGCACTTGCCACATATATATATTTATAAAATAAAATAAATTCGAGAATTGTCGTATTTTGGGTCTTGGTTTACATTCACGGTGGGCATAAAACCCTATACCCGAAGCCCGAACCCAATGCCAAAATACCCAAAACCCGAAAAGTCGGGTGCAAAATCGGGTTGCAAAAGCCAAAACCCGAATTAATTTCTAGAAATCCAGGTTCTAGCCCATGGTACCCGAACAGCCCAAAGTATACGTAAGGCCCAATAACCTGTGTAGCCAAGCTAGCAGCCCAGCTACAAATTTCTACTATCAGGCCCAAGAAGCAACAACCAGAGGTCACGTGAACACAATCCCCACAAAAACCAAAGTTCCCGATTCCCCGCCACCTGACTCGCAAGCCGCCGCCACAACTCCACCGCTCCTCTCCTTGTGTGCATCAGCGCCTTTGTGGCCGTCTCCATCTTGCCCGGCAGCTCCTCTGGCCCTCCTGCTCTTCCTTCCTCTCCCTAATTCTCCATATTCTTCGACTTTTTTGCTCACGCAGCTTCTGCTCACCTGCGTCTGTCGCCGCCGCAGGCTACATCTGCTCGACTCCGGCCACTCGCCATGTTGTGGGGATCTAGCACGAGGAACGCCATAGGGATGGGCTGCCACACCGGAAGAGAGCGTATGCATCGAGCCGACGAAGGGCAATGTCTCCATTTAGTTCGGGTAAATTGGGAAAACCCGAACTCGAACCCGATTTTTCGGCTACCCGAACTGTCGGGTTTCAGTTTTTTTAGACAAAATGCGGGTGTTAATTTTGAGAACCCGAATTTCTGGAAACCTGACCTGAATTTTTCGGGTTACCCGAACGCCCACCCTGAGTTCACATCATGGTTTGCGATAGGCGGAGCCATAGGGCCATCGATAGTGTCTTCTTCTAGGGATCCACACGAGCAAACTTCACATCATATATTGTCTAGTCATCGAGCCGAGTCCACCACAAAGCCAGCCCATTTCTTTCCTTTGTCCCACTTTTTCTGTGGAAACCGGTTAGAAGCCCAAACATGAGAATCGCTTAGGACAATGTACAATGGTAGAAAAGAGTATGTCTTTCCTTAGCCCTTCATATCATCTAGAGAAGCTATTAAAGATAAGTCATACAACATATTATCTCTAACTATCATCCCTAGCAATTAATGAGTGTTAACTATTTTGCAAAGAATATACGGATCTGGTAGATACATATGGTTGACTATTCTCCATAAGCAAGCATGATCAAAAGCACACTATGTAATACTTTGTTTATGATTAGTAACAAATGGACTAGATTATTTGTACTCTGGTGCAAGTGGGATACAGAAGGAGATATACCTATAGGAAAATAATAAAAGGTGTTTATTACCATATCTCATTTAGTTAATAATATTTTTATATGATGCTATAGCTATATCAATTGAAAATATTGGTACACGTGTGCTATGTAAATAAACCAAGTACCTAGAAGACACTATTCAACTAGTTCATTGGTCAACTGATGATTAAGGTTTCCTGATCATGGACATTTATGTTAATTACTAATAAGTTCTTGTCATTAGTGAATGACACGACATACATGCTTACCCAACATAAGTATTGCAGCATGATCAATTCACATAGTTCAACACTGCAATAATTAGGAAACAAATGACCTTTTCCTTAGATTGTAATATCATATCTAATCACTATCACTATGGCTGCCTTGACTGGATCATCATAACAGGGTGATCATAAAGGTAATTATCAGATATTCCAAAGGGATATGTTGTATGTCTGGTTCATGAGGATGCGTATCACGAGAACGAGATTAAACAAGATATGTTGATACTGATGATCAGGTTTCGAACAAGTTATGTATCAAAGTAAAAAAAAAAGAATTGGAATTGACGTTTATAGGGTATATCATAGATAAGAGAAGTATCTTGGTCATGTCTATGAGGTTTCGGAACCGTAGGGTAACCCACTTAAGGGTTCCACAATGCTTGGAGATCGTTTTGGAATCATCGGATTACTGGTAGAAAGAGAAGAGAGAAAACCGGAAGGGTTCTAGGAGAAACCGAAGATAGTTCAGAATGATTGAAAAGGAGTTTTTGATCATGAGCAATTGTTTAATATGATTTTATATTAATTATTGAAATTAATAAATTAAAGTATATTTTTAATCTTTTTTGGGAAAAAACCCCTATTGGGCCACTTCCTGGAGGGAAGAGCCCATGTGGGAGGGTCGCTGCCCAGGGCATAGGCCCAGCCGACCTTGGTGTTGTGCTCGGGTGGGGTGGGATCCACCTGGTCGCCGCCTCCCTTGGCGTGCCTCCTCCCTTTGTCCACCTTGTCACTTGGCAGGTGGGAGTCGCTCCCCTTCCATTATATAAAGAGGGACACTTAAGGAGAAAAACTAATAATTAATAAATAATTTCTAAGGCATTTTCCTTAGGGATTTTTTCTCTCGCTCTCGTTGGCTCTCGTGCTCGTGGTTCCAACCAGAACTACGCATGTGGGAGATGACACAACTCCAGTGTGTCATCACACTATTGAAGGGTTTTGCAGCATAGTAAATCAAAGTTTTTCTACGGATGTGAACGGAAAAGCCAAGATCTAATCTAGGAGATGCAAACAACGAGGGGGAATAGATGAGATCTTCATACCCTTGAAGATTCGCACAGCGGAACGTTCAACGGAACGTGGTTGATGTAGTCGTAATCGCTTCTCCTCCTCGCGATCCGATCCGATCTAACACCGCAAGTGGCGATGCCTCCGAGAGATGCACACGTGCGGCACCTCGACGTCTCCTCCTTCCTCGGTCCAGCAAGTGGCGTGGAGAGATAGGATGGATCTACAGCACGACGGCGTGGTGCCCCCAAGCCCTAGGGCCGGCGGCCAAGGAGGAAGGAGTGGGGGACAAGTTTCCCCCCTTTCTAGAAGCTCCCCTAGGGTTTCCCCTAGGGCTTGGCCGGCTGGGCCTATGGGGCCTTGTGCCCCTGGCCCAATGCGGCCAGGGCACTCCCTCGTAGGCCCACACCCCCTCCCGACAAGTGGGGCCACGTTGGTCCCACTCTGGAAGGTTCTAGAAGCTTTCGGTACAATACCGAACAACCCGAAACAATTCCGAACTCCAAAAACTGCATTGCCTTATATGAATCTTATTCTCCGGACCATTCCGAAACCTCTCGTGGTGTCCCGGATCTCATCCGAGACTCTGAACAAAAACTCATAAACCAATTATCCAATCTATCCTAGCATCGAGACATGTTAAGTGTGTGACCCTTCAGGTTCGAGAATATGCAGACATGATCTTCTATCAATAATCAACAGCGGGGTCTGGAAACCCATATTCACTCCCACACATTCATCGATGATCATATCGGGTGAACCATGATGCCATGATTCAATCAATCCCATATATATTCCCTTCGTCGCGCGATATTTTACTTGCCCGAGATTCGATCGTCGGTACCGTCATACCTAGTTCAATCTCGTTCACAGCAAGTACTTTACTCGTTCCGTAATCCGATCTCACTTTGTGATTAACTGCTTAACCACGTGCTTGCAAGCCGTGTTGATATCGATTACCGAGTGGGCCCGAAGTATATCTCTCCGACTTGGGAGGGACAAATCTCATCTCGATACATACAACCCAACAGGTACTTTCCGATCACCTGAGAGACACCTTTATGATCACCCTCTCATAGGATGACGTTTGATGACCTCAAAGCTTTCTTCTGATACCAGGGAGTTGCATTATCTCATGGTCTAAGGAATACAATATTTGACATAAGAAAAGCTTCGCAAAGATGAACACGATGACACGATCTAATTGCTCCGCTTAATTTGGGTATGTCCATCATATCATTCTCCCAATGATATGATCTCATTATTAATAGACAACTCATGTCTATGGTTAGGAAACCTTAACCATCATTAATCAATGAGCTAGTCCATAGAGGTATACTAGGGACACAGTGTTGTTTACAAACCACACAAGTATTAAAGTTTCCGCTTAATACAATTCTAGCATGGAATATAAACTTTATCATGAACAAGAATTATAATAATAACATCTTTATTATTGCCTCTAGGGCATAATTCCAACAGTCTCCCACTTGCACTAGAGTCAATAATCTAGTTTACATCTGGCAACAATCTAACACCCATGGCACTAAGATGTTGATCATGTTTTGCTCGTGGAATAGGTTTAGTCAATGGATCTGCGACATTCAGATCTGTATGTACTTTGCTAATCTTCATATCTCCATCTGTTATATAATCTCGGATTATATGAAACTTGTGGTTGATATGCTTGGTCTTTGGATGATATCTTGGTTCCTTAGCCAGTGCTATGGCGCCAGTGTTGCCACACAATATCTCCAGTGGGTCCAAGGCACTTGGAACCACACCAAGCTCAGTGATGAGGTTACTGATCCAAACTCCTTCACTTGACGCTTCTGCAGCAGCCATGTACTCCGCTTCTACTATAGATCCCGCGATCACGCTTTGCTTGCAGCTTCTCCAGCTCACATCTCCTCCATTCAAAACATAAACCTATCCTGTCTGAGATTTAGAATCATCCTTGTCGGTGTCGAAACTAGCATCGACGTAACCCTTTACGACGAGCTGTTCATCACCTCCATAGACTAAGAACATTTCTTTAGTCCTATTTAAATACTTTAGGATGTTCTTCACGGTTGTCCAGTGTTCCACTCCTGGATCACTTTGGTACCTGCTCGTCAAACTAAGAGCATTGGACACATCCGGTCTAGTACACAACATAGCATACATGATAGAACCTATGGCCGAGGCATAAGGCACTTTGCTCATAGCTTCTCTATCATTTACCGTAGCTGGACACTGAGCCCTGCTCAATATCTTACCTGACAACATAGGCACTGAACCTTTCTTTGCCTTATCCATTCTGAACATTTTCAGAACTTTGTCTAGGTATGTACTCTAGCTTAAAGCTATCACGCGTCTTTTTCTATCTCTATAGATTTTGATGCCCAATATATAAGCAGCTTCCCCTAGGTCTTTCATTGAAAAACATTTGTTCAAATAACTCTTCACATCCTTAAGCGTGTCAATGTCATTTCCAATAATCAATATTTCATCCACATATAGTACCAGAAATGTCACTGAGCTCCCACTCACTTTCTTGTAGATACAAGCTTCGTAGCTATTTGGAACAAATCCAAAGCTCTTGATCACTTGATCAAAACGAAGGTTCCATCTCCGAGATGCTTGCTTCAGTCCATAAATGGAACGCTGAAGTTTACACACTTTATCAGCATCCTTAGGATCGATAAAACCCTCGGGTTGCATCATATACAACTCTTCATCAATGTTGCCATTGAGGAACGCAGTCTTGACATCCATCTGCCATATTTCATAATCATGAAACGTAGCAATTGCTAATAAAATTCGAATGGACTTAAACATCGCTACGGGAGAGAAAGTCTCATCGTAGTCAACACCTTGAACTTGCCAAAATCTTTCGCGACAAGCCGTGCTTTATAGACAGTAACATTACCATCCGCGTCAGTTTTCTTCTTGAAAATCCATTTGCACTCAACGGCCTTTCGATCGCTAGGAGGGTCCACCAAAGTCCATACTTGGTTTTCGCTCATGGATCCCAATTCGGATTTCATGGACTCTAGCCATTTCTCAGAGTCTGGGCTCATCATCGCTTCATCATAGTTCGCAGGTTCACTATCGTCTACTAACGAGACAATTAAGACAGGGTTGCCGTACCACTTAGGAGGGGCACGCGACCTTGTCGACCTGCGACGTTCAGTAGTAGCATCGTCCGAAGCTTCATGATCCTTGTCATTAGCTTCCTCTATTATTGGTGCGGACGGTACTGGAACAATTTTAGGTGCTGCGCTACTCTCCAACTCAAGAGAAGGTTCAACAACCTCGTCTAGCTCTACTTTCCTCCCACTCACTTCTTTCGAGAGAAACTCCTTCTCAAGAAAGGATCCGTTCTTTGCGACAAACACTTTGCTTTCGGATCTGTGATAGAAGGTATACCCAATAGTTTCCTTAGGGTATCCTATGAAGACGCATTTCTCCGCTTTGGGTTCGAGCTTGTCCGGCATCAATTTATTGACGTAATCTTCGCATCCCCAAACTTTAAGAAACGACAACTTAGGTTTAGCACCAAACCACAGTTCATACGGTGTCGTCTCAACGGATTTAGATGGTGCCCTATTTAAAGTGAATGCAGCGGTTTCTAATGCATAACCCCAAAATGATAACGGCAAATCAGTAAGAGACATCATTGATCGGACCATATCTAATAGAGTTCGATTCCGGCGTTCAGACACACCATTGCGCTGTGGTGTTCCGGGTGGCGTGATTTGCGAAACGATTCCGCTTGCTTTAAGATGCGTGAGAAAATCATAACTCATATATTCACCTCCACGATCGGATCGTAGAAATTTAATTTTCCCGTTACGATGGTTTTCCACTTCGTTCTGAAATTCTTTGAACTTCTCAAATGTTTCAGATTTATGTTTCATTAAATAGATATACCCATATCTACTTAAGTCATTAGTAAAAGTGAGAAAATAGCGATAATCACCGCGCGCCGAAACACTCATTGGTCCTCATACATCGGTATGTATGATTTCCAACAAGTCCGTTGCTCGCTCCATTATTCCGGAGAACGGGGTTTTGATCATCTTGCCCATGAGGCATGGCTCGCATGTGTCAAATGAGTCAAAATCAAGAGATTCCAAAAGTCCATCAGAATGGAGTTTCTTCATGCGCTTTACACCAATATGACCTAGATGATAGTGCCACAAATAAGTAGAATTATCACTATCTACTTTGCATCTCTTAGCCTCAATGCTATGGATGTGTGTTTCATCCCTTTCGAGATTCAGAAGAAATAAACCATTCACAGCAGGTGCATGACCATAAAAGATGTTAATCATATAAATAGAACAACCATTATTCTCAGATTTAAATGAATAACCGTCTTGCAATAAACACGATCCAGATGTGATGTTCATGCTCAACGCAGGAACATAATAACATTTATTGAGGTTTAAAACTAATCCCGAAGGTAAAACTAAGGAGAGCGTGCCGACGGCCATCACGTCAACTCTTGATCCGTTGTCAACGCGCATCGTCACCTCATCCCTTGCTAGCCGCCTTCTATTCCATCGCTCCTGTTTCGAGTTACAAATATTAGCAACTGAACCAGTATCAAATACCCAGGCACTACAACGAGGGCTAGTAAGGAAAACATCAATAACATGTATATCAAATATACCTTTGATGGTGCCAGCCTTCTTGTTCGCTAAGTACTTCGGACAGTTGCGCTTCCAGTGACCCTTGTCATTGCAGTAGAAGCACTCAGTGTCCAGCTTAGGTCCAGACTTGAGCTTCTTCTCAGCAGGGGCAACGCGCTTGCCGCCGCCTTTCTTGAAGGGCTTCTTTGCACCCTTACCTTTCTTAAAGCTGGGGGGTTTGTTGACCATCAACACATGATTATCCTTCTTGATGTCCACCTCCGCATCTTTCAGCTTAGCGAAGAGCTCGGTGATCGTATCAGTGGGACCAATCTGATTATGAGTAACTACAAAACCTTTGTAGCTAGGAGGGAGTGATTGCAGAACCCTGTCAATCTTGAGCTCCTCTGGAATCTTGAAGTCTAGTTGCTCAAGGCGTTGAGTGTAGCCCGACATCTTAATGGCGTGCTCACTAACGGAACTCCCTTCCTCCATCTTGCAGTTAAAGAATTTCTCAGAGATCTCATATCTCTCAGAACGGGTCTGAGTCTGAAACATAGTTTTCAGTTCCTCAAGAATCTCAAAGGGCCCGGGGAAATCCTCAAAACGATTTTGTAGGTCCGATTCCATAGAAAACAACATGGTGCTCTTAATCACACCATAATCATCTTTGCGCGACTGATAAACAGCTTTCTCATCAGCCGACGCATCTACAGCAGGGGCGTCACCTAGTGCTTTCTCAAGGACATAGTCCTTTTATCTGCCAGCGAGAATGATTCTCAGATTGCGGAACCAGTTGGTGAAGTTAGATCCATTGTTCTTAAGCTTTTCTTTCTCAGCAAAAACGTTGAAGTTGAAGTTGGACTTAGCCATTTGATCTATAAAATTTGCAAGTACAATTTAGACTATGTTCATGATAACTAGTTCAACTTAATCAAATTACTAGATGAACTCCCACTAAATTCAACATCCCTCAAGTTGTTTAGTGAACATGATCCAAATTCACCGCACCTAATTCGATCTTCACGAGAAGAGATGTGGTTTCAATGGTGGACAACAAAGTGTCGATCATATCATTCATATGACTCATGCTTAACCTTTCGGTTCGTGTGTTCCGAGGCCATGTCTGTACATGCTAGACTCGTCAAGTCAAACCCAAGTATTTCCGCATGTGTAAAACTGGCTTGCACCCGTTGTATGTGAACGTAGAGTTTATAGCACCCGATCATCACGTGATGCTTGAACACGACGAAATTTCTCAATGGTGCATACATGGGGAGAACACGGTTTTATCTTCATCTTTAAGTGAGGAATTATCTTATAATGCTACCGTCACGATCTAGGCATAATAAGATACATAAAATGATAAACATCACATGCATATAACTTTATGTGACATGGTATAGCCAATCTTCGCGCAATGATCTCCATCTTGTGCGTGCCGGCATGATCTCCATCACTCCACCATGATTGCCTCCACCACGAATAGCAACTACAACTATTGCTAACTACTTAGCGATAAAGTAAAGCTATTACATGGCATATAAGAAGTTGACACACAGGTCATACACAATTATAAAGACAACCATATGTCTCCTGCCGGTTGTGTACTCATCGACATGCAAGTCGTGAAACATTACAAAACATGATCATTGCATAAAACATACACATCACATCTTGGGCCATACCATATCACAGAAAACACTCCCTGCAAAAACAAGTTAGACGCCTCTACTTTATTGTTGCATGTTTTACGTGGCTTATGGGAGTAACAAGCTAAGAACGATTCTTACCTACGGAAAGCCACAACGGTGATATTATGGTTGCCAAACTCCGGTGTAAATCCCACGACAACTATAGGAGAGAAACTGGCATCCACCAGCCGCATGTGTGGAACAAGCCACACGTCAAGTGCGGAGCCGGTCTCGCGAACGAGGTCACGTAAAATTGGCCTGGACCGCTTCGATCTCACTATACCGCGTCATAAGAAGTACACAAACAAGAGGCTTGCAACAGAAAACATCAACGCCCGCAACAAGCATGTTGCGTTCTACTCGTGAAACACATCTACGCATAGATCTAGCTCTGATACCACTGAAGGGTTTCGCAGCATAGTAAATCAAAGTTTTTCTACGGATGCGAACGGGAAAGCCAAGATCTAATCTAGGAGATGCAAACAACGAGGGGGAATAGATGAGATCTTCATACCCTTGAAGATTCGCCCAGCGGAACGTTCAACAGAAAGTGGTTGATGTAGTCATACTCGCTTCTCCTCCTCGCGATCCGATTCGATCTAACACCGCAAGTGGCGATGACTCCGAGAGATGCACACGTGCGGCACCTCGACGTCTCCTCCTTCCTCGGTCCAGCAAGTGGGGTGGAGAGATAGGATGGATCTACAGCACGACGGCATGGTGCAAGCGGTGGAGAGTTTCTGCGGCAGGGCTTCGCCTATGCACAGTCGGGAGGGAGAGAGAGAGGAGGGCAGCAGGGCGGCTAGGGCTAGAGGAGGAGGTGTGGGGAGGGTGCGCCCCCAGCCCTCTTTATATAGAGGGGTGGGCGGCTGGGCCTTGCCCCTCCCCCAAGCCCTAGGGCCGGCGGCCAAGGAGGGAGGAGTGGGGGGCAAGTCCCCCCCCTTTCCAGAAGCTCCCCTAGGGGCTTGGCCGGCTGGGCCTATGGGGCCTTGTGCCCCTGGCCCAATGCGGTCAGGGCACTCCCTCGTAGGCCCACGCCCCCTCCCGACAAGTGGGTCCATGTTGGTCCCACTCCAGAAGGTTCTAGAAGCTTCCGGTACAATACCGAACAACCCGAAACAATTCCGAACTCCAAAAACTGCATTGCCTTATATGAATCTTATTCTCCGGACCATTCCGGAACCTCTCGTGATGTCCCGGATCTCATCCGAGACTCTGAACAAAAAATCATAAACCAATTATCCAATCTATCCTAGCGTCGAGACACGTTAAGTGTGTGACCCTTCGGGTTCGAGAATATGCAGACATGATCTTCTATCAATAATCAACAGCGGGGTCTGGAAACCCATATTGACTCCCACACATTCATCGATGATCATATCGGGTGAACCACGATGCCAGGATTCAATCAATCCCATATATATATTTCCTTCATCGCGCGATATTTTACTTGCCCGAGATTCGATCGTCGGTACCGTCATACCTAGTTCAATCTTGTTCACAGCAAGTACTTTACTCGTTTAGTAATCCGATATCACTTTGTGATTAACTCCTTAACCACGTGCTTGCAAGCGGTGTTGATATCGATTACCGAGTGGGCCCGGAGTATATCTCTCCGACTTGGGAGGGACAAATCCCATCTCGATACATACAACCCAACAGGTACTTTCCGATCACCTGAGAGACACCTTTATGACCACCCTCTCATAGGATGACGTTTGATGACCTCAAAGCTTTCTTCCGATACCAGGGAGTTGCATTATCTCATTGTCTAAGGAATACAATATTTGACATAAGAAAAGCTTCGCAAAGATGAACACGACGACACGATCTAACTGCTCCGCTCTGTCCATCATATCATTCTCCCAATGATATGATCTCATTATTAATCGACAACTCATGTCTATGGTTAGGAAACCTTAACCATCATTAATCAATGAGCTAGTCCATAGAGGCGTACTAGGGACACAGTGTTGTTTACAAACCACACAGGTATTAAAGTTTCCGCTTAATACAATTCTAGCATGGAATATAAACTTTACCATGAACAAGAATTATAATAATAACATCTTTATTATTGCCTCTAGGGCATAATTCCAACAACTATTAGATCCCTGTTCTATAAGGTCTACTTCTGCAATCCTAGCTGGATCGGGGAGAACGGGAGTCATTGTTGAGCATCAGATGTGTGCGAAACCATGGGGGTGTTGCTAGTTGTGGCACCTGGATTATTGCGCGAAGATCAACACGACCTTGAGGTCATCTAGGAGTATGACTACATCATCCATGTTCTTTGTGAACGTTAAACGCTTTTGGTCTACAAGGGTATATCTCCGAAACCTCTCTCCGTTACAGCATTAGCTCATAACTATATCTTGGCACTAGTGTTATGCTAGTTAGAAAACTTATTTTTTCTATCGCGAACCCCTTCTATGGGTGCAAGGAATAACCCTTAATTGTGTAATTGGGGCGCTAAAAAGCTTGGAAAATCGGAAACTTGGGAATTGTTCATAAAGATGGTCCCACTTTGAGTAAAATTGGGGTGGTGGCATTGGCACACTTGACATTTTTCATACTCGCTCTAGTATTTTATTTTTGAAGAAATTAGACTATCTTCATTATAATATAGATGTAAACGTAAATATAGACTATCTTTACTATAATATAGATCTTAACTTCAATACTCTATCCGTTTCATTTTGCAAGTCCTGCGTGCATGCCTAGGTTATCAATTTGACCACTAGAACATAAATTTTATAGCACAAAAATTATATCATTAGAAAATATAACATCTAAAATTTCTAATAATACAATTTTGATATAATTTATATTTTAATAGTCAAACTAATGATCTAAATATACGCATAGGACTTGTAAACTGAAATGGAGGGAGTACCGAGCTGCTCCCTAGTACCTATGATACCATATGTTCTTCTTCATTATGCCCGTGCCTTGTAAGGACGGCAATTTTATTCATGGGTATGGGTACCCGCAGAGTACCGTCCCCGCATGGTGTGAGACCCTAGCGCATGGCTCAATAGGATTGATAGGAAACTCATACCAACAAGTTGTAACTTCTTTTCCGGAAGCTCATTCGAAAAGAACTCTAAGGTTAAGCGTGCTTGGCCTAGAGCAATTATAGGATGGGTGACCGACCGGGAAGTGGGTAACCGGGTGTGCATGAGTGAGGAAAAAGTGCGCAAAAAAGAGTAGTGTTGGTCTATGGGGCTAGTCTAGAGATCCTACCGAGCTGCCAGAAGTGACAGCCGTCGGTCCGGAGTGACCGGGGGTGTTATAGAGTGGTATCAGAGCCGATCCTCGCGGTTACATGGGTGTGTGCGGGTCAATGGCGGACATGTGGCGTATGACGCGTGTGGCCCGGAGTGGACATGGCATGGCACATGTGCCGGCACTGGACGTACAGATGTGTTCCAAGAGGGGACGTTCCTGGCTTGTGGTTGATCGACGAGGACGTCGATCTTCTAAGGGTGGTTGTATGTGAGACCCTGGCGCATGGCTCAATAGGATTGATAGGAAACTCATACCAACAAGTTGCAACTTCTTTTCCGGAAGCTCATTCGAAAAGAACTCTAAGGTTAAACGTGCTTGGCCTAGAGCAATTCTAGGATGGGTGACTGACCGGGAAGTGGGTAACCGGGTGCGCACGAGTGAGGACAAAGTGCGCAAAAAAGACTAGTGTTGGTCTGTGGGGCTAGTCTAGAGATCCTATTGAGCTGCCATAAGTGACATCCGTCGGTCCGAAGTGATCGGGGGTGTTACACATGGGTAGGGTATGAGCACACTTTTATACCTATCGGTAATAGTCATACCCTGCCTGTTAATCACGGGTATGGGCATGGGTGTAGAATTGTATCCATGGATATATCCATACCCTTTCCATTTAAACTGACATTTCAAACTTACCTATAAATTTTCAACCTATGCGACCGAGAAACCTAGGGACGATTATTAGATTGCGACTTCTAAACTTCAATTTGATACTTTCATGTACTCGTCTACTATTAGTAAGTTGAGATTATTGTATTTTTTTAAATATGCTATTGATGAAAGTAAAATTTTGAATAACTTATGTACTATTTGATATACCCGTCGGGTACCCAATGGGTATGGGTACCTGTCACGTATGGGTATGGGTAAAGTTTTATACCCACGGATATGGATATGAGTAAACTTTTGTACCCATTGACTACATGGGTATGGGTATGGTATTGCTCGATCATGCACATACCCTTCCCATTGCCATCCTTACGCCTGGTCATGGGGTGTATTTAATCAGGGCCGGACTTAGGGGGAATGGAGGGGCGGCCGCCCCGGGCCCAAAATTTTAGTTGTCCCTTCCCAGATATGTGTTGCGTATATTAGCTGTAATAGATCTTAAAAAATAAAAAATTAAACAGTTTCAAGTTTCCTATTAGGCTAGGTTGGGCCCTCTACTTTGTTAGACACACATATAAGTTTCAGATTTGGAGTCCATCACGGCATGTACATAACCTGCGATCATATCAGCTATCGATCTTTTTGATCATATTGTATGAAGGCACGCCGCACGTCGATTCCTGCCTCGACATCGACTCCACGCTACGCTCTCGGTCACAGGAAGACCCACACGCGGCAAGCAGCACGCCGTCGCCCGTAGGCCGATCGTCGCCTATCGCCTTGCACCCTCGTCCTCTGTCTGTGGCCTACCTCTCGTCTCTCCTTGGCCGTTCAGTGTCTACAGGTCTGAAATCTGAATCTAACGTTGCCTCTATTTTTTGTTCTAATTAGTAGTTCTTCTTTATATTTTTAGTGTGGTTAATTGGTTATGGCACCTGATTTCGGTGCTAAGAAAAGAAAAAAAGAGGAAGGAAGAACAGAAGTTGATTGACTCATAGAGAGAATCCCTTCATAACTTTTTAAAGAGTGACACGAGCAATTCGAGAAATTCAGTTAGCACTAATTCTTTTTGGGGAATAGAGTAATGTTGATCTAGAAGATGATATCGATACAGAGGAGAACATTGGCATCAATGCGGGTAATAACAATATAAGTGATCACGATACCACGTTTGATTCATCTCCTATACAATCTGCTAGTGTTGATGAGGAACCAATTAGTATGAATATTTATGATCTGGCATTCAGAAGAAGTTATTGGACGAAATTGATATTGATTCTACTATCACTGACTTTGCTTCTAGGAATACACGAAGAAATTTTAAAGGTAACATGTAAACATTTTCATTTTTAGATGAATATTTCAAATAGATATACTTGAAGTATTTATTCTTCATTATGAAATTCATACGTGTATATCAAAAAAATAGTAGCAAGGAGCCCTAAATTTTAGTTTCGTCCCGGACCCCTAAAATCTCAGGACCGGCCCTCTATTTAATTTTGCTCCCGAGCACTCTTTTCTCTTTCTCCGAGGTGGGAAGAGATAAAATTTTGGTCGTCAAGCGCGGGTACAATGGACATGCGTCCGCTTTATCTTTTGAGGGAAAAAAATGGCGTTTGTTTTTTAAATTTTTCCCGATGTTTTTTCGAGTGCCCTTTCCCTCCTCTTTACCAAGCTGCATTTAAGTATTTTTTCTCATATTTAACCGAGTGGTACATATTTTGCGAGTGTTTTCGGTATCCAACTCAGAACTACACATCTTTGTTGAGTTCCGAGCCTTCAAACACTAGGCAAAAAATTTGAGCAAGGCAAATTTTCACTTTCTGATGTTGATCTGTCACACAAATTAGCTTCATGTAAATCCATGGGCCGGCACGGCACATCTCATGCAGCATATGAGGATTTCCTCAAAATCATTATTCCTACTAACAGTATTCTATATACAAATAAAATCTCACTTTTGTTTAAATAGACACATCAAAATTTTCAAGTTTCTGAAGAAACATTTCTTGTATGAAAAGAGAAAGTGAATAAATAATAGTTAGAGAATGTGACAAAATAATTAATAATTAATGGTATAAGAGTGAAGGTCACAACCTTGTCATTTTCCTGTGTTGCACGTACATGGACATTATTGCAACATTGGAGTCTGAATTGAAAGTAAAGATGTAGTTTATCATAGGAAGAAAAAAGAATGAATATATATGTAGTTGACCAAACAATTAAGTAGCTAGCGATGAGCTAGGTCTTTAGCCGGTGAACACGCAAAGCCCATTTGCTCCTCGTATAGAATTCCCAATTAATCCAGCCCGGTCACACAAAGCTGGAGCTTCACTCACGCCGCTTGGCCGGCGTACGTGGCTGCTCAGCTGGCGTATAAATCCCATCGCCGCCGGCGCATCCATCGCAGATCAGCCGTAAAACCATCACCCCCGCGTGCGCATCGGCACTTAACCCAATCATGGCTCGCGTGGACGGCGCCGCTAGCGTGGCGGTCGCCGTGCTCCTGCTGCTGGTCATGTCGGCCGCGGCGCCGGTGGCCGACGCGGTGGCGGGGGGCAGCAGCACGGTGGTCGCCGGCATGGTGTTCTGCGACCAGTGCAAGGACGGCGCCCGCGGCCTCTTCGACTACCCGCTCTACGGTACGTGCGCGCGTAACCCACTCTCCTCCTACTCATCATCACGATTCACGCCTCCATGGCCGCCCACCTAACCCACCATCCGGCAATGGCACGTCCTCCCATGCAACTTGCGTGCATGGCGACGCGATGCGCGTTTGCAGGTGCGCGGGTGGCGATCCAGTGCGGCGGCGGCGACACCCCGCTGACGGTGCGCGAGTGCAGCACCAACTGGTTCGGCGGCTTCTCCGTCCGCATGGAGGGCTCCCCGGACATGAACCGCTGCACGGCCCGCGTCGTCCGCGCCACCGGCCACTGCTCCGACTCCTCCGCCGCCCAGCCGCGGGAGCTCACCCTCGCCTTCCGCATGCTGGGACTCGCGCTCTACACTGTCCAGCCGCTCCTCTCCCAGCCCGAAAGCCCCATGGACTTCTGCCCCGCCCTCCCGCGCGCCACTCCGGCTCCCGCCGCCGTCGCCGCCAACGCGCCATCATTTTCGCCACCGGCCCCTCCTCTATCGGTAGCAGCGCCGGCCCCGGTGTCGTCGCCGGCACCTCCTCTTCCCCCGTTCTGGCGCCGCAGGCCCCGGCTCCTGCCCCCCATCTGGCGCCGCCCGCCAACGGTGCCGCAGGAGCACCCCGCCCTGCCGAACCCAGAGCCGCAGCCGCTCCCAACGCCGCAATCACCCGCAACGCCAGCTCCTCCATCCCAGGGCTCGGCGTGCGCGTACGACCTGTGGGCGCTGCCGGAGCACCGGTGCCACTGGAAGGTGGTGACCCCGAACACGACGGTGGCCATGGCGTTCGGCCCGCTGGCGGCGCAGCGGTACGGCCCGGACATGACGCTGCGCGACGCCCTCGACGGCCGCGGCGACGCGTACCGGACGCTGCTCCGGGAGGCCACGGCCGCGCTGCTCAACGCCTACTACAACGCGCCGGGGAGCCCCTTCATGTACCCGACCACCGCCAGCGTCATCGACCACCTCAACGGCGCGCTCCTCAGCTCCGCGCAGCGCGTGCTCATCGAGGGCGCCAGGTTCCGCCGCGCCAACGCCGGCGGCGGCGGGCCCGCCGGACGGACCAAGCTGCCGTGCGAGCTGGCGCCGTGCGGTGCCGCTAACTAGTCGATGATTCATTGGTTCTTCGTGACTCCTAGCTAGCTCTAGGTGACGCAAGCGATCGACGTGAGTACGTGTGACGTAATTAATGCATCATTCGGTTCGCTAGCCGCCGCTACTAATTCAACTGTCGCACAGTGTTTGAAAAACAGTAATTCGTGAAATGTCAGTCGTTCAAATCGTCGATGTTAAAATTGATTCAGTTAATTAGTTCCTTGTCATACTCTGTAATCTTTGGGAACCTTTCTATAGCATGTAATCTTTGTCATGCATACACTCTGAAACCTTTGGGGAACCTTTCTATACCATGTTCAAAAAATAACCAAGTAACCGAAATTTGTGTGAATATTTGGTGAAATTGCATCTCATATCTCATGAATTAATCATAAGATTCACCATAGGGAAATTACAGTGACTATAATCACATAGGGCAACTTATATTGTTCTAAACATGGTGGTGTACATAGAGATAGATAGATGGACCTACTGCAACAAATTGGGGTCAAATTGATAGTCCATAGTGTGCTACTCCCTTCTCATGGGGGCGATGAAGATGGGGGAGATAGATAGATCGACCTACTGCAACAAATTGGTGGAGTCAAAGAAGCAAACAGTTGGTGGCTCTGATGACATTTCTCTCTCCAATCTCCAAAGGTTCTGTCTCTATTTTGGTATTATGTAAATGGTGGGCGCTTCCTTGGGAATTCATGAAACATGTAAAAACAAGTCTTTGGCGCATCAAGGGGATCAATCCCGCCATGCATGGCGCATCACGGGGGGTTGGCCACACCACATGGTGGGCCTCTGGTCCTTTTGATGTCCATTTGCTCCTCCGGTTTGAGTAGAATGCTTTTTCTTGAAAAATATTGATGTGGAAATCTCAGCTCCTTTGGATTGGCCAACAACTCAGGAAATAAAAAAATACATAAAATATGTTTTATTTTTGTGGAGTGATTAGCCAAAGAGGGGAAACTTCCTGAAACATCCCCCAAATTATTAAAATACATAGTGAAAGCTATAGATATGGTGTAAATATGATGGATAATGACGAACTAAATCAGAAAGTTCATACGTAAATTTTGAATGTGAGTCTTCATCCGGAGTTTGGTGCTAATCAGCAACAACATCGATCTAGTTATTTCACTAAATCGACGTGGACCTCGAATTGTGATTGATCTAACATCATCTTCTTCTCTAAGCTGCGAACAAACTACACCTTCTACAACAACCGCGGGATCTAAATTCCCTAAAAATCGATGGACTTGATTTGTTTTCATGTTTCCGGTTTAGCTAAAATTTTCCTTCTTATGATATTTATTTAATTAAAAATAATAAATTTGTTTACAAATTATGCAAAATTTTAAACTACTGCTTGCAAATAAACATAAAGTTCTATAATGAAATGGCTTGATTTTTCTGATTTCTATACATTCAATTGATATGTATAAAATGGCATGAAATCGGAGATGCCAATGCACATTTGCAAAGTTTTCATACTCCACATCAATAACGAATAAACACTACCTTTGTACAACCCCGGTGAGTTTTACTTACCTGGAGAGCGGTTAGCGAGAAGCTTAATTTTTTTTTACTTATTTATAATTCAATTTCCTGTCATGGTATTTTGGGGTTTTTGTAATAGAATGTGCCATTTTCTTTGCTACATAACCTCTAATAAATTCTTGAACTAACTAAGTTTTATTTGAAAAATTCTAAAATAGCTAATGAACTAACTTCATTAAAAATCATCAAGTTGAATCTTCGTTTTTTACATTTACAATATATATAATTGCAAATAAAATTGTAACTATAATATTATATTGTCAAAAAACTTACTATCTATGCCATCGCATCAATTACGTTATTTATCCCAGCACTTACAACACATCAATAGTAGCATTGGTAAAATTAACAAAACAAAAATATAATAGATATAAAATCACAAGCCTGAAATGATTAAATTGAGTCAGTTAGATATATGTGTGTGTCTATAGGAAGTTATGATCATTCTTGTATTCCTAAATATCTCCGTAGAAGACTATAGATGGTATGAGTGTTGAGTCTCTATTCCCAGCGGATTTTTGTGTGGTTTTGACTCTTCCACCTCAAAAATTCCTTTTGTTGTAAATTATTATAAGTTCTAAAAAGAAAGTTCCACCGTGCCCATACTCTTTTTGAAAATGCACCGATCTATTAATAATCATAATCAGTATTACAGAGAGCCATAAAAGTAATAAAATTTCAAATAAGTTAATGAAGCACCTAGCGAGGACTACAAACACTAGCACGAGCCGAATGAGGTCCACTATCCTCGCCCCTCCATCATCGGAGTTGTAGTAGACAAACGGGAAGTTGTCGTGGTAAGACCCCAAAGGTCCATCGCACCAGAGTAGCAATCATTGCTAATGATGACAAACGTAGATCGGATGAGAATGACATGAAACCACCCAAACGAAGGCGAAGATCAACGAGATCCCGACTGATATGTCGAACACACAACTCCATGGGCCCTCCGTTGATGCAATACGATGCACCATTAGAGTGGGGATAGGGTGGACCAGGATATAGCCGTCGATCAGCATCCCGATGAAGACACAAAAGGGTGCTAAAAAGGAAACTAACACTCTCTCGCTGACAAGAGGCTGAAATCTGCCACCCCTGCAAGGATAGAGAAGCCATCGGAGTTGGGGTTGACCGGCGTTGCCACCGGTGGAGGGCACGTGAACCCTAGCCGCTGCCTGGGTATCGTATGGTCTTTTCCTTGTCCTCGTGGTTCGACTCGGTTATGCTTTAATTGGTCTGCATGCCTACAAAAACCATAACACTATTGTGTCAATTCAAAAAGGTTTAGCTAGCAATGGAATAGGTCATCTATGTACACCCCGATGTGTGAGTTCAAGACTGAGCTTGCAAGAGCAGGGTCAGTAGTCCTCCTAGATTTGTTGCCCAACTAGGTACGTAGCACCATGGAGGGCAGTTTTATAACAAGGAGAGCGCGAGAGAGACATGCCAATGTCAAAGACGCAGAGGGACTTCATCGGCGAAAGAACAGGTCCAGGAAGAAGAGGAGTGAGGACAGGGAGACGACGACAGTACTGGACCTCCCAGGTCACCTCTTCTTCGAGCACATCCTACTCTGCCATGGGCCTTCCCCGTGGCTTGTCTGTGTCGCCGCTGCGTGCAGGAAGTGGTGACGTCACTGACGCCGACTTCCTTGTCAGCGTTCTCTCCGTCCACCTGCACTGGGTGCGTGTCGGTGACTACCATGGCACCGACTAGCCCGTCTTTGTCAGTCTACTGATGGGGGATGGTCGACAGCCACGGGACCCTCCACCTCCTCGCCACGTGAAAAGTAACCGTTATGAGGCTCTTGTCGTCCGCGAATCGCTCACAGCCCGCTAGGGGATCCTTTTGCCATACAAATATGATTTCGAGTGCCACCTCGGCATGTTCTTGGTTGATGCCGGCAGCAAACTCAGCATGTCTAACTTCAGCAGAATCATCCTGGCGTATGACCAATCCCTAGCTTTTGTCTTCAACCATGGCAGCAACGATGGCTGGAGGCTAGTGTGCAGCGAGGCCACCAATGAAGCCTAACTTGATTGGTTGCTTGACAAAGATAACTTTGTTGGATGCGCCAACGGTTCTATCTACTGGGGATCGAACATGGGGATGGCACCGAGGTGCTCGCTCTTAACGAGACCACCGCCGAGTACTCATCCATGGTCAAGTTTCCCGTGGAAATTTGGGCAACATATGTTCGAAAGAGCTGTGCCACTTGGTTTCTCAACGGCGAGGATGGAGTTGTCCGCGTCGTCCGGTGTGAGCTACCATGGCCGCCTGTGTTGCCTGATCAAGGCAGGAGGGGCAGGCAGTAATTTATCAAATTTTGGAGTATTAAGATTACGCTTTGTTATGGAAATATACAAGAGGTGAAATATCGTACACTACGGGACACGCGCGCTACGCCGAGGGCAAAAGGCCGTCGACGTAGGCCAAAATGTCCTCGGCGTATGGTACGCCGAGGGCTGCCCTCGGCAAAGATCTCCCTCGGCGGAACACACTCAAGCCGTCGGCGTATCAAAATGCCGTCGGCGTATGCTACGCCGAGGGCTTTGCCGTCGGCGTAGCGGCCGTCGGCATAGCCTGTCGACTGGTTGCAAAAATATTATTATTTTTGATTTTTTTTTTTGAAAAATAATATTTTTTTTCTCAATTTTTTTATTCTTTGAATTGTTTCACTTGTTAATCTCCTACTTTGAACATTTTTAACACTAATTATACTTGGTATTTGACTAAATTTCAGTCTTAGTCAAACTTCCCAGCAGGTCACCCATCCTAATACTACTCCAGCTTCAGCACGCTTAACATCCTCGTTCCTTCAGAATCCGTTTCCGCAAAGTAATTCATACATTGGTGTCAATACTATGATATCAATCCTATTAACTCTTATATCATCATGTCACATGTTTGTATTTTTTGAAATTACAAACAATTATTTAAGTAAATAATAATGAATAAGTAAAAATATTATTGAATTCAAATAAAAATATAATAATTTTATTTTTTTGTATTTTTCTATTTAATATAGAATAATTAATATCTTTAAATCTGTAAATCGAAATTCAACAAATAATATGTTTAAATTGATCAGAAAAATGAGAGGAATCCAAATATGATATCCATATCAACTAATCACAAACCCTCCGTTTTTGAATTAGCTATTTGGTGGTTGCTTTAGAAAATTCCCTTTTTGCGCTCGGATAATGAAAAATGCTTTTTTGGTGCGATGAAAAGGAAAACTTGCATCGGATCTTTGATAAAATAGCATATTGTGAACCTAAAAATGATTTTTGTAAAAAAACATGAGCATCGGATCATGTACCTGTAGTTCATATCTGACCCACTTCCTGCCGATTCGGCAGGAATTTGTCTTTTTCACCAAAGGTGGACGGAAAGGTTTCGGATCCCCCTGTTGGGACATTGTCCATATAAGGTGGTATAGTATTTTTGTAAAATGTGGTGGTAGTATTTTGAATTAGCCATTCGGTGGTTGCTTCACAAAACCGTCCGTTTTTTATACTCGGAAAATAGAAAATGGCCTTTTGGTGCGATGAAAAGGAAAACTTCCTTCTGCAACATTGTTCGCCATCCCATGATGCATGTGTATGCATAATATGGGCACATTATCATAAACTATACCTTGATTCTAGCCATAACATTGGTCATTTGACCCGAAAGCCAAGAAACCTCGAATGAGATAGGTCATTTTGTGAAGGGTTTTTTGAGACATAATCAATATATCAAGTTTGCTATTTTTCCTTATAAACATGTCACATAATATGACACCACGCGAAGGTTTCGCATTGTTTTGATCATTTTTCAATTTTTTATGCTCGTTTTAAACTATCGTTAAACTTTGTCGAACGGCGGACATAAAGATTCTTAGCTCGGGGCCGAGCCTCGCTAAACTTTCATTAGATCTTTGATAAAATAACATATTGTGAACCTAAAAATTATTTTTGTAAAAAACATGAGCATCGGATCATGTACCTGTAGTTCATATCTGACCCACTTCCTACCGATTCGGCAGGAATTTGTCTTTTTCACCAAAGGTGGACGGAAAGGTTTCGGGTCCCCCTGTTGGGACATTGTCCATATAAGGTGGTATAGTATTTTTGTAAAATGTGGTAGTAGTATTTTGAATTAGCCATTTGGTGGTTGCTTCACAAAACCGTCTGTTTTTTATGCTCAGAAAATGGGAAATGGCTTTTTGGTGCGATGAAAAGGAAAACTTCCTCCTGCAACATTGTTCTCCATCCCATGATGCATGTGTATGCACAATATGGGCACATTATCACAAACTATGCCTTGATTCTAGCCATAACATTGGTCATTTGACCCGAAAGCCAAGAAACCTCGAATGAGATAGGTCATTTTGTGAAGGGTTTTTTGAGACATAATCAATATATCAAGTTTGCTATTTTTCCTTATAAACATGTCACATAATATGACACCACGCGAAGGTTTCGCATTGTTTCGATCATTTTTCAATTTTTTATGCCCGTTTTAAACTATCGTTAAACTTTGTCGAACGGCGGACATAAAGATTCTTAGCTCGGGGCCGAGCCTCGCTAAACTTTCATTAGATCTTTGATAAAATAACATATTGTGAACCTAAAAATGATTTTTGTAAAAAAAATGAGCATCGGATCATGTACCTGTAGTTCATATCTGACCCACTTCCTACCGATTCGGCAGGAATTTGTCTTTTTCACCAAAGGTGGACGGAAACATTTCGGGTCCCCCTGTTGGGACATTGTCCATATAAGGTGGTATAGTATTTTTGTAAAATGTGGTGGTAGTATTTTGAATTAGCCATTTGGTGGTTGCTTCACAAAACCGTCCGTTTTTTATGCTCGAAAAATGGGAAATGGCTTTTTGGTGCGACGAAAAGGAAAACTTCCTCCTGCAACATTGTTCGCCATCCCATGATGCATGTGTATGCATAATATGGGAACATTATCACAAAATATGTCTTGATTCTAGCCATAACATTGGTCATTTGACCCGAAAGGCAAGAAACCTCGAATGAGATAGTTCATTTTGTGAAGGTTTCTTTGAGACATAATTAATATACCAAGTTTAATATTTTTCCTTCTAACTATGTCACATAATATAACACCACGCGAAGGTTTCGCATTGTTTCGATCGTTTTTGAATTTTTTATGCCCGTTTTAAACTATATATAATGTTTTATATTTTACTTAATTTTTATTTATAAATGTGTAATATTTAAGTGTAGATAGATAGGTCTTATTTTTCTGCAAATTTTGATATATTATTTGTATTTTTCCGAATTAGAATGATTTAGTTATGATTTTTCAAAGTTTAATGAGATAAAATAAAAAATAGCTACGCCGAGGGCAGCCGTCGGCGTAGCATTGAATATGCCGAGGGCAATTTTACGCTGACGGCTGCTTGGCGGGGCTGGCCTGAACGATGGCTACGCCGACGGCCCCGACGTTTGGCCATCGGCGTAGCTTCCCAGTCCTGTAGTGGTAGGACTCAACATGTTTTGCGTCAAATATATGAGTTGCCTAAGTGACCAGTGGTTAGGAAGAACTATCGTAGGACTGAGTACACATGGGAGTAATGGATAAACATGGTTGATAATGCGATGTACTCCCTCTGTTAGAGATTATAAATCCTATGGACCACAAACAAATAGCTCACCTTCTTAATTACTGCATGCATCAATAGTTACACATGTATAAGAAAAGAGAAAAAAAGGCATGCAGTGAAGAAGAGACGATAATAAATGAGAAAGGTCTTATAATTTCTAACATTCTAAAAAATCTCTCAGTACTTCTTATAATCCGTAAGAGAAAGTTTAATAATGTAACCGATTGTTGGTTATAAGAAAATGTCATGTCATCTATAGTCAGTCCTATAGGCCATTTGTATAATAGTTAGCTATAAAAGCCTACTACTTAATTAATATGTGGACTATATTTCATACACAAACTGCCTAGAAGCACGTGCTAAAGTCGGATGTTAACTTACAGTCCGCTTACATTCTCTTCCCTCTTATCTCCCATCCATATCATCAAAACTATAATATTTTATTCCTTATAGCTAGTTGATTGTATCCTATTGTACTTGCTTTAACGGAGAGAGTATGAAAAAAGTCCACTACTATAAGAGCAAGTTTAATAGTATAGCCGAATGTTGGCTATAAGACATTGACATGTCATCCAAAGTCAACACTATAGCCAACATGTATAATACTCCCTCCGTTTGGGATTATAAGTCCCGTACGGATAACTAGGTTGCTAATTTCAACAACAAAATATAAATAATATAGCATAAAAATTATACCATTAGAAACTTTAGAGGTTATATATTCTAATGGTATAACTTTTATGATATATAAGTTATATTGTGTTGGTCAAATTAACAACCTAGGTATGCGCATAGGACCTATAATCCCAAACAGAGGGAGTACCTAGTTACAAAAAAATGCTACTTTATTAACATATGACCCACCTTTCAATCTCTCAAAGTGTCTAGAAGCATGTGCAAGAGCTGGCTCTTGCATGAAAGACCACTTCTTTTCTTTCTCTTATTCTCTCTCTGCCAACTCAACACAAATATAGTATTTTAAGTCTTATACCAGCTGAGTCACCCTTATAGCAATTCCAATAGTACATCCGGCTATATAGTCAGCTTATAGTCAAGTAGTGCAATAGTTACCTTTAAAGATTTAATATTTTATATGTCAATGGCCAATCACATACTCACATAGTGCCTAGGATCATGCGCAAGAGCTGACTATTGCATGAGAGCCCACCTCTCTTCTCTCACCTCTTCTCTCCCGTTCAACTAAGCAAAACAATACTAGTTTAAGCCTTATAGCCAGCTGAGTAAGACTTATTATACTTGTTCTTATTATATTTGCTCTAAAGAGTTACATTTTACCTATCCCAACACCTAGAACCACGAGACCTGGCTACCAGCAACTGCATTGGCAGACCAATAGTGGTCGTCACCTATGGCGGTTATGTCTAAGCTTACACTCGTTGTGTTTGTACTTGACCACCATGCCATGGCTGCCAGGGCGAGGAAGCTAGGCTGCCTCTATGGTTGGACCTCCATTATGTAGCAAGGTAGTACTAATTTACATTTCTTTAGCATAAAGTGAATTATGAACTTGATGTTTTGGCTCTGGGTGCATATGCACATTTTATTTCAAACTAGCATGGGCCCTCACAAATGCGAGAACATCACCTATACTTGCTTTAGTTGGTGTGTCAAAATTCATCGGAAATGTTGATATATCTTCAAATGCTATATATAGAAAATAATAACTTAAAGCCACGACCAATATATGCTAAATATATATATCACATGCGCCAGCCGATGTTCTTATCGTCATAGGCGCCCGAATCTTGATCTTCTTGCCTATAACCGGGTTACATAGGTACACATGCTAGTATTTAATATCGGATGCGATTAGAACGAAGCCATTGCACGTGTTTATAGGGTTGTTACGGCCGGCCACGTCGGTGAAGCATCACATAGCAATGCAGAAACATACGTCGAAACTTCGAGGAAATATCGCGAAACTTTTGTTTATCTATATGAGAGGAGAAAATGCAATTTCGGTCAAAATTACCATTCATGTTTGAAATATCAGAAATCAGACAATTGTAGAATGGTAAAACCAATAAGCTAATAAAGAATCACGCTATATCAAAGTGGTAGATTGTTTGGGCGCTTACACTTCAAGTTCAATGCGGTGGATTGATCGAGGTCAAAAAATTTCAACAGGAGAAGACGAAATGTCGCACCGAGGAAACCCCAGAAAAGACAAGACAACATACATGGTACCAGAGACAGCAAATGGTGTCTAGTAGAGGTTTCAAGACGGGATATCCAAATCAGTCCCTGGTTAAAACAAATTATGTCCTCGATGTTCAGAAAAAAAAATAGGTTTCTGGCCAGCAAGCAAAAAGTATATATTTGGTGTTTAAAAATTTGTGTATTTTCCACTATATGAAAAACTTAACATAGACATAAAATACCACAAAATTTACCCGCAAAAAAAAGACCAAAATTGTTACAAGTTTTTGGATATTTCAATCTTTTCACGATTTTGTCGGTTCTCCTCTGAGCATGTGCTCCCGGGAGCCAAAATGCCAGCCCATCGGAAGACTTAGTTACTTACTTTCGTTGACATCATAAACGATTTCCACTTTTTTCTTTGTACCTTAATTTCTGTCAAAAAAGGATTATTGGGTACACATTCTTGTTAACAATCAGAATTTCTACGTAAACAATAGCTGAACTCTATTGGTTGATTGACTGAATATCGGGTTGGCTCTAGCGAATCCTCTTGGACTCATCATGGTTATTACTGCAATCGGGTGGACACGTAGAGCCGAGTCAAGATAGCTCGCTAGTTGAGCGAGCATTAGCGAGGCGAGCCGAAGGCTTGACTCGAATTCCTGGCCCGGTCCCTTTCTAGATTCTAAAGCTGGTGAAGACGTCATCGACATCAAGTGATGCTAAAGAGGATATACCAGAAGTCTAAAGCTAACTCTATGAAGTCTATGAACTACATACATCAACATAAGTGGAGACGAAGTTCCTGATTAGGTAGGAGTATACTCTCGAGGCTTATAACCTACTTATGTACAACATTGCAATAGAAGCAATTGCAAGCCAGTTAGTTTAGATACTAATCTTATTAGTATCATAGGTATGAGTTGCTCTTTCGGATTCTTCTTTAAATTAAGTTGCTTTCTCTCTTTATAAACTAGAGTGTTCTCTGAATCTTTTGTAAAGAGTTGTGTTCTAATCTATAGCCATGTCTTGGAACCGCTATGTTTCTGTTATACCATTCGGAGGGATATAATACTAGTGGAGCAGTGTTGCGTTGGTATTATATCAATGACTATAATATACTATACATGCAGTGGTATGCTGGATCACTGCACTGGTGGCCTCCCTGTAGATACGTCTACGACCCCGACATATGGCCGCCGTCTGCGTAGCTTCTAGCCATCGGCAAACTGCCCGATTCCGTAGTGGATACATGTTACTTGTGCGTCGGGCTTCAGGGTCAACGAAAACTAGTTGGTCACACACCCCCTTCCCCAGCCACGCTGTGTAGTACACTTGTAGGAACCTGTTAGGATTTGTTGTCCCGACGTGCTTGTTCGGCACATCCATCTTGAACTTGTGTAGCCAAACCAGCTCTCACAGCTCCGACACAAAGGCATGGCATATCCTGCCGTTACTCAAACCGACATACATTTGTCCTACAAGGTACCATCAAACTGCTCCAGCATTTCTTGTAGATCCTTGTCGAAGTAGGAAAACTCTTCCCATAATTATTGGAAGATCTTGGGATGAGGATGCCACTAACGGGGGTGAATTTAGTGGGTAAAGACAACAAGATCGTGTTATTTGAAGTAATGAAAAAAAAACGCTTCGCCCCGCTCCTGTCCCCCCCCCCCCCCCCCCCCCCCGCGGGCGGGCAGGTGCCCATCGCCACCGCACCTCTCACCACCTCACACCCCTCTCCACCTCTGCCGCCACCGGCACGGGCGGAGCCGCGGCGGCCCCCCTTCCTTTCCCCCCTCACGACGAGGGCGCGCGCGGGCGCTTCTCCGGCGAGCGGTGCTGCTCAGGTGGCAGCGGCACAGTTTTGGCCGAGGAGCGAGGACACGGCATCGCTTCTTCTGCGGGGCGGCGCTAGGAGCAGTGGGACGGCGCCGGGATCGGCTAGGTGGCGGATGGCCGCCCCAGATTTGGGGCCCTGCAGGGCCCATCTAGGCTGGTGGCGGTCCGGCCTTCTCGTGACAACGCAGCTTCCAGGATGGCGGTGACTGTAGCCCGCCGCGGGGATGGCAGCCACGGCGGCCGGCCGTTTGCAGCGTGGCATCGGACTTTACAGGCCCAAACAGGGCCTGACTGGACCCTATTGGGATTGGTGTGCCCCGGAGGGGCTTTACGGGTTCTTTGGACCTGTCCGGACCCAACTAGTACTGGTGTGTTCGGCTGTCGCGTCCGGTCGACTACCGCCTCCGGCGGTGGAGGCAGTTCCCTCCCGCACGGTCGCGGTACCGTCGGCCCTGATTAGGGGTATTGTTCTCTTCCATTTGGCCACGTGTTGGTAGCTTCGGTGAGACGATGACGATGGTAGCTTCGTGACCGTGGTGGAGCATGCTTGTGGATGGCAAATTTTGGTGGTGGCGAGGCCTCGTCCTTGCGGGGCTCCTGTGCAACCGCTCGTTCGAGGGTTGTGGATAGGATTTTTGGGAGAAATCCTTGTCGGCTTGCCTGACACCGACGCAGTGCCACCTGTGGGTGGCACCATGCCTTCTTGAAGAGCGTCGTGGCTATCCTTCATCCACCTTCCTCCGTGTGTCGGGGGAAACCCTAGGACCATCTCTGGTCCGGGCAGCAGCGGTTGTTTTCCCTCTTGAGGGTGTTGCTTGGTGCTCAATGATTTGGAGCAAGGAGCATGGTGGTAATTCTCTCGAGGACGCAGCGGTTGTGGGTTACCGGCGTTTAGTTGATTCGCCCCCGTCTCCATTCTTTTTTGTTTTTCTTTGTTTCCGTTCGAGCGTGTGTGTGTGTTGTTGCCCCAGCATCTTGTTTCGTGTTGTGTCTTTTCTTTTGGACGTTGTGTTGTCTGGCCCAGCAGCAGTGTCACCTGTTTGCCATTAATATAACGGGGTGTATGCGTGTTTGGAGAGATCCTGTTATTTTGTCTGCGCGGGTTACAAAATCCGGGGTGCTCAGCTCCACGTGCGGTGCAACAGCAGATCTTCCTCCTAGACTTATCGCTACTGGGGGTGTCTTTGTGCGTCTGCAACGCAAGGAGTTCCAATGTTGTCGATGTTCTCTCTCGCACCTAGGCCGTCATTCCTGGGTCTACATATGCCAACATACGCTTACCGACGGCATTTTTCTACAATAACGTAGTGTGTCGGTACAAGCACCGGTCCGATCCACTACAATAATTCATGTGTTATAGAGCCACACAACTAAAAGGTCCCATAGTGAATGGTGTTTAAAAGAATTTAGGAACAAATGTGCAATGTTAAGCACATGCGCGACGCTTTTTGATGGTTTTGCAATGTTAAGCACATGGCATGGGGATTCTTAGCTCGGGACCGAGATAAACTTGAAATGGATCTATGATGAAATAACATATTATGAATCTAAAAATGATTTTTGTCAAAAATCATAAGCATTAGATCATGTACTTATAATTCATATCTGACCCATTTTCTACCGATTCGACAGGAATTTGTCTTTTTTACCTGGGATAGGCGGAAAGGTTAGAGATCCCCTGTCAGTACATTGTCATGTAAGGTGGTCTAGTATTTTGGAAAAATCTGATAGTAGTATTTTGAATTAGCTATTTGGTAGCTTCTTCACAAAACCATCTGTTTTTCGTACTCAGAAAATGGAAAATGGTTTTTTAATACGACGAAAAGGAAAAATTCCTCCTGCAACATTGTTCGACATCCCATGATGCACATGTATGCACAATATGAACACATTATCATAAACTATGCCTTGATTTTAGCCATAACATTGGTTATTTGACCCGAAAGCCAGGAAACCTCGAATGAGATAGGTCATTTTGTGAAGTTTTTTTTAAGACATAATCAATATATCAAATTTGATATTTTTCCTTCTAACTATGTCACATAATATGATATCACGCGAAGGTTTCACATTGTTTGGATCGTTTTTGAATTTCTTATGCCTATTTTAAACTATCGTCAAACTTTGTCAAATGGCGGGCATAAAGATTCTTAGCTCAGGGCTGAGCCTCGATAAACTTGAAGTGGATCCCTGATGAAATAGCATATTGTGAACCTAAAAAATGATTTTTATAAAAAATCATGAGCATCAGATCATGTACCTATAGTTCATATCTGATCCACTTCCTACCGATTCGACAGAAATTTGTCTTTTTCACCAGGGATAGACGGAAAGGTTTGAGATCCCCCTGTTAGGATGTTGTCCATATAAGGTGGTATAGTATTTTGGAAAAATGTGGTGGTAGCATTTTGAATTAGCCATTTGGTGGTTACTTCATAAAACCGCATATTTTTTGCACTCGGAAAATGATAAATGGATTTTTGGCGCGAAGAAAGGAAATTTTATTTCTGCAACATTGTCCGTCATCCCCTGATGCACATGTATGCACAATATGGACACATTAACACAAACTATTTCTTGCTAGCCATAACATTGGTCATTTGAGCTGAAAGCCAAGAAACCTCGAATGAGAGAGGTCATTTTGTGAAAAAAAAATAGGCATAATCAATATACCAAGTTTGATATCATAGGACTTTTTCGATGGATGTATCTTAGAACGATATCATAGGCAAATTGTTTACGTGTCACCATATTTAGTGAAGAGAGATGGTATTATATCTTAGCTTAGATACAAGCCTTGCACGGTATCATAGGCAAAATACATGTTTAACCCAATCACATGCATGCATGTATCCAAAGTCACTAAATGTAGATACAACTCTTAAGATACAATCTATAAATGTAGAAAATCAAGACATGTAAAGTTTGACCAAACTTTTAGAAAAATCTATCGAAAACTATTATAGTATATAGATACCATGTGAAAATATGTTTCATGATGTATTCTTTTAAAATAGGCTTTCGCAACGCTATATTAATATAGCAATCACAAGGTACAACCATGAGCTCACTGATGGGCAAACACAGCACAAGCAAGTCCAAACGAAAAAAGAAGAAGAGAAAATAAAAATGCCAACATCGGCGGTTTGACGAAAACGAAGATGGCCGTTGCGCCCTCCGACGACTTTCCACCACGATCCTACCACTCCGAACCGCCGCGTACCAAAACAACACCTCCAAGAAGGAAAATGACGCCAACGACACTACTGTCCGTACTTGTCCTAGGGTTTCCCCCGATACGCTCCGAGAAGTGGGGAGGAGGTACACCTGACGCCCTTCAGGAAGGAAGGTGACACTCTCAAGCGTCACTGCGTCGGTACCAAAAAGGCAAGGATTTCTCCCGACCCCCAAAAAACCACATCTCGGACAATCCGTAGCGCTCCACCAATCTTGCCAACCACCAACATACGCCACCACGGTCTTGCAGTCACCATCGTCGTCTCACCATGACAAACATTGCGAGGCCGGCCGACCCGAGAAGAAACAGTCGCAGACATGAACATGTAGTGTCACAACCACGCGGGAGGGAACAATCTCCACCGCCAGAGATGGTAGCCGACCGGACACCGTGACAAGAAGCACACCACGCCATTAGAGTCGAAGGGTGGCAACAGCACCGCCACCGGCGGGTGCCGTCCGGACGCGACAACAGGGACAAACCAGGCCGAGCAGGCCTGGCCGAGCCTCGGAAGGATCGGCTTCTGCACGTAGGACAACTCCGCTGCTACCCCCCTTGTTCGGCCACATCGGCTCGGCCGAACCCCGACAGGTCCGCGAAGCTCCTATCACCACGCTGCAGCAGGCATGGCGTGAACACCGCCATCCATATCACGAACCGCTCATCCGGCTAGCCAGAGGCAGCGAGATTGAACCCAACCGAACCCACCTTGACCCAGATCGGACCTGAAGGGCCCAGATCTGGGCCTGCAGGTCTCACCGGTGGAGCTCCACCTTAGCTGCCCCTGCCACCAACGGCAGCGCCATCACCATGTGTACCATCCGCGCTGCTCCAGGGAAGCCCCCCCCCCCCCCCCCCCCCCCCCCCCCCCCGCCGAGCTGCACCACCCCGTCCAGGGCGTCCCCACGTCGCCCCAGATAAGGAGGGAAAAGGCCAGAGGCCCGACGCCACCGGCGCCGCCCGGCCTAGGGTCGGCGCTGGCCACCGGCGACGGCGGGAGATAAGGAGGGAGGAGGTGGCTGAGGGGGTGGGAGGCGGCAGCGCGGGTCGCGGGAGCGTTTCCTGTGTTTCCTTTGTCGCGGGAGGGGGGGCGCGGGTCGCGGGAGCGTTTCCTGTGTTTCCACCGTTGCCGCTGCCTTTCCTGTGTTTTCTGTGTTTCATGATGTATGAAAGGGTATAGATTACGTATTGTAAATATTAATAAAAATTTGGTCAAACTTTAGTTGTTTTAACTTTTGAAAAAAGTTATATGCCTTAAGCTTGGGACAGAGTTAGTAAGATAAAGCAATGCCTAGAATATCGAACTAAGAAACACCCTATTGTACGTATCCTGTCCAAACCGCCGTAGGCTACGTCGGTATTGCCTAGGACATCCATACCGTGTTCGAGTCGTGAGGTACAAGATCCCAGTGTCCGTCCATGTCAGGCACGGCACCAAATAATATCCAGTTTCATCCTATATATTCCTGAGACTCTACACGCGCGTACACGAAAAGAAGATCGAGCACACGTACGCACCTAAGATCGTCGATCCATCCATGGCAGATCCGGCGGCGTTGCAGCTGCAGGGGTCTGATTATTACGATGAGGCGTTGAAGGTGTTCTTTGCGTGGCTACCGCCCAAGGAGTTCCACCGTTGCCGCTGCCTTTCCCGCAAGTGGGCCGCCGCGCTCTCCTCCGACGATGCGATCGACCTGCATCTCCGCATGCGCGGCAAGATCCGGCTGGGCTACGACGACCTCATGATGTGGCTCGTCCTCCACTGCTGTGTCGATGAACAGGCTGCTGAGATCGAGAGCGACGGAGAGATCATCGACGACGAGAAAGAGACCATGGAGAATAAGAACGTCTCTTCAGAAAAAAATAATCATGGTGAAGAAGAAGAAGAAGAAGAAGGAGGCAACTGGAGAGAGAGGAGTACAGAACCAGGGGCTACGTAGCAGTAGACGGGGACTACTATGTTAGAAGAGCCGAGATGCAGTCGTTGCACGCTGTAGACTGGGCAAAGATAGACTTCAGCGGGATCTCTTTCGCTGACTCTGATGACGAGTTTCTCAAAGCCATCACCGTTCCATATGGCGCTCTCCATCCCCGGATCCGCCAACCTTTCATGGAGGAAGAAGAAGAAGAAGAAGAAGAAGAAGAAGAAGACCCCTCAATGGATTCCCTCGGAGACCAAGGCAAAACACAAGGTCGCGAGAAGACAGAAGAGGAGGTCGACCAAGAAATTATCAGCTTTCTCAGGAGGCTTCGCGATATGGACCCACAACCACAAGTGCGTAATTGTCTTTCTTTCTTTTTTGCGAAAGGCATATAACTGGTTGAAACAACTATGCTACATATTTTGCTACTCGCGTATGCATATATTTTGACTATCTTTTGTGATCCCGCTGCAGTTTTTGAGGGAGCTTGATACATACCGATGGCCATGGCCCGTACCTCAACAAGGGCAGAATATGGATTTCGCAGAGGAGGATGGGCAAGAAGATGACCTAGACCATTTAGAAGACAACGTGATCGGAGACTAACATCGTGTAGGATATTCATATTAAATGATTCACAATCCTCTTTGTGTTTATGTTAGCTATATATTGTGGATATATAGTGCGATCTAAAAGTATGGATGAATAACTATATATATACATCTGATCTCGAGATTTTGTTGCCATTTTCATTTGTCTTGGGGTGCTTTGCATTGTCGTATGTTTCGTTTATACATCCATGAATGTGTATTGGTGATTTCAATGTGGTCCTCTCGCGGAGGAGCATAAATGACTTATTGGAATAAGCAATGTTATGGCTAGAATTAAAGCATAGTTTGTGATAATGTGTTCATAGTGCATACATGTGCATCATGGGATGACAAACAATATTGCAGGAGGAAGTTTTCCTTTTCGTTGCGCCAAAATACCATTTTCCATTTTCCGGGAGCAAAAAAACATGTGGTTTTATGAAAAAACCACCAAATGGCTAATTCAAAATGCTAGCACCATATTTTTCCAAAATACTAGATCACCTTACATACATAATGTCCTAATAGAGGGATCTCAAACCTTTCTGTCTATCCCTGGTGAAAAAGACCATACTGATTAGGAGAGTAACGGTTGGGGGCACGACGCTGACGAACAGGACGAGTAGAGGGAAGCTCATCAGAGGAAGACGACTCATGAGACGACGATGAAGAAGGAATAGCAGAGGAAGGCTCCGCAGAACAAGGAGAACTAGGGGAACTAGACGGAGCAAAGGATGATGGTGTCGAAGAAGAGACATCAGGAGGTGTGTCAGGAGCAAAGGATGATAGTGGGTCTTGAAGAAGACACAATAGAAGTAGAAAAAGGTGTGTCAGGAAAAAGAAGAAAAGAGATATCTTCCACCGGGTAGGTACCAGCGGTGGGACGAGGATAGAAAGGGTGCGTCTCATCAAAGGTAACGTCGCGAGAGATACGCATCCGACGACCAACGGGGTCCCAACAACAATAGTCCTTATGCTCATCATTGTATCCAAGAAAGACACACTCAACAGACTGAGCGGTCAGTTTGGTGCGTTCGCGAGGGGCAAAGAGAACATAGCAAACACAACCAAACAAGCGAAGCATGGAGTAGTCTGGAGAATGACCATATAGACGCTCAAGAGGGATACCACCCTACAGAGCGACAGAGGGCTGAATATTGATGAGGTAAGCCGACGTAGCGACAGCCTCAGCCCAGAAATGCGGCAGAAGGGAAGAAGCAATCATCATGGCACGAGTGGTCTCAAGAATATTGCGGTGCTTACGTTCAGCAACGCCATTCTGGGCATGTGCGCCAGGACAGGAGAACTGAGCAAGGGTACCTTGCTCACCAAGAACACCTCGCAATATCTGGGAGATATACTCACCAGCAGAATCAGCACGAAACACACGAATTGGTATAGAATATTGAGTACGGACCATGGCCGCAAAACGTTGATATATGGAGAGAACTTTACTGTGAGAGCGCATAAAATACAACCAAGTGTACCGAGAAAAATCATCTATGAATAAAATATAGTAGCGATGGCCCCCTTTCGAAGCAAAAGGAGCCGAACCCCAAACATCGGAATAAACTAAATCAAAAGGTCGCTGAGATACAGACGCGCTAGTAGAATAGGGAAGCTGAATCTGTTTGCCCAACCTACAACCCTGACAATGTAAAGACCCATCTCCTGAGACAGACCCCAGAAGACCACGATGAACTGATGACGACAGGCAAGAGTCACAAAGGTGACCAAGACGATGATGCCACTGCTGAAAAGAGCTGGAAGCAGAGGCGACGATCGGAGAAGAACTGGTAGATGAAATGGCAGTGGAAGGAACACGAAGCCAGTCTAACTCCCAAAGTACTGAAGAGTCACGGCTGCGAGGGCCAGCTCCAAGCAGGGCCTGTGTGCGACAGTCCTGGACAACACAAGAATCAGCATCAAGAATGATGCGACAACCAGAGTCAGTAAGCTGGTTAGCAGAGAACAGATTCATCTTAAGACGAGGAACATGAGAAATATCAGGGACAGAAAAAGAAGAAGTAGAAAGGGTGCCCTAGTAGAAACAGAAGAGAGGTACCATCGGCCGTGAGAACACGGACAGGAGAAGTGAGAGAACGAATAGCGGACAGAAGAGAAGACTCAGAGGTCATGTGAAAAGAAGCTCCAGAATCCAGATACCACGGGGGCGTACCTGACTGTGTAGAAGGTGGTGGTCGTGCAGTGCCGAAAGAATCAGTCACGGAACCAGCAGTGCCTGTCGAATAAGAGCCTGTAGCAGCAAGCAGACCGCGAAGACTCCTGATAATGTCCTGATCAGAGAGAGCGACTGCTGAAGATCCGGAAGGAGCGGACTGCCCACGAGCCTGGTGCTGCTGACGTAAACTAGGATCCCGTGTATAACAGGTGGCCCAAGTGTGGCCATCCCTGCTGCAGTAAGTGCAGTGACGAAGAGAACCACGACGACCCTGACCACGAGACTGTTGGTGCTGGCTCTGACACTGAGACTGCTGGTGCTGACTCTGACCCTGACCTGGAGGAGTGAGTAGTATCGGCGGCGGCACAGAGAACCGCGGCTGAGTCGAGGGAGCAGACGGCAGAGGAGGACCACGAGTAGCAAGCACAGACGGAACCTCAAGAAGACAAGCACCACGGAGACGAGTCTCCTCAACCCGAATCTCAGACAACACCTCAGAGAGCGGAACACGACCACGAGCATTCAACTAAGCACGGCAGCGCTCAAACTCCTTGCGGAGCCGAGACAGAAACTCATAGATGCGGTGGAACTCCAAATCCGAGCGCACAATCTGGCAACACGGGCATGTGCCACAAATAGCAGTACGGAGAGAATCAAGCTGACGCCAGATAGCAGCACTCTGAGTATAGAACTCATCAATAGTGGAATCACCCCGCTGAAGAGCATGCTCCTGGCGAACCACAGACAGGTAAAGAGCATCCCCAAATGGCCGATAGCGCTGACGGAGATGTGCCCACTGAGCAGCAACAGTAGGAAGATTCATGAACTCAGCAGAAAACTGGGGCAGAACACTGGAGGTGAGAACAACAGCAGCACGAGCATCTTCATCTACCCAGTAAGTGTAGGCGGTCAAATCGACGCGATAGGTCTCGAGATCAGCAGAGTACGGTTTGAGCTTCAGCTGATATGCAGCAACAACACTATCATCGGCACTCTGAGCAGCATCCTTGGCCTCCTGAGAAGCATCAGCGTCGAGAACAATAGGCGGCGGCGGAAGAGGAGCCACGGGAGTAGTGGGGCATGGCGGACAGGATACCTCGCCGGAAAGCACACACCAAAGATGGAGACCGTGCATGTGAACGCGCATAAAGGCAGCGAAATCAGGATAATTCACGCCATCGAAGATCACAGGGCAGCGAGGAATCACAACATAGCCCGATGCAGAAGACATCTCTCTCTCTCTCTTTGAAATCAACGCTCGCTCGATCTCAGATCATCCACGATCGAGGACGCGGCCCGACGAGCAAAACTGGCTATGTGCCGACTAGAGGAAGGCCGGCGGGGGCGGGGACTGGTGCCGGCGGGGTGGGGGCTGATGCCGGCGGCCGGCGGCGGCCGGCGGCGGCCCGTCCGGCAGCAATCGATGGAGAGGCCGGCGGCGGCAACCGCGCAGCACCACGGACAAGCCTGAAGACGCGAGTCCGGGCAGCGCTCACGCGAGGCAGCGGACGGGAGCACGGCGGCCGGCGGCGGAAGGAGGGACGGCCGGCGAGCGGCGACCGGGCAAAACACGGGTGGCAGCCGACAAAGAGGTGGCGGCGGCGGACGAAAAAGCGGCCAGGCAGGCGGCTTACAGACGGGCAGCGTCCGGCGGCGGGAGCGCCACAGGAAAGAAAACGTGGGCGCCGGCGGTGGAGTCTAAAAAGCCCTAATCTAGGGAAAAAAAGTTAACCTAGGTCTGATACCATGTTAGGAATAGACAACTCATATTCCTCAGGGGCCAAAGACCACAATATATAGTACATATACAGGTGGAAATATACAGGAAAACCCCCTAACAAATGGGGACATGCAATATACAAATATACATCTAACAATTATCACCACTACAGGCATGAACAATGTCGCTCATTCATGTTGTTCATCATTTGATGGACATCTTTATAAGATAAGGCATCTTGACATGGTACACTCAAGACAGTTATTCCATAGAAGACTATTCAACTCAGAAGAAAATTGTCCTTCATACCTTAAAGAAGTTTCTGATCAGATTTTGGAAACATGTGATGGATTACCATTGGCGATCATTGCTATATCTGGTTTGTTGGCTAACACAGAAGAAGTAGAGCATCGATGGAAGAAAGTGAAAGATTCAATTGGTCGTGCGCTTGAAAGATTCAATATTGTCACTTAGCTACTATGATCTGCCAGCTCATCTAAAAACTTGTCTGCTATATTTGAGCATGTTTCCTGAGGATTATGTTATTGAAAAAAAAAGTGCTTATAAGAAGATGGATTGCTGAAGGGTTCATTCATCAAGAAGGCATGTACACAGCACATGAGTTAGGAGAAAGACATTTGAATGAACTCCTCGATAGGAGTTTGATCCAACCTGCGGGAACAGATGAGTATGGTAAGCTGGGGTATTATCGAGTTCATGACACAGTCCTTGATTTCATCATATCCAAGTCGATTGAAGAGAATTTTGTCACTTTGGTTGGTTTTCCCAGTCTAACCGTTGGTACACAGGGCAAAGTTCGTCGACTTTCTCTCCAAGTCGGTAACAAAGGAAGTTCTATCCTACCATCTGGGATGGTATTGTCTCATGTCCGATCACTCAGTGTGTCTTGGAGATAGCTCGGAGATCCCTTCTCTGAATAAGTTCAGGCAATTGCGTGTCTTGCACTTTGAGGGTTGCAACCTCTTAGGAAAACACCAATATGCAAATATAGGAAGGCTGTTACGGTTGAGAGGTACCTGAACCTCTCGATGTCAAGTCTAAGTGAGCTCCCAAAAGAGATTGGAGATCTAGAGTGCTTAGAGAAGTTGGACATAAGTAGTACGAGCATTACTAAATTGCCGACAACTATTGTTAAGCTGAGAAAATTGGTGGATCTACTTGTACACGAACGTGTTATCTTTCCTGCCGGAATAGCCAATATGCAATCACTTGAGGTGTTGAAGAAGGTGGGGGTCTTTGGGCAGCCATTTAACTTCTTGGTGGAACTTGGACAATTACAGAATCTCAGGAGGCTGCAGGTCCTCGAGTTTAGACGTTGTGATCGATGAGGAATGGAAGAAATTAATTCCCACTTACTTTCACAACATAGGAACTCACTACCTCTACTCTCTAGAAATACTTAGTAGTAGTAGTAGTAGTAGTAGTAGTATCTTGGTGGAGGAACCTTATTTTTTTCTAATTCGCTTAGCCTCCAGAAAATAATAATTCGTGGTTCTTCTGTTCCGCGGGTTCCGAACTGGATGGGTTCCCTGGTGCCTTCAACTGGATGGAGTTGTGCAGGAAGATATATGCATCCTTGGAGGCTTACCTGCTCTGCTCATTTCTAGATACAATTAAGACTGCCATGGAGAAAGCAGCGAGTAGATCGACATCCCAACCACCCTACTCTATTCTTCCAAGGAAGAGACTGATTCACTGCCACTTGAGGTACTACCTACTTCCTCCCTTTCAAAATATAAGATGTTTTAGGTTTGACTTCTTTTAGAGTTAACCTACATACTAAAAGTAGTCTACATATATTTGTTTCACAAAGCTAAAACATCTTATATTTTACAACGGAGGGGGTAGTTCTCTTTCACCCGAACAAGACCATGCTAATTCCCAAGTCCAGGAATCCAAGCTCTTCTTGACATGTCTTTACTTTGACTCATCTGATGGTGTCAGTCATATGAAGGGCTACCCTCCCATGGCAGATCCGGTATTTCAGTGTCCCGGCTGATTGACACTCTCCCGTTGAATTTGTATGGGATTCTGTTGTCGGTGACCTCAAGGCTACAGTACTGTATCCCTTCCACTTTATTACATAAAAAAACATTAATGTAGTGTAATGCTTTTATCCAATATGTTTTTTCAATACAGGGCTACAGTACTGTATTCCGGTGCACCACCACCTCCCATGGAACGCCGCCGAGTGGTACCTCCTCTTCCCCACTGTCGATTTGACGGATGGGTGCCGCCACCGCCGCCGCCGGCCGGCAGTAGTGGCGGCCAGGAAGAAGGAGATCAAGGAGAGTGCTTGGGCTCGAGGGAGGGAAGGGGTCCTCCAGAGTCGCTGACTCGAGGGGCCTCAATATAGAGCGATAAAAGATGGAAAACCAAATTATACCATGACGTTTATATAATAGTTATTTTTTTAAACGTACGATAAACTGTGTGATTTTGTCTTCTATAAATATTCACATGGAAAACCAGGCTTTAAAAGAGAAAAGTATAAATCTAGATAACACTCTCGGAGACCAGTGCTACCTGATTATGAGCTCGATCAACCTCTGTCTCTGATACTCCAAGTGCAATTCTTCTAAACTCTTCCATTATTAAATGTGATAAGTCATGTAGTGCATCAGGTTGCAATCATATTAAAAAATTGTAAGATAACGTTTTACGGGGAGCCGTTTGGTCCAATCCATAGCTTAACTGATAGCTCGTCTCTGCTGATGGTATAATTTTATAATCACTTCAAAACTTGAAGAAACTTGGTGGTTTTTTGGCTTTTTCCCACCTTAACACAAAATTGCCTTCTCTGTACAGTGAACTATGGCTTTTCCCTCTTCTAATAGAATTAGGCAGTGCTCCTGCCGGTTGCCCTAAAAAAAAAAAACTTGAAGAAACTTTGAGTATCCCACACTTTCATGTTAGTTGGATCATACATGTTTGTGCAATCAAAGTACAAGTAGTCTTGGTACTGTCTATATGCCACACTATCCATGTGCTTGCTGATTTAATAAAATGCAAATTCATATGACAGGGATAAGCTTTTGGTATGTCATCTTCGTGTCGCGCGCTACGGAACACACCCCATTTTAGGATATAACCAATAACCAACACCTGCTCGTTTGGTAACTTCAGGCTTACATATGTCTAATATTAGGTCACTTGTTCCTTTTCTTCTGTCATTCTACTCCAACATGTATGGACTACATCAAATGCTTCACGACCGATGATATTAATGCTCGCGGGATATGCCCAGCCATTACCATTCACCAAAAACCCCTATAATATGTTAGTAAAGTAACTTTTGTTAGAAACTTGGCTGTTCAAGAGCACAACATATTATTCTTCAACAGATATTCAGTCAAGGTTTTTTTCTCATCTTGAGGTCTATCACTTCACACTTCTCTTGCTGCCTTTAAGAGATATATAAGAGAAACAAAATCTCCATGGCTCATGTCCATGTCAAAAATTATTGGCTTTTCCCTGCTCACATTCATGGAATCTGGCATATAAATAACTTCTCTGCAATATGGGAACTGTGTACTGATGTTGAAACGACCAGCTTTGTTTAGGCAGATTTAGGACCTGAAGAGAACAGTCCGGTTATAGGCAGCCATTTACACTAAGATATGATTCTTACATGACAAAATCAGATGACACTTTGTGAAAAGAGCTGACCTAAATCTAGAGGAAATAAGTATGTCCTAAAGCTGGGAGACTATATAAGTACTACTTAATATGCCAGGATGGATAAACATATCGTCATTATTTGCGGGTGCCATGAACTGAGCAAGGAGGTAGTCAGAACACTAAAGCATGTTAGTTGCTAAGAGATGTTTAGACTAGCTACAAAGTTTTCTTGAACAAATATGGTACAACAAAACCAACATAAGGCAGGCTTCCACATATATAGTTGCACGAATATAGATCTTGTGTCAAAGTAATGAGCGAAATGAAAACACCTAAATATATGGCAGGCTTCCAATGATTTTTGGATGAATGCTCTTTAAATAAAACCTCAAACTAATATTCAGTAGGTTTATATAACTATTTTTTAACATAATGGAAGAGCCCATATCTACCTACTCAGAGCAACCATATAGCATCATCAAAGGCACTTTTTAGTGTAGACTGGACCATATAACTGACAGACAACTTATTATTTGCAAAAAAATAGAAACCATGAACACTGGAAAAACATAAACTCCCAGTTATAAGAAAGACTTGAGTGTAGAAAATAAGTTTAAGTTACCATGACAAAAGGGAAAAGAGCAAAACATCCTAAAGACATTTAAAGACTCACATCTGAATTTATATCGTTGGAATGTAGTACAGCAAAAGACGGCCATGATGTATAAAATGCATCTATCTAACCATAGAAATGCACAGCATTGCGATGAGGATGAACAATCGAATGAGTGTAAAAGGATAAAACTTAGATAAATACTTCAAATTCAAGAACCCAATACACACCCCATGAACTGTACTCATAACATAAAGTACTTATTACGACATGCTGCACCATCCCTATATTTATTTTCAAGTGAAAATCCTGATCTGGGAAACGTGTGTGCTGGCCCATCCCAACCAAATTTTACATGCGGAAAAGGTAGTGGTCGTAGGATACAATAAAATGGGAGAATGTCGTTGTTCAACAGGAAATCAAAGCCACCTAAAAGTCATACAAAATATCACTTAAAAACTGTAATCGGAACAACTAATTTTGCGCACAGCAAACTCTGCACAACCCAGTCCAAACTATGGCTAAACACAGCAGGATTAGCATAAAAACAGCACAACCAAACTGATAATCAACGACCAAAATCCCATGGATCGTTCGAATGCTGGTGGCGGTGGCCGCGGCCGCGAATCCAATGGAGACGAGGTCCGTCTCTCTACCTCCGTTGGCGCCTCCCGCTGGATCACCTGGTCTCCGGTCGCCGGGGCGGGGGGAGGGAGCGGAAGGAGGAGGAGGTCGTCGAGGCTAGCGGCTGGGAGGCATGGGAGCGGGGTCCGGTTCGCCGGCCGTGGAGGAGACCCATGGAGGATGTGTGAGCAATGGAACCAAACAAATAATATAGTTCTGCTCATGTGAGCTCTATCTCAGCTGGGCTAATCGAGCAAAGGATCCTGTCAAAAAGGAAATCGAGCAAAGAATAAACACACCGTAACACGCCACACGCGCCCTCATTCTCATACCCACACTTCCTCCATGGGTCTCCTCCACGGCCGGCGAACCGGACCCCCGCTCCCATGACAGCAACCGAGCGACGCACAAAGAAATCCGTCGGTCTCAACCGAGTAGAACTATATTATTTGTTTGGTTCCATTGCAAAAAGCTTGTGCGTCGCTCGGTTGCTGTCATGGGCGAGCCAATTTGGGGATATTGTGAGAGACATTGCAGACATGGCTTCAAAGGGAAAAGAGAAAGGAAGATAGGATTAACAAGATATTGATCGTTGTGACTGTCAGCTGTGTCCCTGTTGTTCTTTACATCATCTGTCAACTAGTGAACTACATGAAGGAGAAGCACCAGCAGCGGCTGGAGAAGTGGCAGGCAGCCCCATTCACCAGCACATGAAATGGTAAGTAATAACCTTCTCCTATCATAAAATAATGACTGTGATAATTAATGTGGTATTTGATTTCCTATTTACCACCCACCATGTATACCATATTAAGATTCCATACCAAAGAGCTACGGATTGTGGAGTTTTTTCTGCACGGTTTCTTGTGTTCACCTGTTCTGCGTCCTTCCTTCGCAACAAGAATATGCTAAATGTACAAATATAGCATAAAGTGGGAGAGGCATCCGAGCAGCTAGTCTGGAAGGCCCATGAGACAACTTGGTAGGAACATTCTACACACACTATTCATGTTTCCATCCTATTTAAGATAGCATGTGAAACACAAAAGATACAATTTTCTAAAAAGAGTAGCAAATATCTTACACATATTTTGTCTTGGCCGAAGCGTTTTAAACACTCTTCTTGAATGCTCACGGTTCATTTGTTAGAAACCATGTGTGATATCTTACTCAATTTATTTGTATCGAAGGCGTGTGCGAAGTGTGGGAGAAGGAGCACGCCCCGGACATGCGGTGCAAATTTTGGGCAGTTAGGAATAGTTTGCACTGCAGACGGAACATCCCTTCTGTATATGCCATAGATGTGTCTTAAGAGGCTCATTCTGTACTATTGTAGGGGAGTGTTTCATGAGTGAGAGGGGTCATATTATTATAAAGGAAAATAAAAGGAATGATAAAAAGAAAAGAAGAAATGGAAAAAAGAAAAAGGAGAAAGTAAAAGAAAAAGGGAAAAGAAAAAAGGGAAGGGAGGGAAAAACAAAAGAAAAATGCAAAAGAAAAAAGAAAAGGCGAAGGCCGGCTAAAGAGAAAAGAAAAAAAGACAGATACAACGGCCTTGTGTTGCCATTGACTGAGCTGCCCAAGGATGAAGGCACATATGCTTTTTTGGCATCGCACACTTGTGTTTTTTTTCTCCCGCTGAACTTATCTTAGCTCAGTTAATTACATGGGAGTAAATAGACAGACCCACACGCCTAACATTACAGCATATGTAAGGTTTGAAATAGGCTTTCGCCCCGCTTTATAGATAAAGCACATAGGTGAGACCGCTGCTGGGCCAGACAGCACAACGCCCAAAGGACCAACACGATACACGGACCGAACAGGCAAGTCCAAAACAAAAACAAAAAACAAGAAGAAAGAAAAGAAAACAAAGCCGACAACGGCGGAGCGACGAAACAGAGAAGATTCGCAACCGTTGCACCCACCGGAGAAGTACCACCACATCACTAGCAATCCAAAGCGCCACGTACCAAAGCAGCACCTCCAAGAAGGGGAGTGACGATGACGACACTGCTGCCCGGACTAGTCCTAGGATTTCCCCCGGTACGCCATGGGAGACGCGGAGGAGATACCCCCGACGCCCTTCAAGAAGGATGGCGATACCCAAAGGCGTCACCGCGCCGGTGTCAAAGAGACAAAGATTTCTCCCGATCCCTCCAACGACCCTCCCGACCGATGTGTATTGCTCCGCCAAGCTTGCCGCCCACCTACACGCGCCACCACGGTCTTGAGGACTTCACCACCGTCACACCGAGGAACATAGACCGAGGCCGGTAGGAGCGAGAGAGCGGGGCCATCGACGTGGATAGGCATGGCATCAGCACGCGGGAGAGAACAATCTCCACCGCCCGAAGGCGATAGCCGACCGGATGCAGCAGTAGGTCATACCAGACCTTCTTGGCCCGGCCGAGCCCGTCAAGGCTCGTAAAGCCCCGCCGCCGCACTGCAGCAAGGGTGCCTCCGCATACGCCTCCCCTAGTACCAGGCGCCACTCCTCCCTCCACCAGAGGATCCGCCACCTTGACAAATCCCCGCCGCCAAGCAGCAGCACCATCGCCACCGAGACCACCCAGGCCAGCCGGACCGTTGACAGACCGAGGAACAGCGACCGAACCTCGCCACCCCATGGCCAAAGGAACGGCCGCGCAAACCACCTTCCGGGGCCGCCGCCCCGGCGTCCCTGCACTCGAGCCAAGGCCCCGGCCACCGTCACAACACACAGCCGCCGAGAGTTCCGGTGAAGGTCAGAACTCGGATTCGCAGTCAATGAGCGCACGGGAAACCTAGGGGAGGAGAACTACCCTCCATCACCTTGCAGTGGGTGCCGTACGGACGGGCAGCGACATCCATAGGGCCAAGATCAGGCCCAGATCAGGCCCGGCCAGGCCTAGCTAGCCCGTCCAGGCCCGGATCAGGCCCAGATCTGGCCCGTGGAACCGCCCCCGCTGCTGCAACCAGGTTTCACCGCCGCCACCGAGCTGCTCCGCGAGGTGCCCCCACCGGCACCGCTACAGCTGCCCCGCCGCCATGACCCGCCGCCGGCAAGCCTCAACCGCGCCACCGCGGCAGAGCGCGCCCGCTAGCTGCGCTGGCCGAGCCACGCGCCTCCAGTAGGTGAGCTCCACCGCTGCGGCCCCCGGAGGCATGGCCCGCCGTCGCCGCAGACGCGTCGCCGCCGAAACCCCGTCGCCGGACGAGCGCGACGCCGCCCCAGGACCCTGACGAAGCCGCCAGGGCCGAGCCGCCGCCACCGACCCACGCGGTCCTCCACGCCACCGCGCCGCGTCTCCGCCGCCGCCAAAGCCGCCGCACCGCGCGCCGCCGCGCCCGCGAAACGCGCCGCCGCCACTCCGGCCCGCGCCAGAGGACGGAGAGCAGGGGGAGAGGGAGGCCCCGCCGCCACCGAAGCCAAGCGGCTTTGCCGCCGGCGCTACCCGGTGGCGGCGAGGGGGGGAGACCGGAGGGGAGGGGACTGGGGGTGGCGGCGGCGGGGAGCCCCCGGTCGCTCGCGGGAGCAACGCGGGGGGCTAGGGTTTTTCGTGTCAAGCAAATGGTCACTAGAAAAAACACTCCCAAAGGTACCACGCGTGACTGATAGCATGATGACAAGTCGTGCTGGGATGTGGGATGCACACACAGCATGACATGGCTCTGATAGTTGTGGGGGTTTAATTTGAGCCTCCTACCCTATATGTCGACACATTGCCATAGATAGTTGCTCTCGGCATTGTTTCGTGTGTGGCCTAGGCGGTCGTGTGGGTTTATGAAATCCAAGTCATCCGGTTACCGTGGGTGTGTTAGTTCACCAATATTGGCTACAATAATTCTTCTATTAATCAATATGTTTTAAATACTAGCCTACTTCATCAGTCAGTCTTGAATACATTAATATGGCAATGTATGGAAGAAAATAAAGGGATCCTGATCATTTGTCTATCTTTAGTAAAGTCTAGATGGATAATGCAAGTTATTTTTTGAATTATAACAGTGTTTACTTTCGGCCTCTAATTAAGTACCAAGATTTCTGAGATGCACTTAAACATCAAACCATCATAACTAAGCTTACTCGTCTCTTCCCGGAACAAACAAAAGCAAGCATTTCGATTCATTGAAGGACACGAACAGAAAAGGAATTACAACACTAGCTAGCAGACCAAGGAGGTCCATGAACACCGTTGAAAGCAGGAAAAACTGGTTTTAAAGGAGAGCAAGACGAAGCATATATCTCACTCGAACATGGAAGCTCTAGAAGACTAGCAGAAATTAAGTTGTTGATTTGAAGTTTGGCGTGTACCCTAGTTCTTTGGCCGTCTTGCAGGTGACATCGCCGGCTTCATGCGGGTTGAGGTCCTCGGTTATGCGGATGAAGGTCACCGGAGAGCAGTAATAGGACGTGTTCTTCTCCGAATGCCCTGCTGGCGTGTAGATGGTGTCCACCACCAGCATCACACCGAAACCGCTCGAGTCATAGAGGTGATTCTCGTATAGGTACTGCAGCTCTTGTTTGGACCGGATCGTCACCCACCTCCTGTACCTGTGCGAGCTGTGCGGCGGCAGGTCGAAGCTAACCGAAGCGCTCGCGTCGAACATCTTGGGTTTGAAATTGACGATCTCCGTCATGTTTTGGGTGTCGACGAAATGGATCATGTTGATGCTGCCCTTGATCCCGCCGCGGCCGCTGGGGTTGACGGCAGAAAGGACGAAGAGCATTTCTACCGATGCCGCAGGCCCATAGACATACGACGGTGCGACTGCGTCGCCAGATGTTGTATTAGCCACTACCCGCCACCAATCTTTCGCCTGGACATAGCCATAGCTACGGAAGGCCATCTCAACAGGGCGGTGGATGACAACGATTACCATGACCACCACGGCAACGGCGAGCACGGTGACCACGATGGCCACCAAAGAGCGCACTGTGGCTAGGAATTGGAATCTTGAGTGCTCGGCATTGCGGCCTTCACCCATATTTTTCTGTTGGTTTCTCTAGGTTGGATGCATGGACAAGGGAGGTCATGTCTCGGGAGCACTTGTTATTATACGATTCCTAGTTAAAGTGCTCCTTGCTCTACGCCATACCCACAAATTGCTGTCAAGGATTCATTCCTTTAGGTTGTTTAGACAATCATGATTAATGTTTCATTTATACTCCACCACCTAGCTAGGGCATATACATTATAGAATTTCTTCAGAATTCTTTAAAAATATTTGTTATGATTTTCTTGTTAACTTAGAGTGCAGAGACTAGGGGAAAAAAGGAAAACCATATTCTCTTCCCAGTTGGGCCCCAGACCTTGGGTGACGTCAGGGTATGACATACGACATGCCAACGACAACGTTGCTTATCTCAATGATATATACTTTTCCTACATTTTGTACTTTAATGATGTTGTTTGTGCCTTACCGGGCTCATGGTGAAGCCTGCTTTTCATGGGGCTGACAAAAATGATGTTGTTTGAATTGTAGTGGATGGTAGGATCAGAACCACGATTCTTAATGAGTGACTGATCGCAAACAGTTTATAGGCATGAGTAGAAATCACAAACGAATAATAACTATCTCGCCTATTTGAAAATAGGACCATGGTTAAGATAAGAAAAATAATATGTGATTCTTTGTTGCAATTTCTTTTGTTGGATGGTCCAAGATCATTTTTCTTTCTGAGACCTCACTTTAGGTAAAGATTGTGTGCTCAAATCAAAGTTAAAATGTAGCCTAGCCAGCTACGTCCTACCTCGGTTTCTCGGAAAGAACAAAAGCTTGAAGGTGACAAAAGTCATATACTTGGTTCTTTAGTTGTCTTTCCACCTGAGGTCTTAGTAGGCTCGTATCCTCTCTATATTATACTAAAAGGAAAAGGACAAAAAGCTGAGGCATACTAACGTGATGAAGATCAGACAATATCGGAATCGCATGATTGCACCCACCTTCTCTATGCGATGTATCTGTTGATTGGCATCTGCCGGACAGGGCTGGACATGCAATGGATAAACATATACTCTCTCATAATTTCTTAGGTGTATTTTCTCTATCCTTCCAATTGCCAATTTTACTCGAAAAAACCATGCCGTTGTGATGTTTTGTATGTTTAGCGTTCAAAATTAGCCGCTCAAACGGTTGTTTCATGTGTCCTCCTATCCCAACAACTAGTGGTTATCTTTAGTTTGTTAGTACAAGCATTCTGATACTGACTTGAACTGCATAAGTTCCCCTTTGAAATTTATCCAAGAATTATTAATGGCCCTGCAAAATAATGCTAACGGTCCATAAAATTGTCCAAAAGTTTTGCATGTTTGTAGAATACCTCATCTAGTACACCATGAACATTTTTTCAATTTTTTAGAACTTATGAAAAAGATATTGAACTTTAAAAAATAATCTGATAACAAGATCTTGGGAGCAAGAATCCCCTCTCCAGCAGCACATCTATTTTTTTCATTTTTAAAGAACATAGGAGCAGATGTTGGCGCAATGGCATAATCTAAGGAAAACTATTGACCACAGTGTGTGCAAGCATAATGTCTGCCATTAGTCTGGACAAGGCTGAGTTTAACGGGTGTACATATAATTACTTAGATGTATTTCTTTTATATCCTTTTAATTGTGAATTATTTACCAAAACACCTAGACATTGTGATGTTTGGTATGTTGAGAATTACATTCGAGATAAACTGTTGGCGAAGGTCGTTTCATGCATTATTGATCATTTTGGAGCTATCCATGAATTATTAATCGCCTAAACAAATAATCCTAACCGGCCAAAAAATTATCAAAGGATTGTGTACATTTGTAGAATAAATCATTGAGTACATCTAGAAGTGTACCTTACCTTTTTACACTTATAAACATGATTTTTAACTTTTAAAATAAAGGGATCATTTGATCTTGTTGGGAGCTAGAAATCATTACTCTAATAACAAATGTCTCTTTTCATTTTTGAAAGAACATAGGAGAACATGTCGGCCCAATGATTGAATCTGGAGGAAATTATAGACCTGGTAGTGTGTGCATGAATCATGACGGGCACTAGTCGGACAGTGTTGGAGGCAACAGACAAACACACACTATCAAAATTCTTACTAGGTAAATTTCCTTTCTATTCTTTCGATTGTCGATTATATCCAAAAACAAATCATGATATTGTGATGTTCATTGTTACGTCTGACCGTTAAGTCCTAAATAAACCGCAGCCAAGGTTTTTTCGCATGTGTACCTACCTAGCTACCATGTCATTGGTCCTTTATGGGGGCGTATTCTCCTCAACCTCACGGCTGGAGCATGAATCCCGACTCCTCTGCCGACAACTTTTTTTAATGAGTCATTTTCTTTATTTTATGTATGTATATTGGATTAGATTGCATGTTGTGGCATATTAGTACAACTGGAACAGCTCGAAGAAGAGAAAAGTTGATATAAAGTTGAGAAAGAGAAGCATGAAACCTATACCAATGACAATGCCAGATGTTCCATACTACAACACACATGCGTCCTTGTAGTTGTATATACTCTAAACACCTCGCTAGCCAGCTGCTAGTCATAGCATAGCTAGACAAACTCATAGTTGCCATGGCAAATGGCGTCCCTCCCCTTAACAGATGGAGCAGCCAGCACACTGTTGTTGCGGCTGCCGTGGGAATCCTGGTCGTCATCGCCATCGCGATCGTCGTCATTATCAGTCTGTCCCCGCCACAACTCCAGTTCTCCATCCAAGATGCAGGCCTCAACAAGGGCTGGTATGGGGGGCAGCAGTTCTACAATTTCACCCTCACAGCCAACAACACCAGCCCGCGCATGGAGGTGCGCTACACTACCCTCAACACCGAGATATGGATCAGTCCGACTATGTGGTATTCAGCGGACATGAACATGAGCCGGTTCCATTTCCATCAGGGGCACGTGCAGTCACCGGAGAATGTGACCAATGTCCCCGGGTGGGCCGAGTACTACGAGTCGGATAGCACGACGGAGTCCGCGCAGGATGCCGGAACGGGGCATTGGCCAAACTGCACGGTGGTGGTGATAGCTAAGGTGGTGTTCAAGGTCGGCCTAGCCCGCACACGGCCGTACCATATCAGGGTGTCCTGCTTTCCGGTGAACTTCCTTCATCCCACTCAGACTCCCTACGCCAATTGTACTTACTGATCTCAAATGCATCCATGTCTCCTGTGGACCCTATGATTCTTATGTATCCCGTGTTATATCTATCCAATTAATTTACTCCATATATTTCAAGTTATATATGCCATGTATGTGTATGAGTTTTATCTGATTCCCTCGTCCCCATTCGAGAACTGAATTGCATCAGCTTCATAGTATCAAATGACATCCGCAGCCTATTATAGTGCATCAATTTTGATTTGTACTATAATTTGAGGAACCGGCTTTGGATCATTATCAAACACCCTTCTGTTTCTCTCCAGCCAAATCCCCCAAACGACCAGGAAAACTAGGGAGCTAAACTTCCCTCTTTCAGCGCCATGGAGTCTTTTCCTCATATCATTCCACCAGGCACACATGGAGCTTGACATTGTCGGAGCAGCATGAGGCAGGTCGGCCTAGAGCGTGATTGAATTCATAATAATGTTAACGACCGTGCAACCCATAAACAGATGTTGCTTATTTTCATTTGTTGAGCTGCAACATATGAATGTGTCATTATGTGGAAGTCCTCTTTTGGTCCATCATCAGCATTGTGTGGTGGAAATGGAATGTACAGGGTAGTTAGATTGAGACATGGTAAGCGAAGTTCCGTCATCAGCATTGTGTAGAATGTACAGGGTAGTTAGACAGCGACATGGCAAGCGAAGTTCCATCATCAACATTGTGTGGCATGCGGGAGCTCAAAAAATCGTTGAGGCAAAACGAGTCCAATGGAAGCCCAACCGTAACTGGTGACGTGGTATGCGCCTTACCAGGCTCATGGTGTAGCCTGGTTTCCATGGGTCTGACAAAAATGATGGTGTCTGAATTGTAGTGGATGGTCCGATCAGAAACACATTTTTTAAACTAATTGCAAAAAGTTTATAGACATGAGTGCAAATGATCAATAATAATCTCACCTATTTGAAAATAGGAACATGGTTAAGCTAAGGAAAATCTTGTGCATACGATGAAAATTTCGCCGACGTTTCCCAGGAAGTGAACCATGTGCAATGTTCTCGCTGCACAAGATGAGCAAGGTCCTGCAGACAGTCGCTTTTTTAGGGCATCAGCAATCTTCTGCACCGCACATAGTAGTGACCTTCCATGTGAGACGGGGACTTAAATGGCCCCGTCTGTACTAGTGATTTTTTGTTGCCTTTGCTTTTGTTGGAGGGTCGAAGATCATTATTTCTGATACCTCACTTTAGGTAAAGATTGTTTGCTGAAATCGAAGTTAAAATGTAGCCTAGACAGCTACGTCCTACCTCGGTTTCTCGGAAAGAACAAAAGCTCGACCCGTGTTAGATGGTGCAAAATTATGTCGTTTGGAACTGTCTTGAAGGTTACAAAAGTTCTGTACTTGGTCCTTTAGTTATGTTTGCTGCTGAGGTCTTAGTAGGCTCGTATCCCCCCCCCCCCCCCCCCTCTCTATATATCTATATATAGATATATATTAAACTAAAAGGAAAAGGACAAAAGGCTGAGGCATACTAACGTGATGAAGATCAAATAATATCGGAATCGCATGATTGCACCCACCTTCTTATGCGATGTATGTCGATTGGCATCTGCCGGACAGGGCTGGACATGCAATGAACAAACATGTACTCTCTCATAATTTCTTAGGTGTATTTTTTCTATCCTTCCAATTGCGGGTTTTACTCGAAAAAACTGTGGCATTGTGACATTATGTATCTTTAGCTGTTGTGTTCAAAATTAGCCAGTGAGACGGTTGTTTCATATGTCCTCCTATCCCCACCACTACTGATTATCTTTAGTTTGTTAGTACAAACATTGTGATACTTGATCTTTAGTTCCTTACCTTTGAAATTTATCAAAGAATTATTAACAGCCTAATAAAATAATCCTAACGGTCCATAATTTTTTTTAGTGCTACTCCACCGGCAGTCCAGTCCCGGACCACAAACTCAGACTCCATGCAAAGGCCCTATCAGTGCTACTCCCTCCGTTTACTAATGTATATATGCTATCTTTTAAAAAAAAAAACATGCATGTAGATAATTTTTAGTATGTAGGTTCTCTCATTTTGGAGTGTATCTAGTCCTTTTTAAATAGCGTGTCCCTCTGGTGGTCTCCGCCTTATCTGATTAGCCACACCGTGCGCCATTGGTTGAGGCTTTCGATAGATGCTTGCTGCAGGACTGCACTGATTTCGACGCCCAATAACTTGCCTGCAGGACTACAGCCTCAGCTGACAGTTGCTGTCCCTCTGAATCCAGCTTGTTTCTCCCAATCCACCGGTGGATAATATTCTTGTAGACTAGACAAAGGGATCCTTTGTTGCCTCTGCTTTTGTTGTCCGTCACAGATCATTCTTTCTGAAAAAGAAAAAAAATTCCATGCCACCTCACTTTAGGTAAAGGTTGTGTCTTGAAATAGAAAATTAGAATTCCTGCCTCTATGTTTCTCGGGAAGAACTAAAGCCGGCCGATCCCAGCTTGGATGGTCCAGCATTTTCTGTCGATTGGAACTTTCTTGAATGTGACAGAAATTCAAGATCTATACTTGCTGCTTTAGTTCTCTCTTTACGTACAGCTTACGTAAGGGAAAATATTCGTGGTCTTACTGGACTAGTATCCTTTATTAGACTAAACAGAAAGGAAAAAGACAGAAATATACCAAAAGCTGAGCGTGATGAAGAGCAAACCATGTCCGTATCGCATGATTGCACCCACCCTCACTCTGCGATCTATGTCGATTGGCATCTGCCCACTCCGATCTCAGAAAAACATCGGCCCAGTCAGGACTCATTTGTAAATCGAGTTTGGGATGTCGAGAGCGAAAATAGGAATCTTGGCAAGGGTACTCTGGAAGGTAAATTTGAGCCAGGCCCAGAAATCATATTTATAAGTTTCGGAAAAAATTAAGATAAATCATGCACAATACATGTTGTCTTCATACTTACTCGTGGAAAATTTAAAATAAATAAGACTTCCATATGTGGCCTATTGATCAGAAGAAAACATACCAGTACTACTCACAGTGGTTGGATTTAGAGGAGTCAGTCGCGTGTCACCGCTTGAAGTGATGTTCCTGTGATGATCTTTCTTCAAAGTCGCCAAGAACCCATACATGTCCTCTTTCCCCTTCTTCTTGTGCAGATCTTTGAGTTGTCCCAGGAGCTCATCTTCTCGCTGTCGTTGCAACTTGTAGAAAATTTAAGCTGTGGATGTTGGGGTCGCTGATACAAGACATGAAAAAAACTATGTAGTGTGTGTAGATTATATCAGCAGAATATAGTCCAAAAGAAGGTGCAGTGGTGGTCAGTAGAATTCAGTGATGATTGTGATCATAGATACTATTAGGATACTTGCCTTAGAGCTACCGACTAGAGCCTACAAAGAGTAAATTCCCAAAGATAATGGGGCCTCTGTTTCCCTTTGCTAAATAAAAGTTCACTCGTCATGAAAGAAAACAAAACAACGACTAGATTAAGAAGCTTGTTTGTAGCACACATATGCCATACCTTGTATCCTACTGAAGCAGGTTCCTAACGATAATTTGGTTTCTAAGAGCATGCACTAGTGAGTATACTGAGCACACCGAATTAAAGGAAAATTCCAAAAGAAATTTTGGACTGTTTGAACACATGCCTTGGACTGTTTGAGCATTCCACCAAATTAAAAGAAATTTCCAAAAGATGCTCCCGTGTCCCTACCCCACCTTTGGCAAAGAAAAAAACACTTCCTCTGATCATTATTAAGTTTCATTGATTTACTACAACTTTATAGTAAATCAGCGGCAGTTATTATAAATCGGAGGAAATATGTTAAACAAAAAAGGAACAAAGAAAATAAAAGAATTTCCTCCGAGTTGTAAAATAAATTGTTGCAGTGCATCCAGATTACTAATTTCCCTAAAAAATAAAGTGTGAACTGAAAGCAAGGTCGAGCTAGAGATATGATCGTTGGCCTGTGGGGACCCCCACTGATTTAAGCCTTTAAAAAGAAAAGACAAAGTTACTTAGATACTGATGCTCTATCTCTATCGGTGCTTTAAATTTCTCTTAGTGCCATTGCTGTGATTGCGATTCGCGCGATGCCGTACTTATATATAAGTGCAGTGCCCAATTCATTCCATTCAAGCTAGCTAGGCAATTGAGTTATTAGAGCTGGTTGTCTAGCTAGTAGCGTGGCGTGGGTACGAAGATGGGAGGCTTAGACTATTTCTGCAACAGCACAGTGTTCCCCTACGTGTATAACCTGACTTCCTCCTATGCCGACCAGAATAATGAGGCCACCACAGTGGCCACCTCTGTCATCATGTTCATCCTTGCCGCGCTCTTCTTCAACCTCAACCTATTCAGCCGCATCTCCGACGTTAGCGCCATTCTCAACCCCAGTGTCCGCCTCTTCCTCTCCACCTCACTATCCCTCTTCCTCCCCGTCATGTCCTACCTCTTCTCCGAGGCCAAGAACAAGAAAGAAGGTGCCCCCATATACAGCCAGCAGCTCGTTGAAGATCTGTCGCTGCGGGCCAGGACGATCCTCATGTGGATGCTTCTTGTGGAGCTCCTCCGCAAGAAGGTGGAGGCGATCCTGGTCAGCATGGGTATGGAGTGGTATTCGTCTGGCACCATCGAGCGCTTTGCACGCATCATTTGGCTGGGCTACCTTGTCTTCAACAACGTCAAGGGCACCGGCAAGAAGGCCATCTACGGCACCTTATGGGTCCTTGCTGCCGCAAAGTTCTTGCAGAGGGTTGTCATCACCGAGCTGCTGAAGCGGTCCTTCGCGTACGGCAAGAACGCCCAGCTGCTCAACTCCTACATGGCCCAGGTCATAGTACTGCAACCAACCCAAGGGCAAGAGCAGCAGAGCGTGGGTGGATCACAACTGCTCGATGCATGCAAGTACGCCGTGATGGGAGAAGACAGCTTGGAGAGGGAACCTGGTCCGCATGGCTACCAAGTCAATGCCGACCACAGCAGTGGTTCCTCGACAATTGTCACGGTTGGTGATATCTGGGCGTCCGATAGTCTCCTCCTCAAGGAAAACCACAGGCTCAGAAGACTATGCCTCTCTTTTGCTCTCTACAAGCTTCTGCGCCGAAGGTTCGAGGATATTCCGATAAGCAATGAGGAGACCCGAAACTGTCAGGACCTCATCTTCAGGGGTCTCTGCAAGGAGGAGGTTCCTATGGATGTTCCCCGCAAAGCGGAGGAGGAGGAGGAGGAGGAGCAAAGCACGGAGGATGCATTGTTCGAAGTCTTCAACGACGAAATCCAATTCATCTCCGAGTACTACCACTCTGTTCTACCGGTCGTCCTCTCTAACCCTTTCTTCTTCCTAGCTAACTACATCTTATTCCCCATCGTAGTCTGGGCCTTCTGCCTCTTGACTTTTGTTGCTTGTGGCAATGGGAACGTGTCATACGCCTACCATAGCATCACCAAGGACAACTACATCATAGATACTGGCGCAGCAACGCTGGCCAAATGCCTCCTCAAGAGCATCATCCGTTTACCTGTGGTGTTGTTCGCTACCATTGACCTAAGCACCACCACTCTGCTCTTTCTTGCCTTCATCTACGAGCAAGTTTGGGAGCTCCTCGTCTTCATCCTCTCCAACTGGCTCACCGTGTCGCTGATCTGCGAGTACGCCACCAAGCCCCACTGGCGTGAGAGCCAGCTATTAAGCGGGCTGATGCGCTGCATCCAGTGGGTGCGAAGCAAGCTAGGTCATCCTAAACTCAGATTCGAGCAGTTCTCTGTTCTGAGGTTTTGCCCGCTATCATCCCTCTTATCCTTCACAATGCCTACCAAGGCAGTGTCAAAGGAAGTAAAGAAGTGCATAGTGGATTGCATGGTAGCTCACATGGAGATTGATGGCCCTCGTAATACCTCCAGTTGGTCCAAGCTACAGTTGGACAAGCACAAGCCATACCGCCCCCTACTCTCGCAGGTGTGCGAGAGCAAAAGCATCGCCGAGTTCACCCTCATCTGCCACATTGCCACCAGCCTCCTGGAGGTGAAGTACCAACACAAGGAGTTGAAAGAGACGATGGAGCCTCATCGGAAGGTGGCGACGACGTTGTCTAAGTACTGTGCCTACTTGGTGGCCTGTTCACCAGAGCTGCTCCCTGAAGACAAGAATGGAACTGAGCGCACTTGCAAGAACATGAAGAAGGAGTTCAAGGAGAAGCTTGGAAGATTTTGGTGGTACCACCTATGGCTCCAGAGAACCGGATATAAGGAGCTAACAAAAACGGGGAAAAGGCAGCAGGAGGCAGTGACGGTGGTGCAGAAGGGGGCCAAGTTGGGGACGGACCTCATGGACAAAGCAGCGGAGGATAATGAGCATGTGTGGGAGCTGATGGCTGACCTGTGGACAGAGATAATGGTGTACATTGCACCATCCGGCAACGAGCTGCATGTCAAGGCCCACAAGGAGGCCCTCGCAAAAGGTGGCGGGTTCATCACCGTGCTATGGGCAATATGCACACATACCGGCATAACCAGGCCGGCCCTTGCACCCTGGGAGGCAGCACGTCGGGCGTTTCAAGAACCATAGGCGCCCATATTTAAGGATAGTGTGGCATGCTTAGTATGAAGTTCTACCTTTTATTATCTTCTAAATTCGTACAATTATTTGTGGTAGATTTCCATTTTAAGCAGCAAGATAGCATGGGTTGTTTTTCCCCTTAGTTCCCATAGACATTTTTTTGTTGTTCTGCCCTACTTCGAGTTGAGTTTACCTTTTAAGAGTAATAACAGAAGTAATCGTACCTTCTCGGTTTCTTTATTGAGACAAATACCTTCTCGTTTTCCATAAGCATTTATCTACCGGTAAGTTTTCTACACATAGAACTTGTCCGGAGAAAAGAATTGTTGACAACCTGAAACTACTCAAACTAAATGCCAGTCTGATCTAGAAAAAAAAACTCATGGTAGAATTGCTTCATCAATATAATTGAAGTAAAGAACTTATTCTTACCTGACAGCGCTTCTAAAAAATCTGCAGGAAAAATTGCTGCAGAAGATTCCTAATGCTGAAAAAATCTTCCTCAAAAAGGAGCCCCCTTCCTGAAATTAGATATATGTTGGCTGTAAAAAAAGAAGAAGTGGTAAACCGCAAGATATTTTATTTCCATATTCACGACTCTTTCTGTTACGTGCAACTCTGAGAAGACAAGAAGGAGGTCACTCTCTCGCGGAACCGTGCGTGGGAGCATGGGTATTGGAAACATGGACCAGGGCCTATTTTGCTGTCCAATATATGCTGGCTGTAATAGAACAGTATTATTGATCTAAAAGAAGTAGTACGGTATTAAAACTTGAGCATCCTTCTTGTCTATATATACTCTTGATTCTTTCTGTTACCTGGAAAACGCCGCGTGTCCATTTGCTGAAAAGACAAGAAGGAAGCCCCTAAAGATCGCAGAACGGGGATTGTGTGTGTGCACAACAGGCGCAATCTTGCTGGTGGCTTTGGCAATATGCTTGGGTGTACCAAGACTACCATAAAAATTAAGAGAGATGGCAGCATATCTGAAAAGGCCGAGCCAGTGCTAGAAAGACAGAGGCTGCGGAGGTGTCTGCACTTGAAGCCTAGTTCAGTTAAAAGTTCCATCAAGCAATAAATCTGCTACTGTCGAATATCGATTGCGCCTTGGTATTGTATGTGTGCGGCTTGCGACTGAATGTTCCATGGTCAAGACAATTTCAGATTGCATCTGATGGATGCATACAGCGAATCTGGGTCTCGGCAAACGCCACCTATGAGCTGAGGGAGACACTAATAATAAAGGATAGGTCTTCAATCATCAGATGACGAAAATTGATGAACCAAGTGTGGAATTTGTAAAATCCTCCGTACCTATCGCCCACTGCAACATGGTGTTGACTGCAGATATCGTAATAGAACAAAGACTGGGCCTATTTTGCTGTCCATTAATATATGCTGGCGCGTAATAGAACAAAAGTAGATCGTTTTTCTCTATACTCTTGATTCTTTCTGTTACCTGCAAAACTGAATTTCCATTCTGTTCAAAGACAAGAAGGAAGGCATGAAAGATTGCAGAACCTGGGTGGGACATGCATAATTGGCAACAGGTACTGTGTATGTGTGTACAGCAGGCACTCGATCTTAGCTGGTGGTTTTGGCGACAAGCTTGGGTGTACCACAAAAATTAAGAGAGATGGCAGCATACATGAAAAGGCCGAGCCAGTGCTAGAATTAGAAATACTAGGTATGGTGTGAGTGCGGCTTGCTGCTGGAGGTGTCTGCAGCTGAAGCCAAGTTCAGTCAAAAGTTCCATCAAACAACAAATCTGAATGTTCCCAACAGTGATCCCTATGAGCTGAGGAAGCCACTAATAAATACTAGGCCTTCAATCATCAGATCAAGAAAATTGCTGAACCAGGTGTGGAATTTGTAAAATCCTCCGTACCTATATATCAGCATGGTGTTGACGACTGCAGAGATAGGGAGGCGAAGTCGCCGGCGAACTCACATCACATCGCCGGCGAACTCACATCCGTCAGCACTGCATCTGGCGATGAGACACGAATCACTCTTTCTCCAGCAGCAGCACTACTCAATCAACAAAGGAAACATGCCGGCTTGATCCTGGGAAAATGACCCCAGGGTCACCGGGGAACCGGTGGGTGGCTCCGCCCATGACCCCAGCGCCAACCTCCGGTGGGTGCCGCCGCCGAAAGAGGAGGGGACAGGCAATATGGGCTGGGCCTTATCCCCGACCAAGCCTAGGTACTCATTGCCTAGGTACTCAATCAACAAAGGCAATATGGGCTGGGCCTTATCCCGACCAAGCCTAGGTACTCATTGCCTGACTAGTCACAAAGAAACCTGGCCCGCGTCGAATAAGCTAATCTCGCCTGGGCTTCACCTTTTTTTCTCACTAGTTTTTCGGTTGGTCAGCCATATCTCGGTCTGCACACGCTGGTTCGTGCTGTATTTTGGAGCATTATGCGATTTTTTGGGTATATATATACACACTAGTTAGTGTGCATGTGCACGCACGTTTTGATTAAATTAATCATCCATGTATCAGTATTATTATTAGGTACATTAAATTTTCTCTCACTCGATTCTAAAGCTAATATTATTCTTTTCACACCATAGCCAATGCTTACGGTGCCTTACATGTCACACTACAAAATAAACCTCCAATACCCGGAGGATTTTTTAGGTGACGTAAACAAAAAAAACCGGTAAAAAATGGTTATGTGGCGGATGGGCTTTCGGAGCACCAGTTTGTCGCGGCGATCACTTATACGCCATGGTACACACGATACCGGCGAATTTTGATGCCGTGGTAGGCAGGCCCGTCTCCAGGATTCGGGGGCCCGGCGCGTCTTACAAAATGGGTTCTAAATTTTGTTCAAACTCAATAGTTCTCGAAACAGTCTTTCGCCCCGCTTTATAAATAAAGCACACCGGTGAGAACGCTGCTGGGCCAGACAGCACAACGCCCAAAGGAAGAGAACGCACAGACAAAAATGCTGGGGCAACAGCTACAACATGCCCAAAAAGAAAAGAAATGGAAAAAACGGCGATATGACGAAACAAGGGTGGCCCGCCATCACTGCGCCCTCCGAAATTGTGCCACCACACACCTAATGCCCTAAATCGCCCAGTGCCAAACAACACCTTCAAGAAGGGGAGCGTCGTCGACACGTCGCTGCTGTCCGGACCAGCGAACTGGCCCTAGGGTTTCCCCCGACACTTGGAGTCGAGAGGACGAGGGGTATCCCAGACGCCCTCCAGGAAGGAATGGCGCCACCCGAAGGCGGCACCGCGTCGGAGTCGGGCAAACCGACAAGGATTTCTCCCTACCCTGTCCCCCAAAAAACCCCGGGCAATTCAGAGCATCACCACCAGCTTCAGCGCCCACTAGCACACACAAAAACTAACTTGAGGCCACCATCGTCAACGTCGCATTGAGGACACTATCAAGCAGCCCGCAAGCTGGAAGCAAACGACAAAGCTCGAGCTAGAAACGACACTGCAGAAGCCACACGGGAGGAGCCCACCTCCACCACCAAGTAGTGGTCGTCGACCGGACAAGGCAGCAGGGGCACACCAGGCCCAAACGGGCCCGGCCGGATCCAGATGGGCCCGTAAAGCCCCCGCCACCTTGCTGCGAACGGCGGGCCGCTGCTATGCCATCCCCAATCAGAGCTTCGTCCCTGCCGCCATCTACAGGAACCGACGCAGCTTCGGGGGCGCAGGCCCGCCGGTGCCCAGATCGAGCCCAAGGGGCCCAGATCTGGGCCGGGAGATCTGCACCCGATCTGCCCGCGAGGAGCCGCGCCGCCCCGCCGAACCACGCCGGCGCCGCCGTCCAGTGGCCCACGGAGGAGCTCCGAGCCGCGCCTTCCCGAGGAGCACCGCCGTCGGAGGGAGAACCGGCCCCGACCGGACCCCAGGGGCGCGGGAAGAGGACAGCCGCCGCCGCCAGCGCCGCCCGGGCTTCGCCCGGCGACCCCTGCCGGCGGCGGCGACGGGAGAAGGGAGGAAGGGGGGAGAGGTTGGCCGGAGCAGGTGGGTTGGCCCCCGTCGCCCTCGGGGGGGCGAGAGGAGCAGGGGGCTGGGTAAAGCATGAAAAGAAGCCAGGTTCAAACTCAATAGTTACGAAGGTGCTATTCTGTACGATGTTCACAAATTTATAGATTGATGACAAAACAATTCAACATGAATTTTAGCGAGTTGTTGCGGTCATACCTTGACACGTGAACTTGATCGCGATCGGGAGGGTTGTCAGGCGAACGGCGAAGCTAGGGCTGGCTGCTGTCAAGGACAAGGAACAACGTAGGATTCACTAATCGGTCCAGACAATCAACTTTTAATCTATGTGCTGCTTCAATTTGGAGATTCAATAAATATAGGATATATTTGAGACGTATATACAGGGTTCAGCAAGCAAATTCTACTAGGAGATTCAGAACAAGGTTCAGCATGCACATTCTACTAGAGATTTAGAGAGGGTTCAGCAATCAGCGGGCAAAATCTAGCATCAAATTCTCTGAACAGAAGCACCAGCCATATACGCTATAACTGTGTACGCTAAGAGATTCAGACGGAGCAGGGTAGTTAAATAGAGGAAGCAGTGCAGGTAATCAATCTGTTCTTAGTATTTTCATATCTGGGCACGTACTAGGTGGTCGATCTGCTGCTCCGTGCCCATCATCCTCTTTGATCGATATACCGGCGAGGAGCCTAGGCGGAGCGCAGGCGATCAATGTGCAGCCTAGGCGGAACGCGGCCGCAAGGCATAATTCAGGAGACGGATCAGCAATTGATCTCGAGAGGTTCGTTAAATCGTCTGCTTAGTGAGATTTAGGAAATTGGGGGCCCCGGAAATCAGGGGCCCTGTTCGGGCGCTCCATCCGAACATGCCCATCGATAGGACTGGTGATAGATGGCATGCAAGAGCCACACTATACCATAACGCGCTTGCGTAACGGTGGCATTACTACTTGTGCCGCACAATTAAAGCGCTGAGTGAATTTGTCACAACGCTGGAGAGTGGTCAAAAACATCCAGCTAGCGGGTTAATATTCGCTATCTCGCGCTCCCCTCCCAAATCCCTCTCCATGGATATGCATCATGGTGTTGCAGTGAAGACCGTAGCGGCGACCGGTGGTGATGGATCTAATGACAGGTTATGTAAGTTAATTATGTGTAGTACGTTATAGTCGTTGACATGATATTTACAGAACACCGTTTCGTAAATATCATATCTCTCGGAGTGGTACAACAGAAACATTGCGGGTCTAGATTACAAACATACACACTTAATTATTATTACAATACCAGAAGTTTAGTACTTCGAGTGATTCAAACTTACAAACCAAACTTAAATAGTTTTCAGCAGAAGTTTAAAGTTTCAAACTCGTACCCCGAATTGAGCTCAACAACTTATTATATAAAGTCTATGCTGCTCGGCTCAATTGGTTTACTCATTACTAAGGCAACAACTCGGACTCGTTGCCCTCCATTCCATAGTGTATCTCATAGTCCACCCCTTCCACTCCTTCGGACAGATCTGGTTCCTAATAGATATCTTCTTGTCCTTCTGTTGCGTACATCGGAGTGTCTTCTCGCTTCTCGGAGTCTAAGCAGGGGATCCAAGGAAAGAGTGAGTAACAACGTTACCCAGCAAGTCATTATATGCAAGGTGGAAAGTTTGATGCATTATCTACCACCTCGGACTATCAGTCCTTGGCACTATGCAGTTTTTTATAAACATTTCTTCAAAGATTGATTTTATTATTAAAAACTATACCTATCAGCCTTCACAGGTTAACCAGAACTTTATGGAGTTTCTTCCCTGCCGCGTTCGCAGTTCCTTCCCGAAACAGAGAGTAACAAGTTACAGTTATTACACTCTGCAGAGGTACGTTGCTTTAACCATAAAAGATCAACTACTTATTGCACAATCGGACGTACTTTTCCGTCTACAATTCCGTGATGTGAGGCCCAGTAGGTTATCCAAGTCAATCATTGTTCCTCTCCGCGACCCCATATGTCTGCACGATCCTTCGGGCCAAGCTACATCTCCGTTAAGCTCCCTTTCGGGCAAGCTACAACCCTGATGATTTTCCGAAGACTCTATGAGCAGGTTATGCTCCTGGAAAGCTCCATAAAGGTCTGATTATACCTCCGATAGCCGCTCACAGATAATCTAGACACCAAAATCGTGGAGCCTAAGGGTGCCCACCCATATGCTGGATCCACACAAGGAATCATAGCGACCCGTTAAGGTCGTCTTGACTACATATGAAAGGAAGGAGATCCAGCTGACTTATCTGTCCCATACCAAATCTCATGGTTAACGCGTAATATACGACGCTAGAATCACTAATGTGATGGGTTATTAATTCCTAGGTGATGACTCTCATTCCAATTGGAAACCTAAGTTCCATTGCCCACCTTATCATTGTTGATGTAGCGGTCACGACGGCCCCATTCACCACAATTTTCGATTCCTCTACGACGAGGAGCCACCTCCTCTTTGACACCATCGACTTCACCATCCACTCGCCGACGACTCGCCAGAACTTTGATTCTGTAGGAGACGGAGTCGATATGATGCTCAGGATCCTCTGCTTCCAAGTGGGCCAGATCGGTACCCTTCGCCTCCCTGAACGGGAGGTGCCTCCGGCAATCGCACCTGCCTTGTGGGTGCCGCCAATCGGTGTCCTAGACGCACCTTCGCTGACGTACTACTCAGATGACAGCAACAGCTGCAACTCCGACTTGTGCGACCCTCCTATGGAGGAAGGAACCTACGGTTCCGAATCTGAGAGTTGTGGGATTAACGATCTCCCTACTGCTATATGTGCGTGGTCGTTGTTGATGCTCACGTCGACAACGATGCCAATCCACCGGCACCCTCCATCGCTGCAAATGGAATCGATTTGCAGGCGCCTAACACCGGGGATGGGACACAACCTCCCAACAACAACGCCAACGGTGCACCTCCGCCAAATCCCAACGGGAACATGCCACCTAAAGCCGCCAACGATGACGATCACGCTTGCCAGCAGATCCATCTCAACGATGCCCAATGGGAAAGAGTTCGGGAGGCCGTGCGAGGTATAAACCCTCTGCCGATCGACGCTTCTCGCGATATGTTAATGGGCTAGTACTAGCTCCTTATAAAGGAGCATAATCGGCAAGTCGAGCAGAATAAGGAGCTCGAGCAGCGTTGACAAGCAGTTGATGAGTCAAGTGCTCGATGAGCCGCGCTCTCCTCCATCCGTGAATCCTCTTCGAAAGAAAATGACGGCAACGTCGCCTACAAGAGCTGCTCCCGACTGTAGCACATGGACCAACGCCATATGAGATATTTGTCGTGTGCCTCCCCTTTACCGTGTTGAAAGAACATGTTGGGAACCCATGTCTGGTTTTGGTAATTAATGACAATCTTTATGGACTAATGTGCGTATTAAGTTATACTTGTAGGATTTGTCCATTGGCATCGCTTGGAGCATGTGTTGGCTTCAAGGTTGATGAAATGCAAAGAAGATATGTTGGGCAAGCTCAATATGCGAGATCGATGATGATGAATCAAGAAAGTCGTTCCATCTTGAGAAGGTCAAGTTCGTCTACATAGAGATCAAGTAGAATGTTCAAGGCAAAGATATAATCTTGATAGGTTTTCCCTTTTGCCGGTCTCATGTTGTGTGTGGGAGACCGGGTTTAGGATAGATAACCGTACTATCAAGATGGGCTCTCGAATGAGTAATTCGGTCACATCGTTCAGAGAGAGCTCAAACCTTTGCATACTTGCATCATCATATTTGGTTGTTATTTGGTCTTATCCATGTGAGGATTTAGAGCTTGTGGTAATCTCCATAACAAGCTCTTGTTCATCAAAATCGGATCTTCCGTTTACATCTTGTTGCGATTTTGATTTATGCGGCTTTTCGGTTTCTCACCAAGTGAGATATCTCACATTATTCTACTTGATACTTTCTCACTTGGTGATAACCAATATTTCCAATGCAATTGGAATCGGGTCAATCGGAGCTTCCAATCAAAAGTTATTGCGGTTTGAATTTGTCCCTCTCTAATTAAAAAGAAAATATATGTTTTCTGGGCCGAGCGGTAGTACCGCCCGAGCGGGCCGGTACTACCGCCCGCCCCTGGGTGTTCCCCAATTTCTCTCTGCCTTGTGCAGTACCTTAATCCGGTACTACCGGCCGGCCCGGTAGCACCGCCCGGGTGGGCCGGTAGTACCGGCCGGCCCAGGAACATTTTTTCCTCAGATCCAGCTCGCCCGCGCGTTCCCTTTCTCGTCCCGCTCACTTCGCTCCGCTGCACCCGTGCCGCTAATCCCGCGCGCGCCTCGTTCGCCTCCTGCGCGCCCGCTGCTGACGCCTCGCGTCCCACGCGCTAGCTCGCTGGGCCCGCTCGCTCGCCTAGATCCCGCAGTGATTCCCGCTCGTACCTGGTGCCGCGTTGACTCCCGCGCCGGTTCCCGCCCTGCCTCGCTCAAGCGCTCGCGCGCGTGCAGCCCCAGCCTGCTGGCCCCGTGCACTGCCGCGTCTGCCGCTGCGCTGCGCTGTTCTCCGCTCGCTGGGCCCCGATCCCCTGCCGACTTTTTCCTTCGCTCACGCATGCGTTGACTGTCCCTGTGGTGGCTTGGTCTGTTCGGTCCGGTAGTACCGGTCCGATCCGGTACTATCGGTCAGTCCAGGAAAATGCCCCAACGGGCAGAATCTGCCCGTCTCTTTAAATAGCTTCGCCCCTTTGTTTTTTAGGGTTGCTTCTTCCTCCTCCTTTTGTCTAAGCTTTGCCCCCATTTGGTTTACTCTTTGAGCTTGATTTCTACTTACTCCTCCATTGATTCTTGCATATATTTGAGGGGTAATTGGAGGAGATCTAGATCTACATTTTGACCAAACCAAAATATCTCTTTGTGAGTGTATCTTTGGGGATCTAGATTTTGGGGGATTTGGTGTCTCCCTTTGATTCCTCCTCTCTTGTTACCCCAATAGCTTTAGTAGCTTTGTTGGAACTTGGGAGTGAGGGATTTGAACACCTTTGTGGTGTTCTTGCCATTTGCATTTGGTGCATCGGTTTGAGTTCTCCTCGGAGGATTTGGTTTGAGTTGCTCATTGGAGCTTGTCCCTCTTGGGTTCTTGGAACCTAGACAGTTTTGTGGCCTTGGTGGCATTTGTTGAGGCCTTTTGTGGCGTTTGTTGGGAGCCTCCAAGTTGTGGAGAAGTGCCCCAACCTTGTGAGAGGTTCCGGTTGCCACCGACAAGTGCATCGATAGTGGAAGCGTGAATCGATCCCATTGGGGTGAGATTCACCGGAGAATAAGGGAGGCCTTTTGTGGCGTTGGTGGTTTGATACCACCCCCTCTCCAAACGAGACGTACTCCATGTTGGGAGGAACTCAGTAAAATATCGGTGTCCCCGCGTGCCTCGGTTATCTCTATACCCGAGCTCTTTACTTATGCACTTTACATTGTGATAGCCTTCGTGCTTGAAGTAATATATATCTTGCTATCACTTTATTGCTTGTATTGCTTAGCATAAGTTGTTGGTGCACATAGGTGAACCTTAGTTGTTCTAGATTGTGCTTAATAAAGTAAACACTAGTTTTATTCCGCCTTTGTTGAGCCACTCTAGGAAAAGTTTTAATCGCATATTCACCCCCCCTCTAGGCGACATCCGTATCCTTTCACGTGTCTAATCCACCTGTCCTAGGGTAAAAGATGTCATTTGCCGTGTGCCCCAACATATTGTTGACGACAAATTAATGTAATACCTGCGGATTACTATAGTGCATGAGGAATGGGCTAGCGACTTGTAATATTGGTTTTAAATAATTGACTTGTTAGTACTCCAGTCGTACTATAGTTGTGGTCTGAAAAAGATCAACAAAATTGAAAGTTGAAAGCACCGCAGATCTGCTGAGTATCGTATTCTATCCAAACTATACATCTGTTTCCGCCTGTTATCTGTATCATATAATTAAGTTTATCAAAAATCATTACAGAACATCGTAAATAGTGAAATGACCAATTTACAAAGACACATGCATTGTATCAATGATAGATAAAAGGATAAGGTTGCTAACCTCGATCGAGGAGTAAAGAAAGAGGAGAAAGCTCAAGTGTGACTCAGGCACCTCATATCATTTCTATTTTATGTGAAATCAAGCGACATCATTCACTCAACATTTCATCGAACACCTCACGTGCATAGGAAAAAAATTAGCACACACATCTCACACCTTCCACTAAGAAAAAACAAAGGAGGGAGGGAGAGGGCTGGATGCGTATTTCTAGCCAGGGACTATTCTTCCCGGTTTGTGACACAAACCGGAACTAAAAGTGTGTGGCAGGACAAACCGGAACTAAAGATATGCGGCACGCCACGTGTCCTGCCACACACCTTTAGTCCCGGTTTGTGTTATAAACCGGGACCAATGCCCCTGGCACCCGAGCGACGCACCGCCCGCTCGAACCGGGACGAATGCGAGCATTAGTTTCGGTTCGTGGTGTGACCGAGACTAATGCTTTGGACGTGAGCGACGAACGACCTGTTTTCTACTAGTATATTCTCCTCAAAAAGTCAGAACTCCGAAGAAGTCATTGGTGCTTGCTATTCTCTTAGAAGAAAAAAGAATGATAATACACTTGCTTCGAAGGCATGATCAAGGACGTAGACATGGATTTGTTGTAGGGGTTCGTAGCATGGAAAACAAAAAATTTCTATCGCATACAAACAAACAAGCCAAGATATATCTACTAGATTGTAGCAACGAGTCGATGGAATAACTTACCCTCGAAGATTCCAAAGTGTTTAACGAGAGCGGATTCTCGTGGGTGATGTAGTCGTACTCTTTCCGATCTCAAGATCGTGTGGACGATCCTTCCGGCGCTGCATTCCGGCAGCGCTTTCGAAGTTGGTCACACGTTCGGTACTCGACAAAGACCTTCCTCTCCCTTGTTCCAGCAGGCAGCGGAGGTTGTAGCACTCTCCTCATGATTCCGGCAGCACAATGGCGTGGTACCGGAAGTAGAGGGGAGATCCCGCAGGGCTTCGCCTTAAGCCGGAGCGAGTATGGTGGATTATGAGAGAGGGCTATTAGTGGTCTAGAGATTAGACACACCAATTAGAAGGCTCTAAACCGCAGGCTAAAGCAATTAGAAGCTCTAAACCAAACGGCTCTAAACCTGAGATTAGAGGTGGAAACTTGTGTGTTTCAAGGAGGAGCCCTGCCCCTCCTTTTATGGGTGGAGGGGCTAGGCGCGCCAGGGGAGGGAGGGAGTCCCTCCCCAACTCGGCCTAGGGCTGGGCGCCGGCCTGGAGGAGTGGGACTCCTCCTCCAAGTTGGTTCCAACTCCTCTTGCTTGTTTCCCACAGTTTCCTGTTTTAGCCGTTTGACTTTCAAACTGGAAATTTGACTTTCATGTTTTTGGAACAGCAAGAACACTTAGTACATGATGCAATCATTCAATGACACACTCATGTACCCTCCCCCCCCCCCCCCCCGGAGTGCCGGACACTCCGGAACCTTCTAGAACATTCCCGATGAAAAACACCGAAAACATTCCCGAACTCCGAAACGGGACTTTCCTTATATGAATCTTATTCTCCGGACCATTCCGGATCACGTCGTGACATCCCGGATCCCATCCGAGACTCCGAACAACATTCGGTCTCTTTCTCATAATACCATAACTACTCAAAACAACGTCGAATCCTTAAGTGTGTCTCCCTACGGTTCGTGAATTATGCGGACATGATCGAGACACTTCTCCGAACAATAACCAATAGAGGAATCTGGAAATTCATATGGCTCCCACATATTTCTACGATTACTTTGCGATCGAATGAACCACTTACATACGATACCAATTTCCCTTTGTCTCACGATAGTTTACTTATCCGAGGTTATGATCGTCGGTATCTCTGCATACCTAGTTCAACCTCGTTACCGATAAGTACTCTTTTCTCGTTCCCGTGATATGTGATCCCTTGTGACCAAGTCACATGCTTGCAAGCTAATTGGATGACATTCCACCGAGAGGGCCCAGAGTATATCTATCCGTCATGTGGATGGACAAATCCCACTCTTGATCCATGTGTTTCAACCAATACTTTCCGAACACTTAATGCCACCTTTATAGCCACCCAGTTACGGTGTGGTGTTTGATGTCATCAAAGAATCCATCCGTTAAAGGTGATATGCATGATCTCATGGTCGAAGGAATTAGGTTACTATGTATCAGAAAGCATATAGCAATTGAACTATTGAAATGACTTGATCTTTATGCTACGCTTATCAATAGGAGTATGTCCACCATATCATTCTCCTAACGATATGATCTTGTTGTTGATAACATCTCAATGTTCATGATATGGAAACCACAATAATTTAATCAACCAACAAGCTAGTGAAGTATAGAGGCTATACTAGGGACTTCAAATTAAGTTTACAAATCACACAAGTATTAATGTTTTCTTGTTAATACTATTATAGCATGAATATAAACATTTATCATAAACACAAAGATATAATAATAACTACATTTATTATTGCCTCTAGGGCATATCTCCAACAGTCTCCCACTTGCACTAGAGTCATCTAATCTAGATTACATGGTAATATACCGAACACCCATGGCAGTTTGGTGTTGGTCATGTTTTGCCCTCGGGAGAGGTTTAGTCAACGGATCCGCCACATTCAGATCTGTGTGTACTTTGCAAATCTTTATATCCCCATCCTGGATATGTTCTCGAATAGCGTGAAAACGCAGCTTGATATGCTTCAGCTTCTTGTGTGACCTTGGTTCTTGCGCATTGGCTATGGCGCCCATGTTATCACAGTAGATAGACATTGGGTCCAGCGCACTTGGAACCACACCCAGCTCTGTAATGAACTCTTTCATCCATATCGCTTCTTGTGAAGCCTCCGAAGCAGCCATGTATTCCGATTCAGTTGAAGATCTCGCCACAACGCTTTGCTTTGCACTCCTCCAGCTAACTGCTGCACCATTCAAAATAAATACTTATCCAGATTGTGATTTAGAATCATCCGGATCGGTGTTCCAACTAGCATCGGTGTAACCATTAACAACGAGCTGTTCATCACCTTCATAAGAAAGAACCATATCCTTAGTTCTTCTCAAGTACTTAAGGATGTTTTTGACCGCTGTCCAATGATCCACTCCTGGATCACTTTGATATCTGCTAGTTAAACTAATAGCATATGCAATGTCGGGTCTAGTACATAGCATGGCATACATTAGAGATCCTATGGCTGAGGCATAGGGAGTCTTACTCATCCTTTCTCTATCTTCTGCCGATGTTGGACTTTGAGTTTTACTCAAGGTCGTATTGGGCAACATGGGCAAGAACCCTTTCTTGCTTTCTTCCATTCCAAACTTCTTTAGAACTTTGTCCAAATATGTACTGTGTGACAATGATATGGCGTTTCGATCTATCTCTATAAGTCTTTATGCCTAATATGTAAGCTGCTTCGCCAAGATCCTTCATTGAAAAACTATTATTCAAATATTCCTTGACACTATTAAGAAGGTCTACATCATTCCCAATCAATAATATGTCATCCACATATAATATTAAGAATGCTACAGAGCTCCCACTCACTTTCTTGTAAATACAAGCTTCTCCATAAGTTTGTATAAAACCAAAACTTTTGATTACCTTATCAAAACGTTGATTCCAACTTCGGGATGCTTGCTTCAATCCATAGATGGACCGTTGAAGTTTGCATACCTTGTTAGCATCTTTAGGATCGACAAAACCTTTGGGTTGCATCATATACAACTCTTCATCAATATCTCCATTGAGGAATGTTGTTTTGACATCCATCTGCCATATCTCATAATCATAATATGCAGCGATTGCTAACATAATCCTCACAGACTTTAGCTTCGCTACTGGTGAGAAAGTCTCATCGTAGTCAACTCCTTGAATTTGTCGAAACCCTTTTGCGACAAGTCGAGCTTGTAGGGGTTCGCAGCATAGAAAACAAAAAATTTCCTACGATGGGAACAACTATGTACCAAGATCTATCTACTAGATACAAACAACGGGCGGATGTATATCCGTAGAGAACATACCCTTGAAGACCGACAAAGCTTAACGAGTCCAAACTCGTGGTTGATGTAGACGATCCTTGCCGATCTCAAGATCGAGAGGAAGTCCTAGCGCCGCAAAACAGCAGCGCATCCGTGCTCGCACACACGTTCGAGGCACCGAGCAACCTCCGCCTCCTCGCTCTAGCGATGCAGCGGAAGCACAACTCTTTCTTGCCGAATAGCCACCGGGAACATGTATCTCGCTAGTCCGAGACCATGGGGGATAAATTCTAGAGGGGGAGAGAGATCCTTCGCGAGGAGGTGTGGTGTGAGAGGAGGAGAGGGGGGCCTTTTATAGGGGAGAGGGGGGCACCCAAGGGGCATGGCGCCCAGCCATGGGGCTGCCCCCACCTCTTCCACATTCATGTGGGTGGAGCTCCCACTCAAAATGAAAAGCCTCCACTCCCATTAAAAATCCTCCACTCAAAAATCCACTCACATGCATTAAATTTCCACCAAATTTAATGCAAGCTCTCATTTAAATAAAACTCTTTTATTTATTTATTCAGAATTTTGTTAATTACTTTAATTAACAAACATTCACATAAAACCCCTTGCTAGTATTCCATTTCACATGCAGAACCAGTTTTAGCAATTTCAACCGAAACAGTTTCGGTGTCTAGTGAAATAAATTCCTGCGCTTTCCTTTTCTTTTCGGCATGAAACTTTTGCTCCAATTGGATGTCGGTGTCTCTTAAGTGTGTCACCCTACGGTTCGCGAATAATGTGGACATGATCGAGACCCCTCTCAGATCAATAATCAGAAGCGGGATCTGGAGACCCATACTGACTCCCACACATTCAACGATGACTTTCTTGTGATCGTCGGAACCTTTTACGCTAGTATCTTAATCCTTTTGTTTCACGATATATTACATGTCCGAGATTCGATCATCGGTATCTCCATACCTAGTTTGATCTCGTTACCGACATGCACTCTTTTCTCGTTCCCGTGATATAACATTCTAGTGATCAAATCACTTGCTTGCAAGCTAATCAATGTGATATCACCGAGAGGGCCCAGAGCATATCTATCCGTCATCGGGATGAACAAATTCCACTCTCGATCCATGGGCCTCAACATAACACTTTATTAGTTCTGAATCCATCTTTATAATCACCCTGTTACGGTTGACGTTTGATGTTATCAAGAAACTCTTCCGGTGTTAGTGATTGACATGATCGCATGGTCTAAGGATTAGGATCACTTCGTAAGATGTTATAGCAATATAAACTCAATGACTTTGATCGTAATGCTATACTTCGGATGAATGTTCATCACACCATTACACTAATGTTGTGACCTCGTTATTAACAACATCCAATGTCCATGATCAGGAAACCTTGATCATCTTGTTAATCAACGAGCTAGTTTATGAGAGAGGCATAACTAGGAACTTTCTGTTTGTTTATTAAACACACATGTATTAACGTTTCCGTATTAATACAATTATAGCATGCAAAATAAACATTTATCATAAATAAGGAATACGATAATAACCACTTTATTATTGCCTCTCGGGCATATTCCCTTCAGTCTCCCACTTGCACTAGAGACAATAATCTAGTTTGAAAACTCTGCGTATTGAACACCTATGGCTTTCCGGTGTTCCATATACACAATTGCAAGTGGTTAACATAATCTACGGATCTGACGCTCAGGTTCGTGTGTATTTGCATGTCTTTGCGTCTTCACGCATCACTCATTCTCCAATGAGATGGCATTGTATAAATTTGGTCTTTCGGTGAGACCTTTAGTTCCTTGGGGTTAAAACACGTCGATACTATTGTCATACAATATATCTTTAGTGTTAGCCCGTTGCAAACCACACCTTAGTTTGATAACAAACTACTTGACACAAATTCCCTCCTTTGCTGCTACTATAGCAGTCATATACTTAGCCTTTTGTTGTAGTATTCGTCACAATGTCTTAATTTTGGAACTCTTCCAAATACATCATGGAATCTCCTTTCCATTACATTGTGCCACCCATAGTTTAAATTGAGATAAACTTAATTTGTATCTTGTGACAAAACTAGTATCAATGTAACGCTTTACAATGAACTATTTGTAATTGTTTGTCACCTCTACACAAATATATTCTTAGTTCTTCCAAAAGATCATAAGAATATCCTCACTATCGTCCAATGATCATTTTATGGTTCATTCTGGTATATGCTCATAACACTTAGAGCATAGGACATATCTGGATGTGTACATATCATGGTATGATTGATCAAAACATTCTCGTGGTTTCACTCATCAAGTGTCAAAACACTTGAATCTTGTTTCACTTATCAAGTGTCGATACACTTGAATCTTGATACAATTCCTTTCCATGCAACAAGAACTGTTTCTTGTCGTTTCTATATTGAACTCCTTCAATATCTCATATATGTACGTTTGGCATAAACATATTAGCGTTACAGTCTATCCACTATAGACATTCATGCTAGATATTCGGGTTTTGCCTAAGTCTTTCATCAAAATGAAATTCTTAACCTTTGTCAATAAAAGATACATCATTTCCAATCAACAAGATGTCCTCCACATAATGTATTAGAAATATGTCTTAGCGCTCCCACTTAATTTCTTGCAAATGCAAGCATCTTCATCGTCTCCTGATGAAAACTCCTTTTCATCACGGTGAAGATTCCAACTCCGCGATGCTTACTTCAACCATTGAAGTTTGCATGCCCTTTTAGCATCCTTTGAATTTAACAAAACCCTTTGGACCGTGTCATGTACACGTCCTAGGTAACCATTCTATTAGAAGAACTTTGTTTTGTTTATTCATCTACCATATACCAAATTATATGTAGTGGTTGCTACTTTAATCCGTTCAGACTAAATATCGCTATGAAAGATCAAATCTTGTCATAGTCAACTCTTTGAACATTGTCATAAAATACTTTACGACATGTCGAATATTTCATAGATGTGAGACATCCATGTCTGTTTCTTTATAGATCCAAATACGACCGATAGGTTTTTACACCTTTCCGGAGGGTCTTCCAAGTTCAAAACTTGATTTCTCGTATATGGAACTATCACGGATTTTATGGCTTCAAGCCATTTGACGAAGCCAGGGCCCATCATCGCTTCTTTGCATATAGTCGGTTAATCATTGTCAAACAATGATGATTTACTCTCAAATCTTAGTATTTGATTGTTTATCCGACCGACTTGGTTCAATAAGAACTTAGATCTCCGTGACCACAACCTTTGAGGCACATAAGCTATGAGCATTATGGCAGCCTCCGGAACATTTTCCGGTGCTGCGCAACTCATCACATATAGCTAAGGTTCGTTAACCTTATCAAAGTTCTATTGTCCTCCCACTTAACATTTATGAAAAATTCCTTCTTCAAGAAACTTCACGTTTCAAGCGACAAACCCTTTTGTCCTTGGTGTTATGGAGGAATAACCAATTGTTATTCGAAATAACCTACAAAGACATGCTCATCCGACTTCGGTTGTAAACATCTTACTTATGTTTAGCATACCAAAATTTAAGAAATGACAACTTGGGTTTTACCCCAAACCATAACTTCGATGGTGTCATTTCAACGGATCAAGATGGAGCTCTTTTCAGTGTAAAAGCGGAAGTCTCTAAAGCTTTAATCTTTTAAAACATAATGGCAGTTTTATAAATAACACCTTTGATCCAACCATGTCAAACAAGGTTTCATTACAAATCTCAAACACTCCATATTCCTATGGTGTTTCAGGAGATGTAAATCTAGGTGTTTTGCTAAACTTGTAACTCAAATAAATCCCTTTTATGATAAAATCATAATTCATTTATTTTTCTTGTTACACTTGTAACTCAAATAAATCCCTTTATGATCAAATCATAATTCATTTATTTTTCTTGTTACAATGATTTTCCACTTCATCTTGAAAGTCTTTGAAACATTTTCAAATATTTCATACTTCTTTCTCATTAAGTGAACATTCACTCAAAATTCCGGAGAAAGCATATGAAGTTGAAACCCATCGCTTATGACTACACATAATGGACTACATACATCGATATGTATAAATTCCAATAATTTAGTCGTTCGTTCTTCTTTGGCCTTTGAACGAAGTTTTAATTATCACGTGGAAAGTCTCACAAGCGTCACTTGATCAAATCAAAGACTCCAAAAATCCATGAATATGGAGATTCTTCATGTTTTCTTTCCAATATAATTTAAACAGCGATGTCACTTCATAAGTGATCTTTCAATCATTTGTCTTGCGACATTTTAGCATTAGGTTTTATGGATGTGATTTCTCCAACTAGATTTGTAAATCATCCATCTTATATGGAACACGGTAATTATTTGAACAACCTTTGTTCTTATAATACCTGATTCAAATAACAATTATTAAAACAAATCTTGAAGTCAAGCTTTGATGTCAACGAGAAATACAAACAACGGTTTGTTTGTTTTCGATGAACATCATCACATATTCTCTTGCTAGTTACTTAGGCCATTGTGGTTCATGAATTGCGTCATTCCGTATGAAATTTCATACCAACCAATTCGGTATCCAATACCCAAGAACCACATTGTTTAACAAGCAAAGAATACAACCATAACATGTATATCATCTATATACCTAAATTGGATATTTCCAATCTTTTCTTTTCTGCCAAATATATTTTATAGATTCTCTTTCAGCATTTCCTTTTTCCTTTTAAAAGAATTTATCAACATCAAAAGTGGCGCCATATACATGACACATAGTCCAAAGCGTGTATATTCAAATAATAATACCTTTGGACTTGCACTTTGAAGTAGATCACCATCATCAAAATGATCGATATTCTTTCAAAATCCATTCTTTAGTAATCTTTTAGTGTAGTAAACATTTTACATACATATTCTATTCACCCTTATCATGACGACTTTCATGATCAAGCTACTGTAGCTTATAAAGGCGAATCATGAGTATAACATTACTTTCCAAAATCCTTTTGGATGATTAGGATGTCTAGCATCTCCAACCTTCGCAAATTCTCATCCAATATGAGAACATATATTATACTCTATCATATTGCAACCAAAACATTGTTTCAGATATCATTATATCTGCCACATATGATGGTTTCTGAAACAATTCTTTCAGCTCCTAGATAAACTTGATGTTTAAATCAAGAATCATGGAGGCAAACATGATACTTAAGATACTAACACTGGAATTGTTACTCTCGATTTAATACCAATTATTAAATTTCACGGAGTAAATAGAATTTTGCTGAAAGTTTGCAATAGGACTTTAAACTTTAGATTGACACTCAACACAATACGATACCAGTTCGTAAAGTATATATCCAGAATTCTATAGTTCTATTATCTCAATTACAACTATGCATAAGGTGGTGAACGAATGCCAATGACTACAACAAATTATGCAAATTCACTTTGATTTAATTTATGATAAATTGAGTTCTACTAATCCAAATTAGAAATGAACTCCCACTCAAAAACGACATCCCTCGTGTCTTTTTGGTGATTACATGAACCAAATCCACTACACCAAGTCCGATCATCACGTGAGTCGGCGTAGCTTCAAAGGCGAGCATCCATATGGTCATCATATCAAAACATATGACTCATGCTTAACCTTTCGGTCCGTGTTCCGAGGCCATGTCTGTACATGCTAGGCTCGTCAAGTAAGAACCTTAGTATTCGCGTGTGTAACTGTCTTACACCCGAGATATGCTCGTGGATTCAAGTACACCTGATCATCACGTGATGTCTTGAAGCGACGAAACATTGTCGGTGCATACTTAAGGAAGAACACATTCTTATCTTGATATCTAAATGAGGGATCATCTTATTATGCTAATAAAACGCCAAACAAGCAATATAAGATGCTATCAAACATCACATGTTTATTCGTGGAATGATATGGTTCTCGCATATGATCTCTATCATGTGCACCGTGGTATGATCACTATCATACCTTTATGTGTAAAACCAAGGTCTATGGAGTTTACACGTTATGTATGTTGTAAGAGTATCATCTCATACTTCTACTTACAACATCACCATATCATAACACTAGCCCAGCAACAATCTAAACTAGACGCCTCTAATTTATCCATTGCTAATTTTACGTGGCTTAGGGCTTTCGAAGATAGAACCGTTCTTACCTACGAACATGAACCACAACGAGGATAACCAAATTGTTGACAACTCGTTGCAAATTAGATATTGACTATAGTAGGAGAGACAGACACCCGCTAGCCACTTATGCAAAACTAGTTGCATGTCAAGCGTGGAACAGGTCTCATGTGCGAGGACATGTAAAGTTTGTCCGGGCCGCTTCATCCCACTATGCCACCAATATCCAAAGTACAACTAAGAAGCAATAAAATGATCATCATCGCCCACATACTCATATGTGTACTACCCGTGCAAAGCATCTACGCATAGATCCGGCTCTGATACCACTGTAGGGGTTCGCAGCATAGAAAACAAAAAATTTCCTACGATGGGAACAACTATGTACCAAGATCTATCTACTAGATACAAACAACGGGCGAATGTATATCCGTAGAGAACATACCCTTGAAGACCGACAAAGCTTAACGAGTCCAAACTCGTGGTTGATGTAGACGATCTCTTGCCGATCTCAAGATCGAGAGGAAGTCCTAGCGCCGCAAAACAGCAGCGCATCCGTGCTCGCACACACGTTCGAGGCACCGAGCAACCTCCGCCTCCTCGCTCTAGCGATGCAGCGGAAGCACAACTCTTTCTTGCCGAATAGCCACCGGGAACATGTATCTCGCTAGTCCGAGACCATGGGGGATAAATTCTAGAGGGGGAGAGAGATCCTTCGCGAGGAGGTGTGGTGTGAGAGGAGGAGAGGGGGGCCTTTTATAGGGAGAGGGGGGGCACCCAAGGGGCATGGCGCCCAGCCATGGGGCTGCCCCCACCTCTTCCACATTCATGTGGGTGGAGCTCCCACTCAAAATGAAAAGCCTCCACTCCCATTAAAAAGCCTCCACTCAAAAATCCACTCACATGCATTAAATTTCCACCAAATTTAATGCAAGCTCTCATTTAAATAAAACTCTTTTATTTATTTATTCAGAATTTTGTTAATTACTTTAATTAACAAACATTCACATAAAACCCCTTGCTAGTATTCTATTTCACATGCAGAACCAGTTTTAGTAATTTCAACCGAAACAGTTTCGGTGTCTAGTGAAATAAATTCCTGCGCTTTCCTTTTCTTTTCGGCATGAAACTTTTGCTCCAATTGGATGTCGGTGTCTCTTAAGTGTGTCACCCTACGGTTCGCGAATAATGTGGACATGATCGAGACCCCTCTCAGATCAATAATCAGAAGCGGGATCTGGAGACCCATACTGACTCCCACACATTCAACGATGACTTTCTTGTGATCGTCGGAACCTTTTACGCTAGTATCTTAATCCTTTTGTTTCGCGATATATTACATGTCCGAGATTCGATCATCGGTATCTCCATACCTAGTTTGATCTCGTTACCGACATGCACTCTTTTCTCGTTCCCGTGATATAACATTCTAGTGATCAAATCACTTGCTTGCAAGCTAATCAATGTGATATCACCGAGAGGGCCGAGAGCATATCTATCCGTCATCGGGATGAACAAATTCCACTCTCGATCCATGGGCCTCAACATAACACTTTATTAGTTCTGAATCCATCTTTATAATCACCCTGTTACGGTGTGACGTTTGATGTTATCAAGAAACTCTTCCGGCGTTAGTGATTGACATGATCTCATGGTCTAAGGATTAGGATCACTTCGTAAGATGTTATAGCAATATAAACTCAATGACTTTGATCGTAATGCTATACTTCGGATGAATGTTCATCACACCATTACACTAATGTTGTGACCTCGTTATTAACAACATCCAATGTCCATGATCAGGAAACCTTGATCATCTTGTTAATCAACGAGCTAGTTTATGAGAGAGGCATAACTAGGAACTTTCTGTTTGTTTATTAAACACACATGTATTAACGTTTCCGTATTAATACAATTATAGCATGCAAAATAAACATTTATCATAAATAAGGAATACGATAATAACCACTTTATTATTGCCTCTCGGGCATATTCCCTTCAGAGCTTTATAGACAGTAACATTACCATCAGCATCTGTTTTCTTCTTGAAAATCCATTTGTTCTCGACAGCCTTCCGGCCATCCGGTAAGTCCACCAAAGTCCATACTTGGTTTTCGTACATGGATCCAATCTCGGATTTCATGGCTTCTTGCCATTTATTGGAATCTGGGCTCATCATTGCTTCCTCATATGTCTCGGGGTCATCGGTGTTGTCCACCAACATGACACTCATAACGGAATCATACCAATCTGGAGTGGTACGAGTTCTCGTTGACCTCCGAGGCTCTGTAGCAACTTCAACCGAAGTTTCATGATCATTATCATTAGCTTCCTCTCTAATTGGTGCAGGCACCACAGGAACTTCTTCCGGTGCTGCGCTACTCGCAATTTCGAGAGAAGGTTCGACAACCTCGTCGAGTTCTACTTTCCTTCCAGTCACTTCTTTCGAGAAAAATTCCTTCTCTAGAAAGGATCCATTCTTGGCAACGAAGATTTTGCCTTCGGATCTATGATAGAAGGTATACCCAATAGTTTCCTTCGGGTATCCTATGAAGACGCATTTTTCCGCTTTGGGTTCAAGCTTGTCCGGCTGTAACTTCTTTACATAGGTTTCGCATCCCCAAAATTTAAGGAACGACAATTTAGATTTCTTCCCAAACCATAATTCATACGGTGTCGTTTCAACGGATTTAGACGGTGCCCTATTTAAAGTGAATGCGGCTGTTTCTAATGCATAACCCCAAAATGATAGCGGTAAATCTGTAAGTGACATCATAGAACGAACCATATCTAAGAGAGTTCGATTACGACGTTCGGACACACCATTACGCAGTGGTGTTCCCGGCGGTGTCAATTGTGAAAGTATTCCGCACTTCTTTAAATGCTCGCCAAACTCGTAACTTAGATATTCAACTCCACGATCAGAACGTAGAAATTTAATCTTCTTGTTACGTTGATTCTCTACCTCACTTTGAAACTCCTTAAACTTCTCGAAAGTTTCGGACTTGTGTTTCATGAAATAGATATACCCATATCTACTCAAGTCATCTGTGAAGGTAAGAACATAACGATAACCACCGCGCGATGCTACACTCATTGGTCCACACACATCGGTATGGATGATTTCCAATAAGTCCGTAGCTCGCTCCATCATACCAGAAAATGGAGTCTTAGTCATTTTTCCCATCAGACATGCTTCGCATCTTTCAAGTGATTCAAAATCAAGTGATTCAAGAAGTCCATCGGAATGGAGTTTCTTCATACGCTTCACTCCAATGTGACCAAGACGACAGTGCCACATATAGGTCGAATTATCGCTTGATTTCAAACGTTTAGCCTCAATATTGTTGATATGTGTATTTCCACTATCGAGATTCAATAAGAATAGACCATCTATCAAAGGTGCATGTGCGTAAAACATATTACTCATATAAATCGAACAACCATTATTCTCTGACTTAAACAAGTAACCGTCTCGCAATAAACAAGATCCCGATATAATGTTCATGCTCAACGCAGGCACTAAATAACAATTATTTAAGTATAAAACTAATCCCGATGGTAGATGAAGAGGTAGCGTGCCGACCGCGATCACATCAACCTTTGATCCGTTTCCCACGCGCATCGTCACCTCGTTCTTCGCTAGCTTCCGTTTATTCTACAGCACCTGTTTCGAGTTACAAATATGAGCAACCGAACCAGTATCAAATACCCAGGCACTACTACGAGTACTAGTGAGATACACATCAATAACATGTATATCAGATATACCTTTCTTCTTGATGTTGCCGTTCTTCAGATCCGCCAAGTACTTTGGGCAATTCCGCTTCCAGTGACCTTCTCCCTTGCAGTAAAAGTACTCAGTTTCAGGCTTTGGTCCAGCCTTGGTTTTCTTCGTCGACGTGGTAACTTTCTTACCACCCTTCTTGAAGTGTCCCTTTTGCTTAGACTTGCCTTTCTTGAGTTTGGTGGTCTTATTGACCATCAACACTTGGTGCTCTTTCTTGATCTCCACTTCTGCAGACTTTAACATAGCAAACAGTTCTGGCAACTCTTTGTTCATGTTCTGCATGTTGTAGTTCATCACAAAGTTCCTGTAACTTGGTGGCAGTGACTGGAGGACGCGGTAAATCCCCAAAGCATTAGGAATCACTATACCCAAGCTTTGAAGTTTGTTTGCGTGCCCAGACATCTTAAGCACATGCTCACTGACGGAGTTGCCCTCTTCCATCTTGCAGTTAAAGAACTTTTCAGAAGCCTCATAGCTTTCAATTGCCGCATGAGTCTCAAAAATCAATTTGAGATCCTCGACAATATCATATGGGTCTGACTCTTCAAACCTTTTCTGAAGCTCCGATTCTAAACCATACAAGATAGCACACTGAACTATGGAGTACTGATTCTTCCGAGCGAGGTAAACATTCTTTACTTCATCGGAAGCATCAGCTGCAGGTGGGTCACCCAGCGGTGCATCCAGCACATAGGTCAAATTACCAGCTGTGAGGACAATCCTCAAATTGCGGAACCAATCCGTGAAGTTGCTTCCATTGTTTTTCAACTTTTCTTTCTCTAGGAACGCATTAAAATTGATGGTAGGGGCTGCCATTGATCTACAACATATTTGCAATAGTTTAGACTAAGTTTATGACAAATTGAGTTCAAATTAATTAATGAAATTAAACTAGGTGAACTCCCACTCAAAACAACATCCCTCACATTGTTTTAGTGATCACACGAACCAAATCCACTACATCAACACCGATCATCACGAGAGTTGATATAGTTTCAATGGCGAACAATCATCATGTTCATCATATCTACTATACGATTCATGCTTTACCTTTCGGTAATCCGTGTTCCGAGACCATGTCTGTTCATGCTAGGCTCGTCAAGATCAAACCTTAGTTTCTGCATGAGCAAATCTGGCTTGCTCACGTTGTATACACTTGCAGAATCTAACACACCCGATCATCACGTGGTGCTTCGAAACAACAAGCTTTAGCAACGGTGCTAACTAAGGGCGAACACTTTATGATTTGAAATTCATGTGCATGAGGGATCATCTTATAATGCTACCGTTGTCTACTAAGCAATACAAGATGCATAAAGGATTAACATCACATGCAATTCATAATATGTGATATGATATGGCCTTTCTTCTTTGTGCTTCCGATCTCCATCTTCAAACACGAACATGATCTCCATCATCACCGGCATTGCATCAAGGTCAATGACGCTTCACCATGGTTGTCGTCCACCAGCTTCAACTATTACAACTACTTTGAATAGACACGCGGGTCTTAACATAAATTAAAGACAACCATATGGCTCCTGCCGGTTGCCAACTTACAATAAGGAACATTGCATACATCAAATATAATCACAATCATGGCCATATCACATCACTGCACACCCCTGCAAAACAATGTTAGACACTTCTACTTTCTTTGCATATTTTACGTGGTTTGGGGCTTTCAATAAGTGTCGTTCTAACTTACGAACAAGAACCACAACATTGATACTAGCATTGTTGATTACCCGTTGTAAATTGGATCTTAACTATGCTAGGAGAAACAGGCACCCGCAAAGCCACTTATGCAATATAAGTTGCATGTCAAGCGTGGAGCAAGTCTCATGAACGATGTCATGTAAGGTTAGCCCGGGCCGCTTCATCCCAACATACCGCAAGATGCAAAGTACACAAAAAGCAATCGACAATAAAAGCATCAACGCCCACAATGACCATTGTGTTCTACTCGTGCAACAGATCTATATATAGACACGGCTCTGATACCACTGTAGGGGTTCGTAGCATGGAAAACAAAAATTTTCTATCGCATACAAACAAACAAGCCAAGATATATCTACTAGATTGTAGCAATGAGTCGATGGAATAACTTACCCTCGAAGATTCCAAAGTGTTTAACGAGAGCGGATTCTCGTGGGTGATGTAGTCGTACTCTTTCCGATCTCAAGATCGTATGGACGATCCTTCCGGCGCTGCGTTCCGGCAGCGCTTCCGCAGTCGGTCACACGTTCGGTACTCGACGAAGACCTTCCTCTCCCTTGTTCCAGCAGGCAGCGGAGGTTGTAGCACTCTCCTCACGATTCCAGCAGCACAACGGCGTGGTACCGGAAGTAGAGGGGAGATCCCGCAGGGCTTCGCCTTAAGCCGGAGCGAGTATGGTGGATTATGAGAGAGGGCTATTAGTGGTCTAGAGATTAGACACACCAATTAGAAGGCTCTAAACCGCAGGCTAAAACAATTAGAAGCTCTAAACCAAACGGCTCTAAACCTGAGATTAGAGGTCGAAACTTGTTTGTCTCAAGGAGGAGCCCTGCCCCTCCTTTTATGGGTGGACGGGCTAGGCGCACCAGGGGAGGGAGGGAGTACCTCCCCAACTCGGCCTAGGGCTGGGAGCCGGCCTGGAGGAGTGGGACTCCTCCTCCAAGTTGGTTCCAACTCCTCTTGCTTGTTTCCCACAGTTTCCTGTTTTAGCCGTTTGACTTTCAAACTGGCAATTTGACTTTCATGTTTTTGGAACAGCAAGAACACTTAGTACATGATGCAATCATTCAATGACACACTCATGTACCCTCCCCCCCGGAGTGTCGGACACTCCGGAACCTTCTAGAACATTCCCGATGAAAAACACCGGAAACATTCCCGAACTCCGAAACGGGACTTTCCTTATATGAATCTTATTCTCTGGACCATTCCGGATCACCTCGTGACATCCCGGATCCCATCCGAGACTCCGAACAACATTCGGTCTCTTTCTCATAATACCATAACTACTTAAAACAACGTCGAATCCTTAAGTGTGTCTCCCTACGGTTCGTGAATTATGCGGACATGATCGAGACACTTCTCCGAACAATAACCAATAGAGGAATCTGGAAATTCATATGGCTCCCACATATTTCTACGATTACTTTGCGATCGAATGAACCACTTACATACGATACCAATTTCCCTTTGTCTCACGATAGTTTACTTATCCGAGGTTATGATCGTCGGTATCTCTGCATACCTAGTTCAACCTCGTTACCGATAAGTACTCTTTTCTCGTTCCCGTGATATGTGATCCCTTGTGACCAAGTCACATGCTTGCAAGCTAATTGGATGACATTCCACCGAGAGGGCCCAGAGTATATCTATCCGTCATGTGGATGGACAAATCCCACTCTTGATCCATGTGTTTCAACCAATACTTTCCGAACACTTAATGCCACCTTTATAGCCACCCAGTTACGGTGTGGTGTTTGATGTCATCAAAGCATCCATCCGGTAAAGGTGATATGCATGATCTCATGGTCGAAGGAATTAGGTTACTATGTATCAGAACGCATATAGCAATTGAACTATTGAAATGACTTGATCTTTATGCTACGCTTATCAATAGGAGTATGTCCACCATATCATTCTCCTAACGATATGATCTTGTTGTTGATAACATCTCAATGTTCATGATATGGAAACCACAATCATTTAATCAACCAACAAGCTAGTGAAGTATAGAGGCTATACTAGGGACTTCAAATTAAGTTTACAAATCACACAAGTATTAATGTTTCCTTGTTAATACTATTATAGCATGAATATAAACATTTATCATAAACACAAAGATATAATAATAACTACATTTATTATTGCCTCTAGGGCATATCTCCAACATTTGTTTACCTTTGTGTCCGTAGGATTTTCTGTATTTTATACTGCCACTTGTTTTTATTTTCTCCAGAATTTAGCACATGGATATATGACTTGGCTTGTCTACTTATTCGTTCTCAACTTGGCTCATGGTGTTACTAATAATATAGTATATCAACACAAAAGTTAGCTGTTTGAAATGTCATTCTGACTTGGCATGAGAGTGGTAATGACACTAACCACTTAGATAAATAGGCTAGTTTAATTGTCTATTTAATCTAATCAAGCCCTCTAGCCTCCGAGGTTACACTATGTACCTGTGGGCCGCACGTGACTGTGTCACGGTCAGAGGAGGGGTCACCATCACGCCGCAATTAAACTTAACAAATCGATTAATCAAGCTAAGATGGAGAACCAAAATATCACCAATGATAGACCAAATTCAAACTTGAACCAACATGACCGCGTCGTGACTCACTGTTCTGCAAGGAGAATATATAAGAGCAGATACACGCACTGACTAGTTCCAATCTGACCCATCGATTGGCCTTACTTTGGAGTTAGATCTGCTCCAAGCAGAGCCATGGCCTCCAACTCCAAACAGGTGTTGTATATGAATCCAGGGCAAGGGGAAACAAGCTATGCTCGCAACTCAAGTATTCAGGTATTCTCTCGTCTTTGGTTACTACTCTTTTTCCTACCATCTAAGATGTTTCTACCATCTGTACTTGGTATTTTTTTTTTTCTGATAGCTTGTTCATATATAGTACAGAGATTAAAATTAACTCTATAACAAAAGAAATGAGAAATATTTTGTGAAAAGGTTGAACTAGATTTTCTGCAGAAATCTGAGCAAAACAGGATGAAGCCCTTTATAGAAGCGGCCGTTGTTGACATATGCACCCATATCAGCACCGGAAAGGTGCTGATTGCGGACCTGGGTTGCTCCTCTGGCCCAAATGCATTAGCACTGGTATCTATTTCTATCGAGGCCATCCATGATTATTGCCACCAGTTTCAGCAGACACCACCAGAAGTGTGCGTGCTCCTCAACGACCTGCCCAACAACGACTTCAACTCTGTGGTGAAAAGGCTAGACACACTCCGACAAAGTAGCAATCATCCTGTTGTCATGACGGGTATCACACCAGGGTCATTCTATCAGAGGCTATTCACTAGTGGCTCCATGCATCTTGTATGCTCGTCTAACAGCCTGCATTGGCTCTCACAGGTGTGCGCTCGACCTTATTACTTGATGGATCGATTCGATTGTGTTACTTGTCGATTCTATAAAAACAACTTATGTTTATAGGTTCCAGAGGTTCTAACGAGGAACCAAATCCCAGCGTATGATATTGATGAGCATGCTAGGCGTGAAAGCCTCCCTACGATCCTTGAGGCATATGCAAATCAGTTCAAGAAAGATTTCACACTTTTCCTTGAGTTGAGAGCCAAGGAATTGGTTCCAGGAGGTCGGTTGGTTATATCCAAGGTGTTCCGATGAAGTTAGCTCCAAATCCATTCACCTCTGGGAAACCTTAGCTCAGATTTTACGCGTCATGGCCTTAGAGGTATGTTGGTCTAGAATAACATTTTAGGATTCAAGAACTTTATTTTAGTCATACATCCATTAACCCTTTAGACGCGCTAATTTTATATTGTATTCTTTCGATATGATTGACAGGGTGTGATCGACAAAGCAAAGTATGATTCTTTTTATGTGCCAATGTATGGACCTTCCGACCAAGATTTGAGGGAATTCATCCAATATGAGGGCTCCTTTTTGATCAACGAGATGCACTGGCATGACCTCTTGAGTGGTTTTGATAATGCTCTAATCACCACAAGCTGGTTCGCAAACCACATGAGAGCCGCATATGAGCCAATTGTTGTGCAACATTTCGGAGAAGTGATGGATGATTTCGTGATGACCGCGGAACGACATTGGAGCAAGAAGGGAAGCATGATGGATGAGCTCTCCAGATCTTCGATAAAATTGATAATCATATCACTCACCAGGAAGTGATGATGGGGTATCTCTCGGGACCGTGTGTCACGACTTGTTATTGTTCAAGGCACAAGGAACACAACATTTGATGATTTTTAACCTTGTTGTCTCTAAAGCAACAGTGTATGCTCTGTTCATCATGCAAACTACAACTTGTTGTCTTTGTCATGTTTCTTAGTGTAACAACATCATGATGCAAACTAAGGAGATATTTTTATCATATTCAAGCAATATCTGTAATGAAACTAGAACAGTTGGGAGACAAAAGGGCAATCGAACATCTTTTTGTGGGAATATGAGAGTAACTTACACTTACATTACTATTACTATACGATTTATCCATACAATGCATGAAAAATATGTTAAACAGAAGAGGACATTTGTGTTTTCATATATACCAATAGTAAAATAAAAAATCCTAGCTATTACTATGATGACCTATGTTAGAAAATAATGGCCTGTCCAACAATATGAGGACAAATACCTAACAAAAAAAGGTAGTGGCAAAAAATCCCTCTTGTGTACTCTCTCTGTTCGGGATTATAGGTCCTACGCGCATACCTAGGTTGTTAATTTGACCAATAAAATATAACTTATACTCCATAAAAATTATACCATTAAAAAATATAACCTCTAAAGTATCTAATGATATAATTTTTATGCTATAATATTTATATTATCTTGTTTAAATTGACAACCTAGTTATCCGCGCGGGACTTTAATCCCAAACGGAGGTAGTACAATTAAAAACATCAAGAATACAAAAGTAAGAATCGTCATTTATGTCGGGAATACCTTCCTCTTTGAAAACAAAAAAAGTTGAAGATAATAAAGGAAAATGCGTGGATACAAAACATAGTTCATATCACACTACAACACGGACGGCAGGCCCTACGCTTATAAATGCTGATGCATACACCTGATCACGGCGCTTAAGCTCATGCGGAAAATTAGCTGTCAGTGATAAGTTGGTCAAGGAAAGAGGATAGACATCGTTATCCGCTGCCCTTGTTCTGGCCAAGCTGGATCGGGCTGGATTGGGCCGCAATCCAGGCCATTCCATGCCTTTGGGTTTAGCCCTTAAAGGTCCACGCAACAAGCAGGCCGAATAGGTGGTTACTGTTCTTCTGCCGGATAGCCTAGACCCACTAAGGGCCCATGGACATTCGTTAGGAGGCCTCCTTCTGCTGCAAAACCCTCCGCTTCTTCTCCCCTCAGTGGAACGGAACCCCCATCGACAGATAGCAGCACCGCCGCCATGGCCGCCGCCGTCGCCGCGAGGTCGCGCGCCGCCGCCACCGCCGCGTGGTCCCGCCTCCTATCCCATCACCACGTGGCCGCCGCGTCCACCTCACTGCCCCATCTGACAGCCCCGCGCCGCCACCTCGCCTTCTCCTCCGCATCCGCCTCCCCGGGCGGTCCTGGCGGCGGGGGCGGCGGGGGCGGGAGGTCCCAGCTGCATCCCATGATGAACCAGCGGGCGGTCCACGACCTGCTGGCGGAGATGGAGCGGGAGCGGAAGCGGGACCAGGAGGAGCGGCGGAAGAAGGGGGAGGAGGTGGACGAGGCGGCGGAGGCCGCGGAGGACTTCTTCGGCGTCAAGCCGCTGATCGAGAAGCTGGAGCGGCGGAAGGCCAAGGAGGCCAACGTGCCCGACGACTTCTTCTGGGAGCCCACCGACTCCGACAGCGACGAGGACGACGAGCGCTTCTCCCCGGACTCCATCAGGCGCCGCGTCGACGAGTTCGACCGCAAGTGCAAGCGCCACTCCGAGCTCCTACGCTCCTTCGCCGAGGCCGGTAATAATACCCTCCCTTCGCCTTCAGTCTACTCCATTTCCGCCACATTTCGCTCTGATTTGTGTATGTGTGTGTTCAGCTATTGTTGCTCTGCCTAACAACAACCAGTGCAATGCAAGATCACGTTTTGGTAGCTCTTTACTGTCATTTCTTGAATGTCGCCGTGCCCCTGAATGGAACTATTCCTCTTTTGATATTAATGTTGACGAACAGAGGACCTCGACGAGGCTCACAAGCTGATGACAAAGATCGACAAGTTCGAGCAGCGGCACCTGGCTCTGCCGCTGGAGTACAGGGTCATCGGGGACATGATGAACCGCCTCAAGGACGCCACGGGGAAGGAGCGCTTCATCCTCCTGCAGAAGCTCAACCGGGCCGTCAGGCTGATGGAGGTCAAGGAGGCGTACGACCCCAGCAACCCTGCCAACTTCGGCCTCATCCAGCACCAGCAGGTCAACTCTCCCGACGATGTGATCGACAATACTGGCTTCGACAAGGAGCAGCTGATGATCCAGGGGACGGCCGATGACGACGACGAGGAGGAGTTCAATGAGGATAAGGAGAAGGATGATATACTCATCGAGAAGCTGAATTCTATCGAGCGGAAGATCGAGCAGAAGCTGGAGGACCTGGATCACACCTTTGGTAAGAAGGGTAGGGTTTTGGAGGAGGAGATAAAGGATCTGGTCGAGGAGAGGAACTCCCTGACGGATAAGAAGAGGAAGCCTATGTACAGAAAAGTAAGTGTTGTTTTATAACTGCAGTTATCGAATTGCCATAGCAGCCATTTTGTTAACTGGGGGACACGGATGTTCTTATGCCTTCTCTCCCTTGCTATTGATATCAATACTTAACACATTGGTTGTTACACACTTTGTAGGGTTTTGATGTGAAGGTCATTGACGTCAATCGGACATGCAAAGTCACAAAGGTGAATCCGTGACTGCTCTTTGATCCATTGTCCGTAAATACAGGTCATAGACATTCCCTAAGATCTAATTCTGCATTTCTGTTCTTAGGGAGGCCAAATAGCAAAATACACGGCATTGTTGGCAACTGGAAACTACCATGGTGTTGTTGGTTTTGCTAGAGCTAAAGGTCCAACAGCTAAGATTGCAATACAGAGGGTATGGATCTTCCCCTCTTTCAGACAATATATAGAACTTATGTTTGAGCGATTGAACCATTTACTCCCTCTCGTACTATGGTTGATTATCCTCAGTTAGCACGAATAATAGTTTCTGATGCATTATCCATTCTACTGTTAGCTCTTTTCCCTTTTCCTTTTGGTTGTTTATGTGAAATGTCCATGTTTGCCTCAAGAGACGAGTGACTGAGCTGCGTGAGCATGTGCACGTGTGTGTACAGTTATACAGGGCTATCATTGGTATTTATAGCAAAGCATGCCCAAATATCTTATTCATTTCAGAACTTTGAACTCCAGTATGTGCACATTTTTTTCCGTCTGGCCAGTATGGTCTATAGGGTAGTTTTATCTCGTAGAATTTCTCCAAAATATAGTTATACTGAATTTTCAATGTTAGGGTTGTCAATCTCAGCAGTTCTTCTCCCATATGCGATGAGTTGGTGCTATTAGACTATTCAATACCTCAACTGAAAAGTTCACCTCTAGCAGGTTGATTTATGACCCTTGCTTTCTCTTAAAAGAAATTGTGTTGGTCCTTATGGCCTATGTATTAGTATCGCTATTGAAATTTCTCCAAAGTTTAGTGTTATGCTGAATCATTGGTCCTTGGTCTGTCCATCTGAGTGGTGCTTGTCTCATATGCAGATATGTGCTAAATACCGTGTTATTAAATTTTGGTTTCAATTGGAATTTAGCACGTCAACTGAAAATTTCCCACTATTTATATTCTTGTTGATGCAAGATGTGATGGAAAACCTGGCAGACTGATATGATCTTATAATTGTATGGCATTTGCTACCTCCTAAAACAAATGTATGGCAGAATTTATATTGTATGGCAATTGCTACCTCAAATGTTGTTAGTCCACTATGGCTTTTAGTATACTGTATATCTAGTGAAATATCTTCAAAATATTGTCACATTGTCGATCCTGTGTATGCCCATCTTAGTGATGCTTCTTCTGGTATGCAGATGTACTATGTAGTTTTGAATCCAAGATATGCTAAATACCAAGTTATAATGTTCAGGCTTCAGTTAGAATTTTACAGCTCAACTGAAAATGTCAGCTCTTACATGAACTGTCTTGTTCTGTTTCCAGGCATATGAGAAATGCTTCCAGAACCTTCACTACATGGAACGGTATGAGGACCACACGATTGCCCACGCAATTCAGGCCAAGTACGAGAAAACAAAGGTAAACACACACACATCTGACATCTAAGCCCTCTTCTTGTTTACCGCTTGGTGTATGAAAAGCTTATGTAACATGATTTCTGGCTCCTGTGCATCTTACTTAAGATCTACCTATGGCCTGGACCAATGAGAAGCGGGATGTGCGCCGCTGGCAGGACTGTCGAAACCGTGATGTATCTGGCTGGGTTCAGCAACGTCAAGTCAAAGGTGTGCTTCTCCTGCTGTAGTAGACATGCCACTTGACACTTTATTTGCATCTGGGAGATAGTTAAACACCTCATTTTTGTTTTGTCTGGCAGATCATCGGATCAAGGAGCCCACTTAACGTCATCAAGGCTCTCTTCATAGCATTGAACGCCGTTAGTGCCTTTTACTCAAAACTTCGAGAGTCATTTTCTTCTTATGTCCTGCTAATCTGAATGGTCTGCCATCTGTACTTTTTTGTGTTTTGCAGATTGAAACGCCCAAGGATGTTGAGCAGAAGTTTGGACGGACTGTCGTCGAGTCATACCTGTTGTAGTAGTTGTCCAGTTGGATGTCTGTGCTTTTGGAGATCAATCATGCCGGCTCTCCTGGCTGTGACGAGAGAAGGCGAAAGGAAAGAGCCGGTGTCAGATCTGACTGCGTGAGCTCTGTTTGTATTTGGGGGTTCCAACTATTTGTCCTGTGATGGCTTACTGTAACGGTTTAGCCTATCAATTCAATACGTAGTGCCAAACGGTGACACAGATAGTAGTAGGTTCTGTTCATTCCTTGATCTTTGGGAACAGAACCGAGTGCTTCTATGGCCAATGTTCTTGATTTTTGTTGGCAGAAATTCTGATTGTACGCAGTTTGTTTTGTGTTGGATGACAGGTTATTCGGCTGCTTAGATTCATGACTTGGTAGTAGAAGATGGAATAAAAACCATGCCCCTCTCGTTTGCTCATTTTTTTTCTCTGCCTGCTTAGTACTAGCTCTGTGTCGGCATCGTCTGGTAAAAAGACAGTGTTAAAGATGTTGATGATTTGTGGTAAGAGGAGAATTCACTGAGGAAGGCCGTTCTGTTCATTCACTTAGGCATATTAATGTGTAAGGTTTTTTGCATTTGGATGGAGAATACTGGGTACTGTATTAGTTGAAGGTTGCAGATTCAGGTGCTGGTGTTGATGGTGTATGAACAACACCAGCACCTGAGGTGTTAATCGTTACCCGAGGCGACGGACAGACTCCAATCCTTACCTTGGAGCAAGTATTAGTAGTAGCAACTGAAGTATCAATACCAGGGCCGGCGCTACGACTCGACGGATGAGATCGAAGGTGGAGGGGATCGCCGGACCGGGGCCATCTCGGTCCTCACGTAGTCAGGTTTCCTCCGAGTCGTAACGATTCGTTTACGATGGGATGAGGGCGGAATCGGATTTTTAAGCTGCGGCGGGATTCGATCACGCGGTACTTGTTTACGGCCCAAGTTAACCAAACATGTTTAACGGAATCACATCGCGGTGTGATATGATACCGGTCTAAAATCCATGAACCAAACACGAGTCCTTGTTGTTACTTCCTCCGATCCATATTACTTGTTCGAAGGAAGCAGGTATATTTCTGTGTTTCTCAATAAAAAAAGTTTAAGTTAGGAGGTTCACTAACATAGCCGTTCATGGCTGAGATCTGGGCCCTTGATGGGCTCCCGTTGGCCCTGGCCCTCACACACAGAATTAATACTCACTTTATTTTTAGTTATCTTCCTGACGGTATATAAACGGGAAGAGAGAGAGGTCGCGGAGAAGGAGCAAGGAGGGGACTGGATTCGATTTGGATTTTCTTCCTTCTATTCCTGCTAGGGTTTCCTCCTCCTCTCGGTCTCCGTCCCCCGACCCCGCTTCCATCGGATTCCGATTTGGGAATTTCTCGCCGAGGATTAGCATGATCCCCAACTCCGCCTTCTTCACCTTCCTCTGATCTGCCCCCCACAGATCCACCGTTTCTAGCCAGAAGATTCGACATACTATGGTGCGCCGCCCCTCCTCCTCGTCGTCTTCCTCCTCGCCGATGCTCCAGAAGAACCTCCGCGCGCTCGGCCCCGGCTTGAATCCCTTCGCGCCCGCCGGCATGGGCAACTACTCCCGCTAATCTCCCCTCCCCCCTTCCGATTCCTCTCTACGGATCCACCGATTTGTTGCTTCCCCCCTAATCGGTCCTCCCCCCTCCCCCTTCCCTTCCCCGCTTGACTCGATTCGATTCAATTGTTGGTCTCCCGTGTCCACGTCTGGTTGGCTGGTTCCGGATCTGCGGCCGGCCTCGCCCGTCTCCGTGGGGGAAAGAAAGATTGGGGTATGGTGCAGTTCCGCAGCTCGCTCAGCATGACCCGGGTGCGGACCCAGGGGGACGATGCTGACGACCGCGGGTGGAACCAGCTCCACGTCGCAGCACGCAAGGGCAACCTCAGGGAGGTACGTGAATCAGCTTGCCCTGTCTCTCTAACATTTTGCACGTTCTAGTTTCCCTTGCTGCACAGCTAGAATAAGCAGCCTTGTGCCTGTGTTGCGGTTGAGAGGAGCCACATGAAATGTTTCGTAGGAGAATAGAACGAATTGGTTGTAGCATTTGGAACAGCTGTATTACGGTTGAGAGGAACCACAAAAAAATTTGTTCCATAGGAGGAGAGAATAAACTGGTTGTAGCATTTGGAACGGTTTTGCAGTATTAGTGGTCAATTGGGAGAAAATACACAACATTTGGACAGGCAGATTGTAGGTAATTGATGAAGCAAGGTCGTTTCGCGTATGTCCTAGCGTCCAACTCTGCGTAAATGTCCTCCATGGCTGTGGAAACTTTGGTCTTCTAGTAGAATTTTAAACATGTATCTGAGGCTGGTAACTCTGCGGGCATGCTGGTTGGTTGTTCTGATTCTCATTCCTACCTCTCCCTAGTTATTTTGTTTGCTTCATCTACGTCTAGTTACTAGTATACGTGCACGTGCAATGCACGTCTCATAATTTATAATAAAAACATCTACTATTTTCAAATCTTATCTCTATTTGTCACACAATCCACGCACATGTTTTCACATAAAATTCAAGATCGCATAAAAACTTCAAAAAATGCTTCAAATTCACAATCACATGAGCATGCTAGCGTGATTACAAAAGTATCTAAAAATAATAACTAACAAATATTATCTACTCCCTCCGTCTCAAAATAGATGTCGCAAGTTTGATTAAATTTATATGTATCTAGATTATCTAGTGTCAATATATACATCAAATTTAGACAAACATTTGATATCTATTTTAAGACGAATGGAGTACTATTTGTTCTTTGATGATGGTTCTATCTTGACGGTCCATCTCTGTATGCGATCTATAATGCTCCGTCCCATGGCTGGATATTGTTTAGAGCTTCATTCCCTTCATACTTTAAAATTTATTTAATAAATGCAATTATTAACAAAAATCATAATATTTATTTTGTAAAATATTTATAATCATCAAATAATTATGGCATAAATTTTATTTAAACAGTGAAACGCCATGAGACAAACCCACACCCGAAAATATCCTCTCCTCAAGGCTTAAATTGCTCTGAGTTCCAAGCATATATCATTTTTTGAGAATTTCAGACCTAGATATTCTGAGTTCTTACCATGGTAAAGGCATTTGACTGTACTCTCATTCAGGCTGAAATTGCATTATTGGTTGGACCATACACCAACATGGCTTCTACTCTCGAAAGCTTAAACGCTACACCTTGAGAGAATTTATCAGTACATGAGAGCAATATATTGCTGATATTACACAATAATGTGTTGACGAAAACAAGATTACTCGGAAAACAATTTAAACGTTCATACAATGAATAATCTAATTTCGAAACAAATTAGCTGCTGCAATAATATACCATGCTTGACAGCAATCTGAACTGAAATTTGACAAGAACCTGAGATAACATTTGTGAAACTGGAATACCGATTTTTTTTGTTAGGTATTGACTCCTTTCATTGAACACATACCTTCCCTCATACTCACGATCTCACATGTGCTCATTTACATCAGAGCATGGAACTGACAGTGGACGTCACAACACATCATCACAGGTCTGTTGCCAGCTCCTTGTCGTGAATATTCTTCATCTGAATCTGAATGGTTTCATCACATAAGCATCAACATAGCTTTGAATTAACTTATTAAACCTTTTCACAACAAGGACCAGATCTTGCAGCATCCACATCCTAGCAAACCGATCTTCTCTTTACTCGTCTGAAGAAAAAAAAAGAAAATAGAAGGAAAAGAAGAGAAAAACAAGCTACCCTTGCAACACAAAAAACAATAACCATAAGAAGAAAGATATGGTAATGAAGAACTCTAGTATCCTCTCTGATATAAAAGGGGAAAAAAATCAATGCTTATATAAAAGGGAAACAAAATCAATGAACGAATGATGTAGTGGCACCGAGAAAAGAGTACAAAGATGCATCCAACAAGTTTGATTGCTTTTTCTAAAAAAAAACAAGTTTGATTGCTACAGAGATTTCTTCAGCGCAACACATCTTTCTGCTATAACATGGTAATATTAGGAACATGATTAAATGGTATAAAGATCTTGTACCTACAATATACATGAACACTGAATGTAGACAATTTACAGTGACAACTGTCATGTCACAGTTCTTGTCCAAGCGATTGATTCTCATAGTTAAATGGTATGAACATGTATATATAACACATGTGGCTGCGGACGTACCATGATCAACTTGTCAAATATAACATCCACCTTAAGGTAAGATGCCATCTAGCAGCTTGGCAATTCTATGTGAATATGCAACTCACACAAGACATTAGAAATCCAAGGAAATTGAACAAAAGCAAAATTTATAGGTAGGTTGTATCAACTCTCTAAGTGTTAGCACGGACAATTCCAGTTTGTTGCAGCTGTAACGAAGGTATTAGCCTTTTGACTGTTTGAAAATACAGAGATCTCTAGGAGGCATATTTATAGTAGCAATTCAGAAGTTCCTCTCACGAGTCTCTTCTTAATCAGGAATCCATTGAAAAGGGATACACCAATGACCAATTAAACACCACATAGAATGTCTACATAGTTTTATCCTGTAGAACATCAACGTTGGAACTAATATAAAGGAATCATACGTTGCAAAGATAACTTGAGAAAATTAAACTGGTGCTTTCCCTCAAACCACTACGCATGCAAGAAGCTTGAGAAAAACTCACCATCATTGCCGACAACTCCATGTGTGAAGGAATCAGAGGGCAATGGTGTGCACACATGGGACGCCCGCCCAAGAAGGAAACAGAAATAGTTGAAGGCATGAATAGTAGAAACGAAGCAGACCTCCCCCTTGCACGTCATCTAGGGCATTGAAGCGCACTCTTTCAGGGCGTCGTCGTGCACTCATGGGAACTGGGATCTTGCCCCGCATGGGTATAGAGGACATTGAAGTTCACCACGTCCAGGATGCCGCCAAAAGCGCAGTTGAGGGTGATGTCGTGGTCGCCGTCGCGCACGCCATGGACTATTCCGTCCTGAAACCACAGGTGCCGCACACACCAATAGAGGGCTTAGTCCCGAAGTCGTCTAGGTCGCCGCTGCGCACACCATCAATACAGGACACCAGGGACGGAGGGGCATGGGTGCTGCGTTGGGGATCGGCGACTCGAAGCCGTGCGATGGGCGGGACGAGCGTGAGTCCCCGTGGCGGCATCAGCGGTAGCAACGGGAGATGAGGGAAACCGATTGAAACAGTTTCCATTCATTTTATTGCGGTGATTGATTCTGTTTAAAATAGGCAGTAGTTGGGCCTGGTTAATCTGGATGCATGCGGCGCAAATCAATGCCTGATTATAGGGTGTGTAGATACGGGTGTAGAATTTCTTCTGCCGGTGGAGTATGGTCAGCCAATGTTAATTGCTAATTGCACACAAAATCCGATTAGATTAATGATGTCTGTTAGATTGAACTTATTGGACCTAATCGTGCGGTGCTGATTGATATGTGTGAGTTGAGCGGGGTACACATAAGAAAGATCTTGTTTGCTTGTTTAATAGTAGTGGAGATGAGCACCAATATCCTAATCATCATTGCTCCGTCTTATTAACCATTTAAGGCATGCGTTCTTGGGTCACCCGATAAACTAAAATCTAGATGAATGAGTGAATGAATGAATATTCACTTATGATGCAAATTCATGATGTCATTACTCGTAACCCTTCAGGGCTGTTAGTGGTGACTAATCAAGCCCAGACCATTTCGTCTACATGGATGGTATTATATTTTGTTAATAATCATCCCTGTGAAATATTAGTTAATACCATAATTTGTTCCATGTCTCCTTAGGTGAGACGTCTCCTGAATGAAGGGATGGATGTCAATGCGCCTGCATGGGGACCAAAGTCCCCTGGTGCTACCCCACTGCACCTTGCTGCTCAGGGCGGGCATGTCAGGGTCATGGATGAACTGCTGGAGCGCGGTGCTAATATCGATGCTCGCACAAAAGGAGCATGTGGCTGTAAGTTTATCTTCATTGTCAGTGTTCTTATTTTACTGCTGATGATTGTTCTGCCATCAGTTCCACCTTTCTAAAACATGCTTGTACTATTGTTTATAGTTTCTGTCTTTGTTGTTTTGGGTTGCCGCTGTTGATAGCAATGCATCTGCTTAACTGCATATATATCTTTTCTAGTGGCTAACTGCAGAATTATTGTGCATCCAAAGTCCAAACATAACTTCTTACAGTCCTTTCATTACTAGCTACTAGCTATGTAAGTGAGGTTTACTTGTATCAGGTCGACCTGTGTAATCATGCTCTCTTCTAAAATACGCTAATGCCTTGCATCGCTAAATACATTATATCTTGATTGGACTTTCTGCAATGCAACTTCTCTAGGTTACTTCAACACATTTATTATTTGTGTACTGTCAACTAAAACTGGAATCTTGAAATCTCAAATTTTATCTTTGTCTTAATTCAGGGACTCCTCTGCACATCGCTGCCAAGGAAAGGAACAAGAGAGTGGTCAGGTTCCTGATTGAGAATGGTGCATTCCTGCCCCCTGACCTGAACGACCACAGGTTCAACCCTCCCCTCCACTACTGCTCTGGACTGGAGTGGGCCTACGAGATGAAGCGCATGCAAGACGAGAGCGACTCAAGTGGCGACGCTTCCTTCAGCTCGGAGAACTAGAAGAACCACCTAGAGCCTGTGCTATTCATTACGTTAATGAGAGTATATAATCTTGAAGGTAACCACCATGCTTTCAGGAGGAAAGGTTTATGTGAAGTAGCATTTGCAGGGCTATGCTGGTATTGTAATGTATAAGGCAATAACACAGTGTGCGGTTATTTGTTGTTGCTTTCTAGTTTGCTTGTATTGTGGTATGTCGATGCCTGACTGCGGTGCATCAGGACATCTGTATGAAATAACATTGTTTGCAACGTGCTTGTAAATCAATTGGTGTTGAACACTCCATTGTGTATTGTTGATGAAGTCGTTGAGGCTTTTGAGTACCATTACATGGTTGATTGTTCAAAGGGAAAATTTTAAGAGTTGTTGATGTTGATGCTAGGCATCGTGCTGTATTAGCATGTGATTCACATTACATATATATCCATTCCAATGACTGGTCTTTGCGAGGAACATACTAGCAGCAATATGTCATGTTAAAAGACGCCACAGGAGACACTCTTCCACATAGTTTTCGCTTAGCAAATACATTCTCTGATAGGCAACACAAATGATGAACTGTGGGCATCTCATTTTATTTTATTTCCTAATTCTAAGAGACAGGAACATACTAGCAGCGACACAACAGCAGAGCGGCAAGCAAGAACTCAGCCACGGCCACAACCATCACCTCAGCTAAATCAGAGAAGTTGCGGCAAAGCACCAGATATGAAGGAAACGAAGTCATATTCATCATTCAGCAATATTACAAACATCATGAAAAGAAACAACATAAATCCTTCCATAGTATTACAAACCATCGGGAACACATAAATAAGGCGTTCATCATCCCGATTATTAACAAACCATTGTATATAAACAAACAAGTCTAGTGGCCATCGTCACACGATATTATGAGTCATCGGAATGATAAGCAATATGATTTTTAACGTGCTGAAGTTTTTGCCAATTTGGATGATTTACCTGGTTGCAGGACTTTGTGAAGCCTCTCTCACAATCGACCATTGTAAAGTTTTCAAGAGAATGGGGAAGTTCAGGAAGCGATTTAAGATTCAGGCATATCTCAATAGTTAAGATTTTGAGCCACTTGAGGTCCTTCACATTGTCTGGAAAATACTCCCAGCAGCTCCTCCAAATTACTAACTCACGAAGATGAATGAAACACTCAAATAGTTCGGGAGCAGGTCCCAGTTGATAACATTTGCAGAGAAGAAGTGTATTTAAGTACTCTGGGGCGCCGTTCTGCACACCCACCATCCAACTTGGGTACTCCAAACCCTGGTACCCCATGATTTCTAGATTTTTAAGACCCATAGGTGGGCAAAGACCCTCAAGTACCTCTGCTTCAACTTCGGGTGAAGCCGTACCATGCTCCCATACCAGTTTCAATTCTGTCAGTCGTGTCTTAGCTGCTAGGTTTGCTTCATGTGCTTCATTCTTGCTTTTAACATTACCAACATCTGCAATTGTCAGATGGCCCTGAAGCTTGTTTAGGTTCCTCAGCTGTTTTATTTCATACCCAAGCTCAATCCTTACTTTGAAAAGTTCTAGTGTCTGGAGTGATGTTAGCCTGGCAATGTTGGGAAATGTCATTTTAGGAAAGCAAAGGCTCAGATGCCGCAAATTGGAGAGCTTGCCCACATCTATATCATGAGGGAATACCAATTCACTGCAACCTCTAAAATTTAAAACCCGAAGATGGTAAAGTTTGGTTAATGTTCCTGGTAAATTAAGCTTGCTGTTGACGGGCAACATCAAAGCAAGATGGCGCAGATGCTTCAAGTGATCAATAGTTCGCGGGATTACAAACACTATTCTTCCCCTGATTTTCTCACATGTGTATTTTACAGTTAGTACCCGCAATTTCCGCAGCTTCTTGAACACTTTCTGCAAGAATATTTCACTAGTTGATTCAGACCATTCCATAACATGAATAATGAGAGTGCGCAAGTTTTTCAGTTTGAAAATCTCCTTAGGAAGCATTTCCCCGTTGGCAACAAAAAGATGGCGAACATCTCGAGGAACTTGTCTTCTCAGGCCATTCTCGATTCTGAAGCAATCATCCCCTGCCACCTTCTCTGCCAAATCATACATAAGATCATGGACAACATAGCACGACTTGCCTCTGTTGTATTCTAATTCTCCTGGTTGCATGAATGAGGTTGCCAGTAACTCATCAAAGTAGCACTGACCAACAACTTCCAGGTCCTCCTCTGGATTAGCAGTCTGTATGAACCCCTCTGCCACCCACAATTTAACTAAGTCATCACGATCCAAACTATGCCTTCTGGGAAAAATACTGCAGTAAGAAAAGCATCGCTTGACCTGCTCATCAAGTTGCTGGTAACTCCACCAAACAGCCCCAGTCGTCTCATTCAGAAGGTCCCGATCTAGAGTCATTCTCCAAAAGTTAACATCTTTTTGTTTTTTCCGTAGTTGTCCTCCCACCATACGGGCTGCCAGAGGTGAACCTTTCAACTTCTGCGCAATTTTAGCACAATAACTTCTGAGCTCCATTTGATCTGAATCATCTGAATTGGTACTATCAAGGGCATAATACATGAACAGTTCCAAGAAGACATCATCATCCAAATCACATATTGGAAAAACATTAGGCGCTACACCAGGACCTAGATCTGAAAATGCATCCTTATTGCGACTTGTCGCTAGGATCTTGCTTCCTCTCTTTCCAAGATTCAGTGGGGAAAGTAAGTTCTCTAACTTCTGTTCATTGTCATCCTGATCGCACCAGATATCATCTAGTACCAACAGGAATCGTTTGCCAACTAGTTTCTTTTGCAATTCTTTTTCCAGGACATCAAGGCTAATGTAATCAGGGCATGCTTCCTTATCCGTTGAAGCTGCCTCAAACATTTCCTTCAAAATGTCACATGCACTATAGTTCTGAGAAACATGAATCCAGATAACAAGGTCGAAATACTTTTCATTTTCCTCGTACTTGCAAACATGTTGTGCAAGGGTTGTCTTCCCAGACCCTGAAATGCCATAAATGCCAATTGCGGAGAAACATTTACTGTCACTTGAGCTTGGATCAACATCATCTTTTGTATCACGAAGCATTTCTGCTATCCGGCTACGATCCTCATCTCGGCCAGTTACCTTTACTTTTGGAGTTGAACTATTGTTATCTTTGGCAATAACATTTTTACCGCTTCTTTTGGTTTTCTTGCTTTTGTCAACGAGTTCTGCGAGTGGAATAATACTTTGTGCTTCATCAAGGAGTACTTTTATCTTGTGCATGTTGTCCTTCAAACGACAATTTAAAGCTCCTGGAAGAGTCATAATTGCTTCAACACTAATATCCTGCAAAATCAACCAACATTTCGAATTTCAAAAAAGAAATTTAGAACCAACATTTTTTAATATTACTTTGACAGGTAGAACCAAAATTTAAAATGCTAGTTCTAGTTTATTTCGATAATCTTTGTACAGACTTACTTTCATATGGTTATGTCGAGAACTTTTGGTGCAAGTTATGACTTTTCATTTCATATCTTCTGTCTGGTACAAAGTAGAATTTAATCTAAACATAATTATAATATTCTAGAACTAGTTCGTATAACGTATACATCTATACCTAACCATACAGTGCAACATTTCTTGGTGAAACTATCGCACATGTGCAAGCTATGCATGTTTTTTCGCAAGATACACGGCCATAGACTGGGACATCGTTACAATACATCGCATATGCTTGCTGTTTCCCGCTAGAAATGGACACCGCACACAAGTAGAAAGAAAATGTTGTTTGTGATAGGCCTATGGTGACAAAACGTTCAAAATGCGTACCAAACGCTGACAATGAAAATTTATGAGAATTCAAAAAAATAATATTTATATAATATGCATATACTATGTCATAGATGAATTTTAGTACAAGTTGTACTCCCTTCGTTCCAAAATACAAGATGTTTTAGCTTTTGTGGAACGAGTGCATCTAGACGCATTTTTGTGTGTAGGTGGAGTAGTAGTGAATATTCAGTAGAAGTTCTAAATGTTCACGTCTTCTATACGCCTATAAAGTTTCATTTAAAAGTAACACTTCCGCGTCCTAAGCTAAGAACAAAACAAATTTGGATGTTCTAAAAGGCAAAATAAGCACTAAGCTTTTGTGCATGCAAAACTACGAAAATTACCATGAAATTTTACAAGTACAACAGACTAGATATTTATATAAGCATTAAACATTTTGTATACAGGGGGCAAATTCAAATTTATTTTTACCACGAAATTTCACAAGCGCAACGGACTTGGATGTTTCTATGTCTAACTATTCTAGACTCTTCTGCATATTTAAATTGTTATTTCTACCTTTGGTCGAAGGGCACATTATTGTTCTACCAAAATACATGAGAAAAACAATACTGCCTAACTATGATAAAGGTGCCGTTCAGGCATGAGCAAGTATGCATCTATATAACTAAAACTGAGGATAGCAAGAAATGACCTGTTTTGATGGGCCAGCTTCAGCACCCACATTAATTTTGCCCTTTTTCTTCTTATCCGACTTTGCCTGCGCATCTAGCTGTCGTTGGTGACGAATGTACTCCAGTTCATCAAGGATGTCTTCGATGTCGTAGAAAGCTGATTTGAGACCCCTGACCATCTTCTCGAAGATGTCCCTTTTTCCCACGGCCTCTACTGCTTCTAGCGCGAGCGCCAGTCGAGGGAGGACGTTCGTCAACAGGTTGGAGAGCGTATTTTTTTTGTCATCCTTGCAGTATGACAAGGCTTTGTCCAGAAGCTTGGAGATGATAGGTGACAAGATCCAGCCTGCGACAGATATGCCCCATGCAACAGCTTGCAGAGACATTGAGACCTTTCAGAGGTAGGAGGGAAGACATGGGAGGATTAGGCCATGCTGTTGAGAGAAGTGACCCAGGAAACGGCAATGTGTGTATTCTGATAACTGGGTCAATTAACGATGTTCAGAGCAAACTTATGAATCCTGTGGAACAAAGTTGGTCAAGTTAAGCAAAGATGGCATGTAGAATATCACCTAATCAAAATACATACTCCCTCCGACCCATATTAGTTGACTTAGATTCATCTAGATATGAATATACCTAGTCAAGTTTTAGTGCTAGATACATCCGTATCTAGACAAATTTGAGTCAACTAATATGGGTCGGAGGGAGTAGCAAGAAGCAATCGAGGGAGATGCTTGAACTAACAAACTGGTTTGTTTTATGTCAACATGCATAATATACTAGTACAACTCTGTATATACAGTATGCCATCTACAAGGCGTAGGTGGCCTCCATCATCGTAGAAAATTCCTACCCATGTACCCACACATTAAAATAGAAACAGCCAGACTACTACCACCTCGACAAGTCTTGATACGAATATGTGATTATGTTGTGGTAATATTTCTATCAAACAAAATTAAGGAAAAAAATGACTCCTGAACTAATCTGCCTAAGTCTTGGTCTAATTCGTTGGCCAGTTTCTGCATCTTCTATGGTAAAACTGTAGAGTTCTATCTCAAATTTGGGATCAGCACACATCTAGAAAAGGTGCAGAGGATAAAACCTAAGGCCAAAAATGAAATTTATCTTTCGAGAAAAACAAGCTCACACTACTACCCACGAAGATTGTTATCGTTCTAGACTGACTCACACTACTCACCATGAAAATTCCATTTCCAGCAACAAGAGAGACAGTGGAACCAACTGGATGAGATAGGCTCCCCTCACCCTTCCTGAGATCCGCCTGAAAAGCACCGCAGCCTGCGTAGGAGGAGAGGCCACGAGAGGCTGGAATCTGCGGAGGTGTGCGGCCTTGTGATGTCCCGGATCGAGCAACCACGGTGGTCAGCGAGGGAATTGCAGTGGATTTGGGGAAGAGGGAGACAAAGGTAGGTGAGATGCGGAACTGAGGGGATGGGAGACCAAGTAGCACGAGTCAGTCTTGAAACGACATTAATATACTACTATTGCTCTGTGTATATATACAGTTTGCTATTTGAGAAAGATGTTTGAACTGGTTTGTTTCAGAAAAAGTTAAGCTGGTGAGATCAACATCCACAACATACCACAGTTCGCTTTCGTCATAGTAGAAAATTCCTACCCAATGTCCCAACAAGTGCACAGGCATCAAGGCAGAAAGGAGCTACCACCTCAACAAGTCGCTGTGCTTGAACCAGTCTTGATATGGATATATGTGGGTTATATGTACAGCTATTATTTGTATGTGTATCAATGAGAAAAACAAAATTAACTGATCTGCCTAATTCGTTGATAAAATAATAAAAAACCCAGTTTCCGCATCTTCTTTGGCAAAATTGATTAACAACAACAACAACAAAAATTGCTACTGTACTGTTTTTAGAATGCAAAAGATGAACAGATTTGTGCCAAGAACATAGTTTCATCAACTAACGGATTTCATAGGGATGAAGAAGACCTCCTGAGGTCGGCGTGCTCCGCTAGGGCGGCAGTGGCCGGCTGGTAAACGGGGTAGGAACAGAACAGGAGGAGGGGGAGGGGCTTGATTCCCATGGAGGAGACATCTCTGGAGAAGGCTCCCCTCGCCCTGCTCGAGATCCGCCTGAAAGAGCTGCTGCCAGCAGCACATCGACCGCGGCCTGCGGAGGGGACGCCGGGGAGGCTGGAACTTGCGTGCTGGTGGTGGTACATGGAGCAAAGGGTGTGCGGCGGCGCTAATCCCCGAAGTTCACGGGCGGCGATCGCTGGAATACTAATAGAAAACGGCCCTTAATCTCTAGCTGATACCCCTTTGGCTGGCTTAACTAACTTGTCAGTGTATAACCATCAAATGGAGACATAAAAGGACAGATCTGCTCCAGCCAAACAACAAACTGACGGCCTTTTGTTCCAAACTCAGATTCAAACCAAAAAAGACTCACAGAGCAGTTTTTCCATTTCCGATTTAATTTAGACTAGTTCGTTTTCTACTTAGCAAAATACAGAGCTAACAGAGATGGAAGGGGAAACGAGCAAGAATTAGGCAGCGTCGGGGGGGGGGGGGGGGGGGGGGGGCTCGGAGCTAAAAAAAACCCCGGTCAGGCCAGGCGAACCTCAAAACCAGTAGTTCGGTGCCCTGCCATACATGTAGATTTCCTTCCACGTAAACCTATAAATCTATATCTATACCTAATAATAAAGTATGGAAGAACCAACACATTTTTGGACCGTTTTATCTTCTCATCAAGCACCAAACTATCCATTTTACCTATTCTGGTTGAATTAACTAGATTATACGACGTACGTTGCAGTCTGGGCTATAGAATCCGATGGCTCAAATACTCAGGAAAGGGAACAATGACAGATTCATAATTTGCTAACTAAGTATGTCAGATCGGACACTCACCAAACAATTATAAGGGAAGAGAGTAGTATGCATAACAGTGTTATACCTTGAGAGATTTTAATCAGATCAAACCTGCATTCCTGTGGTCGACCTAGTTGTACAGTACTAGTCGTACGCGTGGGTGCAGAGAGTAGAACAGATCTGAAAATTGTGAGATTTTTGCAGCTACCGGATCTGGAAAGAACAGATCTCTAAACAACAGACGAGTGACTCTTTTACAGAAATTTTAAGTAACCTTCCAAGATAACAAACCACACGAATATTTCAGATCTCCCTTCAACCAGAGCAGTCACACCAAGAGAAAAAAGGTAAAAGCTTATAAACCTACAACTCAATCTTGACCTGCAGGCAGAGAACTACGTGCGAGAACAGAACCTCATGTATACCTCGACAGAAATTCGTGACAATTGTTTCATCACATTTACGGATCGGAGCAAAACAGCAGCATTCATCACGCTGAATTCTACGTTCCACCTCTCTTTCGTCTCATCCTTACTTGCATCTGTCCTGTCCATGTTTCTCCCTCGCTCTTCTCCACCCCTTTGCATTCCACCGCTGGAATGCCAGTTCCCCCTTCTGGCGAGGAGAACAGCAGTTGCTCCAGCGTCCGTGATAGGCGGGAGACCCCCGGCACACATCCTCAACATGTTAGGTGAAGCTTCGTCTCACAGTCTGGCCACTGTTTCCTTCATGTTGTGGAGGCTTTCAGAAATTCCAACCTGCACATACATTGATTGACTGATCACATCAGCATTCCATTAATAATCAACATTAGTTAACTTCCACGTAATTCGATGTACCAACATTAATAAGAACGGATAATTAGCAGGACACACATGCATACCTATTTGTGGCTTGCAGCATGGATATCTCTGACGCTGCCATCAGAAGGTAGTGTCCGGATTCTGACATGGCTTGAAAGCAAGACTATTTGTTAGCATTCCATCAGAATATCAGTGGATTAAGGAGTATCCTTGAAAGCAATTTTGCTATTGATTTATGCACCAGAGCAGAGATTTAGCGCTAAAACTGTGCCGCGTTGATTTGAGCATAGATTAAATAGGGAGGAATTACACAGAGATGGAACATACCATCCAAATGAACCAAACATCTTGGGCGCTTGGAGGAAAAATATTGTTTGAAGAGGCAGATATGATGAGAGAAAGAAGATATGTAATTTAAAGATTTTTCATGACAGAGCTTGCCGACAGGTTTGCGTTGATGGAACTTCATCTCAACAGGAACCAGCCGCTGGTACCGTGCTACTGATTGTCCTGCATAATGAAATTAGCAGATAAGTAATGAAGCATAATAGATAATGAGTGGTACATGCAGGAAGAAAGTACAAAGTTGTGTCCTGTCTCGGTCAAAATTTTACTTGATTTATCGAGTCATTCATTGGTGCACTATGCATTTGCACTATTTGACGGCTAGGATCTGCTTTGCTCTAAGGTGATGCTCTTGAACGAAGCCTTTGTAGACTCCACACCCTCAGCACTGATGATTTTGCCCAGATTTTAACTTCTCCAGTCTGAAATGATTGGTAAATTGGCATTGGTAATCTGCTATAAACCACGATTGCAAATATTTGACGTATTCGACATCTGTTAATAGTTAGTAGCAAATGGTCAGAGCTGTACATATGCAGCTAACAGATTAACACTAGGCAGTTGCAGGAAGTGTGGATTGGAAGTTCACCTCTATGCTAATTGTTACGATTAGGCGATGAGCACAACGCAGTAAGCAACGAGATGTAGTTACTGTTAAAATGCACACTTGTCCAAAAATGTGTAAAGAATATGGCAAGGAGACCAAAGGTCAAATGATCACGGAGTCAGCGGGTCCTAGCAAAGACAAAATGTAACCAATGGACAGTTGGTTATATGTAATGAAGAAAGATAGTTAAACCATAATAGCGAGACAAGGAGACTTGGGCATACGCACCTCAGTTATTGTCAAGACTCAGCATCAGACTTGGTGTTGGCACAGGAGGGAAGGAGACTCTTTAGGAACTTCTTTCTGCCAAATTCTGATCCGGATGCTGCTGCTCCAATATATTTATGTGGGATAGAGGAGACCAAGTGGAGATACTCCCCCCCTTGTCTGAATCGTCCTTCCAACTCGGGGCAGCCTTCTAATTCTAGCAAGTCGAGGTCAGGCAACCGCTGAAGGAGCCCACACGGGAATTCCTCCATCCCTGGACAGTCGTAAATCAGCAATTGCTCAAGGCAAATCAGGCCATCCATGTTATCAGGCAACGCTTTCAGGTCACTACAGCCACACAAATGGAGACTCCTCAGCTTGGCCAGATCTCCAAGGTTGGAAGGCAATGCCACCACACTTCGGCAGTTTGAAATCGACAATTTGTCTAGGGAAAGCGGAAGGGTGTCCTCAGATGATGAACTATTCCCCTCCAAGTTGTCACAATTCTTGATAGTCAGAGAGCGGAGGCGATCCAAGCACCGGAGCTGGTCTGTTGGCCAGTGGACAAGATCATTGTATTTGATAATCTCCAGTTCTTCCACCAACGCAAAGCATCGCCAAAGTGTAAGGTGTGGTCCAGACAAGTCAGAGGCTGCTACCATGCAGTTTGGGCCTTTTAGTATCAATTTCTCAAGTTTTTCCAGAGGTCTTGGACTTTGGCTTTGCTGGACGTCAAGAGGCAACATGGCCATATTATTCTCGGACTCAACTATTAATCTGACGAGAAATGGCCAAGAGCCCAAAAGAATGCTCATAGAAACTAAATCGACCGCAATATTGCAGACTCCAGTTATGCTTAGTACTTTGATAACAGGGATCACTGGAACGCTTGCAAGCTTTGGGCAATTTGCAATATATAGTTCTTCTAGCATCGGGAACTTCGTCAATCTATCACTGCCCTCTCCCACACTATTTTCTGCCCATGTCTCCAGGCTTGGTAACTCCTTCAATGACATCTCCTTCAACTTTGGGAAAGTTTGCAGAGAAGTAATACATCCTCCAGCTTCCACGTCAAGGTTGTTACATAATGTGGTCAGTTTATCCATCTTGCTTAAGGACAAAACCTGTAGAGAGACCGACAGCCATACTACAGGTATATTCTTGCATCTTGGGCAGTTGGAAATTTTGAGTTGTCTCAAGCAGTTAAACATCTCAGGCTTTCTCATCCACTGTGATATTTCTAGGCCACCATATCCATGTATCTCCAACTTCTCAGTATTACTATGAGGCTCTAAACACTGAAGCACTTCTTCAACATAACAAGCCTTATCTTTAGGCTCCTCATCTGTTTCCTGGTCCCAACAGAACAATAACTCTTTTAGATGCTTTTGATGGAGATTGGCTTCTTTTGCATTTTCCCCACTCTTGACCTTGCTCAAATTCAATAGGTCCAACCTATTGCCAAGGTGTTGCAGGTCTTTGAGCTGCTCTATTCCAAGGCCATCTCCAGTGCCCACAACAAATGTTGTTAGTATGTGAAGGTTGTTCAGCAGACCAAAGTTTCGAGGCATACTTTCAAGACAATCACAACCAGAAAGATAAAGATAGATAAGATTTCTCAGCCTTATCATGTCTTCTGGTAACTGCAGCAGCTTTCGGCAACCAATGAGCCTCAATGTTTGCAAGTTATACAACATGCATACTGAATCTGGCAATGTAACGATACCAGAGGAGGAGATGTCAAGATATCGCAAATGTTTTAGATCTGTACCGCGGTAATTCATAGCAGAGTATTGGGGGAAACTCAATGCTCTTAGTGATACAGATACCTGTAGCAACTCTTTAAAATTCATGTTTGATGTGTTCGGAGAAGCTAACAAAGAGCGGAGATGTGTTTTGCCTTTGAATAACCCATGAATTTGTTTGAGTTCAGCCGCACACGTTTGTATGTGACAAATATCTTTTAACAATGCTTTCTGATGATTGAGTTCCTCGACACTTGCACATTCATCTGTGACATCTTTCGCTAGGTCATGCATCAAATCATGCATTTTACAAGTAATGCCCTCATAATTTGTTATACCAAAATGACTGTATCTGTGGAAATTTAAATCCTGGAGGAAGGACCTCCAAACCAAGTTATGGAAAATGAGCTCTCCTTTTTGTGTCAAATCCATAGTTCCCTCTTCTTGAATAAAACCATTTGCTATCCATAGCTGGATCAACTTGTCCTTGTCCATCACATAGTCCTTGGGAAAAACTGCACAGAACGCAAAACATCGCTTCATTTCAGATGATAGGTGTTTATAGCTCAACTTCAGTATAGGGAGGATCTCATCTTTTCCTCTAACATTATCACCAATATTACTTTCTTCAATGGCCTTCCACTCCTGTACTTGTTGATATGAACTTAACAATCCACCGATTGTCTTAAGAGCAAGAGGCAGCCCCCTGCATTTCTTGACAATACGTCTGCCAATGGTGACAAACTCTGTTTGCTCCTCTACACCGCTGCTAAATGCTTTCTGTGCAAACAGTTCCCATGAATCTTCCTCATTTAGGCATGCTAGCTTATGAGGTCGAAGGGTATGCATTACCGAGGCCACTTTCTGGCTTCGACATGTAACGACAATTACACTTCCTGGTCCACCAACAGAACACAACAGAGGCTTCAGGTCATCCTCCCACTTCCTCTCATCTTCATTCCATACATCATCAAGAACAAGCAAAAACCTTTTCTGGCTAATAACTTCTTCAAGTCGCCTCTGCAGTAATTCCATGTTGTCAGGTAGGTTGCATCTTCCATTCGTAGCTAATTCAATAATGGATTTCACAAGAGCAATAACATCAAAGTTTTCTGACACGCAGTGCCACATCTTCAACTGGAAATGTTGCTGGATCCCTTGGTCATTATACAGCATTTTAGCTAGAGTCGTTTTTCCAAGACCTCCCATCCCAAAGATGGGCAGCACCTGCACTTTTCGCTGATCTCGCTGGTCAAGCAACAAGTTTGCTATCACCATCTGGTCATCGTCTCTGCCATAGATGGTGGAACACTCATCCAGTTTCGAGTGGGTCTGCCGAAAAGGAAGACGCGGCTCCTCCACAGGGGCAGAGTTCTCGAGGCCAAACATGTTCATTTCCTCAACGAGCTTTCTAATCTTCTGGAGGATGTTCTTGAGCTTCGTGCTCATGGCAAAACGGAAGAGCAGCGGGCTATGGAGCGTGATGTAGCTGAGTACCTTGCGTTTCTTGGACTCGCCGATCTGGTACTTGCGGCGCAGCGCCTCATATTCAAATTGGTCGAGGACGTCGTCAGCCTCATAGGCGACGGCCCTGAGCTTCTTCATCCACCTCTTGACAACGAGATCTGTCTCACTCCTCTCCTCAGCGCTGGCCAGCTTGCGCTCGACGGCTAACAGGTGGAGCTCCAGCGTGTCTCGGTCGTCCTCGAGGCCACACATGCCGGTCACGGTTTGGACAAGCGCGCTGGCAGCCTTGCTGGCCACGCCGCGCACCAGAGGAAGAAGAAGTGATCCCGCCATCTTGCTGTTAAACCTGTGAACGAAATTGGTGAAGCTTGGAAGCAAGAAAGAGATGTGCTCTGAACTGTGGTGCCAGTGTGAAGTACGAACTCACAGATCTAGAATGCAAGGGTTAAGTCTTATTACATAGGAGAATGCAGTTAGTTAATGTCTCAATGCAGCCAAGATGAACGTGGAGAGATTCCCACGGATTTGAGCAAATAAAGTATGGCTTTTGAGTTCAGGAAGGAAAGGACACGTTTGTTAAACCATACATTTTTGTTTACTTGTGTATGTATAAGATCTTAAAAATAAAATTTGTGGCCTATGCGTCAGCGGTATACACGGCTTGATTTCATTCAGGTAGCAAAAGATAGGATCTATTGAAAAAGATTACATGAAGATGGGTCCAGTTGTATACCTGATCACTATGTTTATGCCAAAGTGGTCCATCTGGAGTTTGTGGGTTGGGTGAATCACCCCTATCGTTATGCTGTTTCCATGAGCAAAGCACAAGAACACACTTGACTAATCCTTAACACAGTTTCTCGCAATCATTTTCATTCAGGATTGATTAAACAACCCACAGAATGATCTCAGAATGGAGATCAGCATATAACATGGCACAGAAAGCTACTTGCACATTCAGGGAAAACATATCAAGAACCAACATGGAGAGATGCTTGAACTAACAAACTGGTTTGTTTCAGAACAAGTTGAGCAACATGGCATAATATACTATTGCCACCCTCAAAGTGCAGTTGGCTTTCCGTCATAGTAGAAAATTCCGACCCCCATGTTCGCACAAGTTCCCACATATTAAAATACAAAAAGCTACCTGCTACCACCCCGACGAGTTTCCTTGCATGAATCAGTCCGGGTACCGATATTTGATCATGTATGTACTGCTGCTATTATTTCTACCCGTGAGAAAAGAAAATTAAGGAAAATGACTCTTGAACTGAGTCTTGGTCTAATTCGTTGATGAATAGTAACGGCCAGCTTCTGCATCTTCTTTGGTGAAATTTAGAGTTCTAATTGATAAGTAATAACAAAATACTGCTAGTGTTTGTACAGTGCAAAAGATGAAGAGAGTGCGGCAAGAACAGAGTTTAGTTAACTAACAAATTTCAGCGGATGAAGAAGACCTCCGGGAGCTTGCCGAGGTCGGCGTGCAAAATCGAGGATTGTCGGTGAGGGGGATGGGGCTCGACATCTCTGGAGAAGGCTCCCCTCACCCTGCTCGAGGTCCGCCTGAAAGAGCTGCGGCCGGCGGCACATGGACCGCGGCCTGCGGAGGAGACGGCAGAGAGGCTGGAAACACGTCGTGCTGCACCGCCCCTCTGGTGGTGGTACATGGAGCGCAGGTGTGCGGCGGCGCTGATCCCCGGAGTTGGAGACGGCGGCGGCGTTTAGCCAAAAGCCGAAAACCACAAAATCTTAGTGGGCCTCGATAGCTCGGCCTGGGCTTGCACTAACATTTTTTTGTGCAATACCCATGGAACTTTTTTTTTCTTCATGTAAAACCACTAATTCTCCGTCAAGCAAATACCGACAAGAACCACAATTTCATGTAAAAAAAACCACAATTTCAGATACAATCTACATTTTCCCCATCTGGAAATATAACGAGCGCATCCACCATTTTGGTGTTGAGGCTGTTTGTTGACCACCATGTACACTTGACCATAACCGACGAATGGTAGACTCCTCCAGCGAACAAAAAATAATACGCGATTCGCCATTCCGGGTTTTGGTCTCTTTTTTCTGGCTATTCTAAGACCGCAAAAAAAAGTCAGGCCATGAACTACTTGTGTTGAACATCCCATAGACCTAATCCAACCTTTGCGACGATCATTCCGAATCCTCTAAGGATCAGCCTCCACCGACCTTTACTTGCAAGATTATTTGTTGCATCAAGCGAGGAGCAAACCCTAAACACGTATTGGTCCCTCATTCGGCTTGATGTCCCTTTCTCTCAACAGGTAGGTCATCACACGCGTTAGATTATTACTCGGGTTTTACTAACTTGTCGAATGCATGGTACCCTCACCGGTTCTTTCAAGTAGACATTTGTATTTCGACTGCTCCCTGCTTTCGTGTGTAGATCGCTTTTGAACGAGCAGGGCGGTCGGAAGTTATACGAGCATCCACACGAAATAGGACGATCCGAGGTCGTGTGCTTTCGGAATATAATTCCTTTCAGCTCGGAGGTCGTGTGCTTTTGTTCACCGTCCTCTGGATCTTTGGGGTCATGACGCTGTGCAAGCGGGCCGTCTTCATCCAGCTCGCCAATCACTCCTTCGACCTTGCTAAGAACGCTGGCCTCGTCTCCAACTATATGACGCAACTCGTCCAAGCACGACGACAACTACTACTCCCTCCATCTCAAAAATATAAGATGTTTTAGACTTGTGAAGAAAATAAATCTAGACTTGTTTTAGTATGTAGGTTCACTCAACTTTGGGATAAATCTATATACTGAAAGAAGTCTAGATTCAGTTTCTTCACAAACCTAAAACATCTTATATTTTAAAACGGAGCGAGTACATGATTATGAGGACGATGACCACCAACACCACGGTAATCATGGCGTCAACATCATGAAGGCATGCAACTACGTGGTAACGGGAGAGAGCCGACTCAGAAAAGTGGAGACACCGCAAGGCCTTGAGATTAACGACCGAGAAGTGAAGCACATTCTTCGCAACACTAGCCCAGACCGCCAGACGGCGACCAAGAGGCCATGACGTCGATGCTAGTCCGGGTATATATACGACATTTGGAAGCTCGCTGAGGACGACCCGGTCTTGCGGTATTTGTTGTCCTATCCCAAAATGGGGAAGCTATTAGAGATGCTCTAATGTACGAAAATAACACGGTCTGCTTCTATTTGTTGTTGCTTTATATTCTGGCATGTTGATGCCAAGCTATAGTGCTTCAGCATCTGTGTGAAAATAAGATTGTTTGCAACACAAGCTATATATTGTTGGAACTATTATGAATTGTTGTTGATGATTTCTTCCAAGACTTTGAATATGATGATTTTATCAGGATTGACTGTATGTGTGAAGCTTATGTGTGAATGTTGAGAAGCACTACTGGATCTTCTTAATTTTGCTGCAACTGCTAACACTTCATTTGCATTGTATGATACAAATATTGTACGATTATATTATTAGAAGGAAACGTGTCCCACTGAAAATACAATATTAAGGGAAAGCTTTAGACCTAGTGGTGACACCACTCAAAAAAAACAACACAGCTATAACATACTCCGTCCGTTTCAAAATTCAAGATGTTTTAGGTTTGTAGCACGCTATAGCATGCTGAGAATTGTTTCATTAAATAATCAGTCTACAACATCTCACTAGTAGCATGCTAGTAGCGTATCTAAGGTTAGCGCTATTTCGCATAATACTGCAACTCTATGTTTTTCCTTGGTTGATACTAGGCATGGTGCGACTGTACAACTAGGAGAAAGCTACCGGATACTTACGAGACAATGACAGTCTCAGCCTATCAGGGAGACTGGAAAATACTAGTAACAGAAATACTACAAGTCAGAGGGAAACATGATCACCTCACTTTATTCTACTATTTGCTACTGTATTCAATTAGACAGGAACACACTGACAGCGACACACAAAACACCAGAGTTTTGAACAAAACGCTGTATAATCAAATCTGAACACCACCAGAATTATTATTACAAACCATAATAAACAAACAAGTCCAGCAGCCATCGTCCCAAGATTTCACAATTTTTAACGTGCTGAAGTTTTTGCCAGTTTGGATGACCAACCTGTTTGCATGACTCCATGAAGCCTCTATCTTCAGAGAGCATCCAAAAGTTTTCAAGAGAACGAGGAAGTTCCGGGAGCGATTTAATATTTGGGAACCACGCAATATTTAGGCTCTTGAGCCACCTGAGATCCTTCATATTGTCTGGCAAGTACTCCCAGAGGCTATCCATAATGTGGAATTCACGGAGATAAATGAAACACTCAAAAAGTTCAGGAGCAGGTCTCAATTGATGACATGTGCAGAGAAAAAGTTTATTTAGGTACTCTGGGCCACCGTTCTGCGCACTCACCATCCAACTTGGGTACCCTAGACCCTGGTATCCAGAAATTTCCAGACTTTTAAGACCCTTGGGTGGGCAAAGACCCTCAAGCGCCTCTGCTTGAACTTCTCGTGAAGCCGTACCATGATTCCAGAACAGTTTCAATTCTGTTAGCCGTGTCTTAGCAACTAGATTTGCTTCAAGTGCTTCATTCTTGCTTTTGACATTACCAAGATCTCGAATGGTCAGACGTCCCTGAAGCTTGTTTAGGTCCCTGAGCTGTTTTATCTCATACCCATGTTCAATCCTTAATTTGAAATAATCTAATGTCTGGAGTGATGTTAGCCTTGCAATGTTGGGAAAGGTCATTCCAAGATGGCCAACGCTCATATGCCGCAAATTGGAGAGCTTGCCCATATCAGGAGGGAATTCCAATTCATCGTAAGCATTAAAAATTAAAGCCTGCAGATGGTAAAGTTTGGTTAACGTTCTTGGTAAAATTAGCTTGGCTTGGGGATACCTTAAAGCAAGATACCGCAGATGCTTTAAGTGACCAATAGTTGGTGGGATTTCAATTGCCCTGATTCCACCCCACGTGTATTCTATGGCCAGTACCCGCAATTTCTGCAGCTTCTTAAACACTTTGTGAAAAAATACTTCATCATCTGAATCAAACAATTCCATATCATGAATAATAAGAGTGCGCAAGTTTTTAAGTTCAAAAATCTCATCAGTAGCCATTCCTCCATTCGCAACAAAAAGATGGCGAACATCTTGAGGGACCTGTCTTCTCTGGCCCTTCTCGATTCTGAAGCAATCATTCCCTGCCACCTTCTCTGCCAAATCATACATAAGATCATGGACAACATAGCATGACTTGCCTGTGAAGTAATTTGATTCTCCTGGTTGCATGAATGAGGTCGCCAGTAACTCTCGTCAAAGTAACGCTGACCAACAACTTCCAGGTCCTCCTCTGGATCAGCAGTCTGTATGAACCCCTCTGCCACCCACAATTTGACCAAGTCATCACGGTCAAAACTATGTTTTCTGGGGAAAATACTACAGTAAGAGAAGCATCGTCTGATCTGCTCATCAAGTTGCTGGTAACTCCACAAAACAACCCCAGCAGTCTCATTCAAAAGGTCCCTATCTCGAGTTATTCTCCAAAACTCAACATTGTTTTGTTTTTTCCGTAGTTGTCCTCCAACCGTGCGGGCTGCCAGGGGAGATCCTTTCAGCTTTTGTGCAATTTCAGCCCCAATACTTCGGAGTTCTGTTTGATCTGGATCATCTAAATTTGCACCTTCAAGGGCATAATACATGAACAGTTCCAAGAAGATTTGATCATCCAAGTCACGTATTGGAAAAACATTACGTGCCACACCAGGACCTAGATCTGAAAATGCATCCTTACTGCGACTTGTCGCTAGGATCTTGCTTCCTCTCTTTCCAACCTTCAATGGAGAAAGTAATTTTGATAACTGCTGCTGCTGACCGACATCCTTATTGCACCAGATATCATCTAGTACCAAGAGGAATCTTTTGTCCTTTAGTTTCTTCTCCAATTCCTTTTCCAAGACATCAATGCTATTGTATTCAGGACATGCTTTGTTCTTATCAATTGAAGCTGCCTCATACATCTCTTGGAAAATGTCAAATACACTATAGTTCTGAGAAACATGAACCCACATAACAAGGTCAAAATAGTTTTCTCCTTCCTCATACTTGCATACATATTGTGCGAGGGTTGTCTTCCCAGACCCTGAAATACCATAAATGCCAATTACAGAGAAACATTTACTATTACTTGAGCTTGGATTGTCATCTTCTGTACCATGAAGCATTCTTGTTATCCGGTCACGATCCTCATCTCGCCCGGTTACCATTTCTACTGGAGCTGAAGTAGTGCGTGTGTGTGTATTTTTGGCAGTAACAGTTTTGCCCTTGCTTGACGACTCTGCCAATGCAATAATACCATGTGCTTTAACTATGAGTTCTTCTATCCTCGCCATACTATCTTTCAAGCGAACATTTAAACTTCCTGTGAGACTCAAACTGGGTTCGGTACAAATATCCTGCAAAAGCAAATAACATTCCGATATTTAAGCAGAAAGTCTAACAGCAACAAATTTTGGAACATTAGTCTGATAGGTGGATATATGATGTCATGATATGGTTAAAACTACTAGATTTGTGTCATTGCAATAATCTTTGCACGAATCTATTGCAATATGGTTATTTTATTATGGAAACTTTGGTGTAAGTTGCGACATGTTGGTTCGTAACAAATGTGGTGCAAACTAGAATTTACAACAAACATAGTATTAATTTATTTATTCAGTATAATCAGTTTGCACTAGCCATATGAACCCCGGAAGCAGTAGATTTTGTTGAGCCAATGTTTGTGTGACGAATTAAGCAACCAACCGCCTACGTGCAAGCAACACATTTAATGTGACGTTTGTGTGATGACGAATTAAGCAACCGTGTGCGTGCACAAGCAACACATTTTTGTAATCAAAATATTAACATGTGGCAACCACTTTATTAATGGTTTTAAACATGGGTACCATAACACGTTACTATTAAAAATGTATAGCTCTTTGTTTACGCCCATTATATAAGGGCATTTCGGCATATTGCCCACACACCTGTACATGTATATTGGCCTTTGGCCCCTAATATGAATGCAAGTTGCTCATTCCCATATTCCTAACATGGTATCAGAGGAGCCTAGGCTAGGGTTCGTCCTCATGCAGCTACTCGTGATTCGTCGCCGCCATCGCTAGATTCCGGCCGCTGGTGTTTCGCGCTGTCCTGCGCTGCGTTCCCGCATGTTTCCGCTCCCTTCCCGTACCATCGCGTGCTGCTGCCTGAAATTGCTCGTGTGCTGTTGTTCTTCTTTTGTGGGTACTGCTAAGCTCAAATCGAGCCGCCCTTTCCTCAATATCACGCGTGTGATGCTTGCTTCTCCTGCCAGTGTGCATGCTGTTCCGCCCGCGTGCGTGCCGCTACTACCACGCATGTGCTCCGCCTGCTCGACTGGACCTCCGGCCCGCTGATTCAGGCAAGTTCCAGGCACGTCTGCCCTCTGCAGGCTGATTCCGGTCTATTCTGGCCATATCTAGCGTGTTGTCTCTGGTCACCGGCCACTGCTAGATCGAGCACAAGGCGAACTCCTGTGTCGGTTTGGTTCAGGCGTTGACCCGAGTGGAAGATCCAAAAAGAAAATAGCGCCATGTTGTCTTTTGCGGGCTATGTTGTTGTTCCCCGCTGCTCGGTGATCTTTAATGGCGCCAATTATGCTGAGTTTGTTGTTCTCCGCTGCTCGGTGATCTTTGATGGCGCCAATTATGCTGAGTTCGTTGGCTTTATGCGCATCCACATGCGTGGACTTTGTCTCTGGGGTATTCTCTTCGGCGAGGTCCCCTGTCCACCGCGCCATGTTGCTCCTACTCCGCCACCAGTTCTTGCTGCTAATGCTTCTGAGGCTGCTAAGGCTACAACCAAGACTGCTGCTGCTGCTGCGATGAGGGCTTATGATCAGCAGGTATCCAACTACTCAGATGTTCTTGCCGGCAATCGTGATGATCCGACACTACGCAGTGGTGTGGCAAGGATGCTCGTGCCACGTCTGTCCTCATTTCTGGTGTCCTCTCTCAGTTTGCCTCTGAGTTTATAAGAGTCGGCTCTGTTGCTGAGATTTGTACTTCCCTTATTCAGACGTATCTTCCCTCTAGTGTTTCTCTCTATTCGTTTGTCCTCGGTCAGAAGCATGCTCTTCAGCTGGATGACTCCACCATTGATAGGTTCTACACATAGAGTTCTGCTATCTAGCGTCAGCTTGCCGCTCTCCGCACACCTATTTCTGGTACTTGCCCGTGTGCCGTCAGATTACAAGGTCAAACTTGGAGTTTTAGCGCATCTATAAGTTCTTGTCTCGACTTCGTATAGAGTTTGAGGCCCGTCAGGATAACCTATTTTCTCAGGGCCGTGTTCTGATCTCGGAGGTGCCTGCTGAGATTTGTGCTAAGGAGACTCGCCTCTGTGGCACTGGTTTGCATGGGGTTCCCATCGTGCTTGCTCCTCGAGCACCTGCACCGTCGGCTGCTATGCCAACTGCTGCACCACCGCTGCTACCTACTCATGGTTGTATGGGTCGACCTCCTTCTGGTGGTGGGGGTCGACCTCCTTCTGGTTGTATGCGTCGCCCTCACTTTCGTAAATTATGTGGTTGTTGTTAGAAGCCTAGCCATCTTGACTCTAATTGTTTCAAGAAGCAGCATGACAGGGAGCGCGTCTCTTCATCTCGTGTTCCTTCTCCCTCGTTGCGTGATTCTCCACCTTCATCCCCGTATCCACCCCGTCTTTACCTTCTCCGGCTATTCCTCTTCATCCCTCTTTCCTTTCTACTATTCTCGCCGTTCACGTGTTGTGGTGATTCTACTGACGATCCATCTGCCTCTGATGTGTCGTCCTACTTCTCCTCTCAGTTGACCTATGATCTTCATGCTCGCCCTCACCCCCACCTGACCGCTATTCTCCTGACCGCTTTGGTCTTTCCCTATCCTTGAGATGGCTTCTTCTCCTGACCGCTTTGTTGCTTACCCCAAGTGGCATCTTGCGATGACCGAGGAGATTGTTGCGCTTGAGCGCACTAGCATGTGGGATCTAGTGTCTCCTCCTCCCCATGTGCGCCCATCACGTATAAGTGGGTCTATAAGATTAAGACTCGCTTTGATGGTTCTCTTGAGCGCTACAAAGCACGATTTGTGGCTCGTGGCTTCTTGCAGGAGCAGGGCCATGACTATGAGACTTTCCCCATGTGACTCATATGACCACTGTTCGCACACTTCTAGATGTGTCCTTTTGTTTGCCATTTGTCTGTGTCTCAGCTTGATGGTTCAGAATGCCTTCCTCAATGGTGAGCTATGTGAGGAGGTTTATATGCAACCACCCTGTGGGTACTCTGTCCCTAATGGCATGGTATGCCGTCTTCGATGCTCTCTCTATGGCCTTAAGCAAGACCCCCGCGCTAGGTTTGAGCGTTTCGCCTCAGTGCTGACTGCTGCTGGTATCTCGCCCAACAGCTCATGATCATGCCCTATTTGTCCACACTTCTCCTTGTGGTTGGACTCTACTTCTATATGTTGATGATATGATCATCACTGGTGACGACTCTTAAGTAAATTGCCTTTGTTAAGGCACGTCTTCGTGAGCACTTTCTTATGTCTGATCTTGGTCCTCTTCGTTACTTTGTTGGGACCGAGGTTTCTTCTACCTCTGATGGCTTCTGTATCTCCCAAGATAAGATATTGCTTGCTCGCGACGCTCTTAGTGATGAGCGCACTACTGAGACTCCTACTGTTATGTTTCTTGGATCCGGGGTTGATGGTGTGACCAGGAGGTGCTGCTGGGTCAATGAATCGCTGGCCGACGGGAGACGTGTCGTCGGCTATTGGAAAGAAGGGTAACGAGGTAGAGGAGATAGTAGGAGATTAGAACTAGAATTCTTTATTATTGCTTGCCTACTAAACCAGCCTTGGCTGCCTCTTTAAGTAGAGGGAAGCCTTACACGTGACTTGACTTGGAACCCAATTAGGATTCAGACTCTTACCTAACATATCTTCATTAGACCTATCCAAATACGAACTGACTCTTTCCTTAGGAATCAATCCTAACTAGAACACAACTCAAAGAGAAACATACCCTTGCTCTGTCGTAGCCTAACCTGCCACATGTTTGGCCTTACGCCTTGTGAAGGGAATACCCCACATAACACCTACGAAGCTCAATGCTCACATTCGTGCTTCTGATGGTGATCCCTTGCCTAACCCGTCGCGCTATCGCCATCTGGTTGGGAGCCTTGTTTATCTTGTTGTCAATCGTCCAGATATCTCCTATCCTTTCCATATTCTGAGTCAATTCTTTCTGCTCCCACATTGGTCCACTATAGCCACCTTCTTCATGTTCTACAATATCTTTGTGGCACGATCTCTTACCGTCTTTTGTTCCCTCGCACCAGCTCCCTTCAGCTCCAGCTCCAGGCCTAATTGGATGCTATGTCGCGAGTGATCTATTAGATCGTCGTTCGATCTCTACTTATTGTGTGCTTCTTTGTGATTCTATCATTGCTTGTTAGACGAAGAAGCAGATTGCGGTTTCCCACTAGATTGCCGAAGATGAATTGCGAGCCATGGCTATTTTGACTGTCGTGACTTGGTTACATTGGTTACTAGAGGATTTTGGTGTTTCTGTTTCTACACCGACACCTCTATTGTCACACAGTATATCCATAGGTGCTATCAGCATTGTGTGTGACCCGGTGAGACATGAGTTCACTAAGCATATCGATGTTGATGCCTCCTTTGTGCATATTGATGTGCATGATCAGATTCTTGCTCTTCAGTATGTCTTTCGAGTTACAGTTGTTAGATTTCTTCACGAAGGCCCATACTAGAGCGTATCGTGGATTCTTGCTCTTCAGTATGTCTTTCGAGTTACAGTTGTTGACCCACCATGAGTTTGAGTGGGGTGCTAGAGATGCATAGTTGTATATGCCATTGTATAAGGGCCTTTTGGCATATTACCCACACATATGTACATGTATATTGGCCTTTGGTCCCTACTATTAATGCAAGTTGCTCATTTCCCAACTCCTAACAGTTACAACTCTCCTACGAGCCTTTCAAATTATATTATAGCATGGGACCGTTTGCCGTACTTATAAGTAGAGAAACATTCAATTAAAAAAATATTGAGCACCAACCTTTATTGACTCTAAACTAATCCATGAAATTTTACTATTTAGACATTTCATATGTCCAGGAACTGTGTTGACACTTCCAGAAAAAATATTACCACCTTTGAATTACTTTTGGTGAATGCATTATTAATATTTTAAAAATACCCAAATAGGCCATTAACATGATCCATTCTACTAAAATACAAGGACCAGGATAACAAAATCATTAAGGAATGAGTAAGTATGCACTTATATAGCTAAAAATTGAGCATAGCGGAAAAAAACCTGGTTTGAGGGGCCAACTTCAACATCCGAAGTAATCTTGAGCCTCTTCCTTTTCTTTTTTGACTTGTTGTTCTGCCCGTCCAGCTTCTTTTGGAGACGAATGTACTCCAGTTCATCAAGTATATCTTCCATGTCATAGAAAGCAGATTTGAGACCCCTCACCATCTCCTCAAATAGTTTACTGTGGTTAATGGCCTCTGCTGCTTCTAGAGTAAGGGTCAGTCGAGGGAGAACATCTGTCAACAAGTGGTGAAGCGTATCTGCTTTGTTGGATTTGCAGTAGGACAAGAATTTGTCCAGAAGCTTGGAGATGATAGGCGACATGATCCAGCCTGCGACGGATATGCCCCATGCCACAGCTTGCTGAGACATTGAGACTTTTCAGGGGTATATGAGGGAAGGCTAGAGAGGATTAGGCCATGCTGTTGAACTGACCCACGAAATGGGTTAATTAACTATGTTGAGAGTTAGCTGGGAGAGAACTTTGGCCAATAATTGGTTGTGGGGAACTCTGAACCCTGTGGAACAAAGTTGGTAAAATTTAGCAAAGGGAGCCACTTGCCCTAAAATATCACATCAATAATAACTGGAACCTAATCAAGATATATACCAAGAGCCAAATTGAAAGAGATGGTTGAACTAACAAACTGGTTCGTTTCGGAACATGTTGAACTGATGGTCAACATGCATAATATACAACACCTACAAGGCTCAGTTAGACTTACATCAAGTTCCCACACATTAAAAAAGAAAAAGAAACTGCTACCTGCTACCACTTCAACAAGTTTCCGTGCATGAACTAGTTCTGATACGGATATGTAATTATGTAGTGCTACTATTTCTATCAATGAGAAACGTTTTAAAGGAAAATGACTTGAACTAATCTGCCTAAGTCCTGGTCTAATTCATTTATAAATAATAACGGCCAGTTTCTGCATCTTCTTTGTAAAGTTTTAGACTTGTGTCTCAAATTTGGGAACAGAGCACAGAAAAAAAGCAGAAATGCACAGAGGACACACCTAAGACTAAAAATGAAAGCCTTTGAGAAAAACCATCTCACACTAGTACTCACCAAGATCAACTGGCTACTGTGCAAAAGATGAACATAGTGTGCCAAGAAAAGAGTTTAATTAACTAACAAGTTTTGGAGGATGAAGTAGAACTCCAGGAGCTTGCGAAGGACGCCGTGCTCCGCTTGGGCAGCCGACCGCGGAAATGGCTATGGGTGTATTCCGAGGACTGGGTAAATTAACGATGTTCAGAGATAGCAGGGAGAGAACTTTGGCCTATAAATTTCTGCGGGAACTCAACTATATGAACCGTGTGGTGTGGAACAAAGTTGGTCAAGTTAAGCAAAGGAAGCCACTCGGCATGTAGTATCACATGAATAATTAGCAAAAAAGTCAGATGTCTCTGGATGCACACATTATTTCAAACAATATGCGAAGACTAGGTTATGCTTCTTGCGTAGCTGAGAATCGCACCGGTGGACAAATGGCAGCAAATATATCAAAATACGAAACAAGAACCAATCGGGAGAGATGCTTAAACTAACAAGCTCGACAGCTAGTTTGAGCTGGTGGTCAACATGCACGATATACTACTAGTACTGTTGGCTTTCCTCAGAGTAGAAAATGCCTACCGATGTTCCGGAAAGATCCCACACATTAAGAGAGTACCTGCTATAGTGCTACCACCACTATAGTATGTCTTTCTTCAGCATGTCTTTCGAGTTACTGTTGGCTTTCCTCAGAGTATGTGATCATGTACTGCTACTATTTCTATCAATGAGAAAAAACAAAATTAACAAAAATGACGGTTTGAGCTAGTCTGCCAAAGTCGTTGGTATGGTTCGTAGATAAATAATAACAGACAGTTTCTGCATCTTCGTTGATAAATAACAACATAAACTGCTAGTGTCTGTACAATGCAAAAGATGAACATAGTGTGCCACCAACAGAGCTTAATTAAATAACAAATTTCGGAGGAGCTTGTGGAGGTCGGCGTGCTCCCCACGCCCTGCTCCAGATCTGCCTGAAAGCGCTGCGGCCGGCGGCAATGGACTGCGATCTAAGGAGGATAGAGCGGCTGGGATGGAATCCAACGTGGTGCGCCGCCCCCTAGCAGTGGTACATGGAGCGCAGGCGTGCTGCGGCGCTGATCCCTGGAGTTGCAGGCGGCGGCGGCGGCGATTGCTGGAACACTATTACACGGGCCGTGAGGCAAACATTTTGGTGCCCAACGCATGTAGAAACTTAGTTTTTTTCTTCATAAAACCATGGGTGTCTAAAATGCATTTTGGACATATTTCAAAACGTCAAATAAATCCAAACAAAAAATTCGCCCATACATCTTCAGATTCTACATGTGTATAAAGACGTTTCACGAAAATCGGTTTGCTGTGCAGCATGTGTAAAAAAATATAAATTATGGTGCTAAAATAAGACTTTTTTTTATCTTTATATACACATACCACAGAAGGTATTTCGTGAAACTTTACGTGCACACATGGAATGTGGGGATGTAGGAGAGCAATTGTTTTCAGATCTTTTTGACAATTTGAAATGTATTTTTTTTTGGTGAATAGAGCATATGCACTCAGGAGCCAAATTGAATTAGATAGATTATACCCTGTGCGTTGCAGTCTACGCTAGAGAATCCGATGGCTCAAATACTCAGGTAAGAGACCTAACAATGACAGATTCATAATTTGCAAAAATAAGTCAGATCAATCACTCACCAGACAATTATAAAGGCAGAGTACTATGCATAACAGAGTGTTATACCTTGAGAGTTTCTCATCGGATCAAACCTGCATTCCTGTAGTCGATGTAGCTGTACACACCGCTTGTACACGCCGGTGCAGACAGTTCAGCAGTGTCTTCCTAATCGAAGCGAAGGCAGGTATTGGGTCAGCATTTACCTCACACATTTGCAACCTTGATTTGATGCAGAGGAATAACACCATCAGTTCTCGGTTATATCCACCGAAAGAGATACAGGCCAAGTGCCGGAATAACAGAGATACAAACTCGAGAAGAACAAGCAAAACACGAGCACCAGAACTAATTTAGTCCGCTGAAAATTGTGAGATTTTGCAGATACCGGATATGAAAAGAACAGATTTCTAAACAACAGACGAGTGACTCTTTTACAGAAATTTAAGTAACCTTCCAAGATACCAAATAAACCACACGAATGTTTCAGATCTTAATGGACTCGTGAGTCGGATTAGAATCTCATATGAGTGAATCAGTGTACTCACGCATCGCAGTTCTGAAACAGCATCGAAGCTACCTCAAATTCATGCAGGCTGCAACCGGAAGTTCAGAAACAAGATCTCGATAGACTCAGCAAGAACAAAGATGAGTTCCGTTTCTGAATTCAAGTCACAAGATCTCGATAGACTCAACAAGAACAAAGATGACTTCGGTTTCTCAATTCCAGTCACAAGATGAAGAAAAACATCAGAACCACATCAAAAGAATGTGACAAAAAGTCTCTGCAGAAATAGGATCCAAAAGTTCAAGGAAATCAAGAAGACGCTCTGTGCATCTCTTGATTTGTTCAGCCAAGTGTTTGGCCTAGGTACATGTATGGTTGAAAAGCCTCTAACTGAGATGGCCCCACATGGGAGCAGATTTCTACATCCAAAGCTCCCTTCACCGAGAGCAATCACACCAAGAGAAAAAAGGGAAATCAACTTTCATTGCACCTGCCCTGTCCGTGTTTCCCCCTCGCTCTTCTTCACCCCTTCGCGTTCCACCGTTGGAATGGCAGTCCCCCCTTCTGGCGAGGAGAACAGCAGTTGCTCCAGCGTCCGTGATAGGCGGGAGACCCCCGGCACACATCCTCAACATGTTAGGTGAAGCTTCGTCTCACAGTCTGGCCACTGTTTCCTTCATGTTGTGGAGGCTTTCAGAAATTCCAACCTGCACATACATTGATTGACTGATCACATCAGCATTCCATTAACAATAATCAAAATAACCATCTTCCACGTGATTTGATGTACCAACATTAATAAGAACGGATATTTACCGGGACACGCATGCATACCTATTTGCCTCGCAGCTTGGATTTCTCTGCCGCTGCCATCAGATCAGAATGTAGCATCTGAATTCTGACAGGACTTGAAAGCGGGACTATTTGTTAGGACAGCGAGCATGGAGAAATGAGGGTGCTTACAGGCACTCTGCGACGAGCCATTTTTCTCCAAGAAGCAAAGTTTCAACTCACGGTGTCCAGCACTTGATTCCTGGCGAGCACAAAAACAGTAGCTAGTCAGTGGATCCTAAGAAACAAAAAAATGCAACCAAATGGAGAGTTGGTTATATGTAATGAAGAAAGACAGTTAAACCATAAAAGCAAGAGAAGGATACTTGGGGCATACGCACCTCAGTTGTCAGACTCATGGTGTTCACACAGGAGGGGAGGAGCCTCGTTAGGAACTTCTTTCTGCTGGATTCTGATTCAGGTGCTGCTGCTTCAATGTATTTACGTGGGATAGAGGAGACCAAGTGGAAATACTCCCCCCCCCCTTGTCTGAATCGTCTTACTAACTCGGGGCAGCCGTCTAATCCTAGGTAGTCGAGGTCTGGCAACCGATGAAGGAGACCATGCGGGAATTCCTCTATCCCTGGACAACCAGAAATATACAACCACTCAAGGGAAGTCAGGCCATCCATGTCATCAGGCAACGCTTTCAGGTCACTACAGTCACACAGATGGAGAGTCCTCAGCTTGGCCAGATCTCCAAGGTTGGAAGGCAATGCCACCACACTTCCACAGTCTGAAATCGAAAATCTGTCTAGGGACAGCGGAAGGGTCTCCTCAGATGATGAACTATTCCCCTCCAAGTTGTCACAGTTCTTGATAATCAGAGAGCGGAGGCGATCCAAGCACCGGAGCTGGTCTGTTGGCCAGTGGACAAGATTGTTGCATCTGTTAATCACCAGTTCTTCCACCAACGCAAAGCATCGCCAAAGTGTAAGGTGTGGTCCGGACAAGTCAGAGGCTGCTACCAAGCAGTTTGGGCCGTCTAGCATCAATGTATTAAGTTCTTCCAGAGGTATCGGGCTTTGGATTTCCTGGACGTCAACAGGCCACATGGTCATATTATTCTCGGACTCAACTTTTAAACTGACGATAAATGGCCAAGAGCCCAAAAGAATGTTCATATAAACTAAACCGACCAGAGTACTACAGACTCCAGTTATGCTTAGTTCTTTTATAACGGGGATCACTGGTACACTTGCAAGCTTCGGGCAATTTTCAATATATAGTTCTTCTAGCATCGGGAACTTTGTCAAGCTATCACCGGCCTCTCCCACACTATTTACTGCCCATGTCTCTAGGCTTGGTAAGTTACTCAACATCATCTCCTTCAACTTTGGGAAAGTTTGCAGAGAAGTAATACATTCTCCAGCTTTCACGTCAAGGTTATTACATAACGTGGTCAGTTTATCCATCTTGCTCAAGGACAAAACCTGTAGAGAGACCGACAGCCATACTACAGGTATATTCTTGCATCTTGGGCAGTTGGAAATTGTGAGTTCTCTCAAGAAGATAAACATCTCAGGCTTTCTCATCCACTGTGATATTTCTAGGCCACCATATCCATGTATACACAACTTTTCGATATTGCTATGAGGTTCTAAACACTCAAGAACTTCTTCAACAGAACATGCCTTATCTTTAAGCTCGTCATCTGTATCCTGGTCCCAAGAGAACAATAACTCTTTTAGATTATGTTTTTGATGGAGATTGACTTCTTTTGCACTTTCCCCACTGTTGACCTTGCTCAAATTCAATAGGTCCAACCCATTGCCAAGGTGTTGCAAAAAATTTAGCTGCTCAATTCCAAGGCCATCTCCAGTGCCCACAACAAATGTTGTTAGTATGCGAAGGTTGTTCAGCAGACCAAAGTTTGGAGGCATACTTTCAAGACGATCACAACCATAAAGATAAAGATATATAAGATTTCTCAACATTATCATGTCTTTTGGTAACCGCAGCAGCTTTCGGCAACCAGTGAGCCTTAGTGTTTGCAAGCTATACAACAGGCATATTGAATCTGGCAATGCAACGATATCAGAGTGGGAGATGTCAAGATATCGCAAATGTTTTAGATCTGTGCCGTAGTAATTCATAACAGAGAATCGGCAACAACTCAATTCTCTTAGTGATACGGAGACCTGTAGCAACTCTTTAAAATTGATGTTTGGTATTCTTGGAAAAACTAACAAAGAGCGGAGTTGTGTTTTGCCTTTGAATAACCCACGAATTTGTTTGAGTTCAGTCTTTGACGTTAGTATGTGATAAATATCTGTTAATAATGCTTTCTGCTGATTCAGTTCCTCGATACTTGCACATTCATCAGCGACATCTTTGGCTAGGTCATGCATCAAATCATGCATTTTACAAGCAAATCTCTCAAATTCTGTTTTACCATAAATCTCGTGGTACAAAATCAAATCTTGGAGGAAGGACCTCCAAACCAAGTTATGGAAAATGAGTTCTCCTTTCTGTGTCAAATCCATTGTTCCCTCTTCCTGAATAAAACCATTTGCTATCCATAGCTGGATCAACTCATCCTTGTCCAAAACATAGTCCTTGGGAAAAACTGCACAGAATGCAAAACATTGCTTCATTTCAGATGATAGGTGTTTATAGCTCAACTTCAGTATAGGAAGGATCTCATTTTTGCCTCCAACATTATCACCAATATCATTTTCTTCGATTGCCTTCCATTCTTGTACTTGTTGGTATGAACTTAATAATCCACCAATTGCCTTCAGAGCAAGAGGCAGCCCCCTGCATTTCTTGACAATACATCTGCCAATGGTACGAAACTCTGCTTGATCCTCTGCACCGTTGCTAAATGCTTTATGTGCAAACAATTCCCATGAATCTTCTTCATTCAGGCATGCTAGCTTATGAGGTCGAAGGGTATGCATTACCGAGGCCACTTTCTGGCTTCGACATGTAACGACAATTACACTTCCTGGTCCACCAACAGAACACAACAGAGGCTTCAGGTCATCCTCCCACTTCCTCTCATCTTCATTCCATACATCATCAAGAACAAGCAAAAACCTTTTCTGGCTAATAACTTCTTCAAGTCGCCTCTGCAGTAGTTCCATGTTGTCAGGTAGGTTGCATCTTCCATCTGTAGCCAATTCAATAATGGATTTCACAAGAGCAATAACATCAAAGTTGTCTGACACGCAGTGCCACATCTTCAACTGGAAATGCTGCTGGATCCCTTGGTCATTATACACCATTTTAGCCAGAGTCGTCTTTCCAAGACCTCCCATCCCAAAGATGGGCAGCACCTGCACTTTTCGCTGATCTCGCTGGTCAAGCAACAACTTTGCTATCACCTTCTTGTCATCATCTCTGCCATAGATGGTGGCAGACTCATCCAGTTTCGAGTGCGTCTGCCGAAAGGGAAGACGCGGCTCCTCCACAGGTGCAGAGTTCTCGAGGCCAAACATGTTCATCTCCTCAACGAGCTTGCTAATCTTCTGGAGGATGTTCTTGAGCTTCGTGCTCATGGCAAAACGGAAGAGCAGCGGGCTATGGAGCGTGATGTAGCTGAGTACCTTGCGTTTCTTGGACTCGCCGATCTGGTACTTGCGGCGCAGCGCCTCATACTCAAACTCGTCGAGCACATCGTCAGCCTCATAGGCGACGGCCCTGAGCTTCTTCATCCAGTACTTGACAGCGAGATCAGTCTCGCTCCTCTCCTCAGCATGGGCCAGCTTGCGCTCGACAGCCAGAAGGTGGAGCTCCAGCATGTCGCGGTCGTCGTCGAGGCCACACATGCGGGTCACGGTTTGGACAAGCACACTGGTGGCCTTGCTGGCCACGCCGCGCACCAGAGGAAGAAGCAGCGATCCCACCATCTTTCTGCTAAACCTGTGAACGAATTTGGTGAACCTTGGAAGCGAGAAAGAGGTCTGATCTACCAGTGTGAAGCATGAACGCCCAGATCTTGAATGCAAGGGTTAAGCCTTATTACCTAGGAGAACGCAGTTAGTTGATGTCTTGATGCAGCCAAGCTGAAGGTGGAGAGATTATTTCGGATATCTGCAGCAAAGCCTTATTACCAACGCATTGATCTTTCTGCAACCTAGCAGTGAAGTATGGCTTTTGAGCTAAGGAAGGACAGGACACGTTTATGAAACCATACATCTTTGTTAACTTGTGTAAGATGTTGAAAATAAAATTGGGGCCAATGTGTCAGCAGTAGCCATGATGGTGGCTTGATTTCATTCAGGTAGCAAAAGATAGGATCTAGTAAAAAACAAATACTACATGAAGATGGTCCAATTGTTTACCTGATCATTTTGTTTATGCCAAGTGGTCCATCTAGAGTTCGTGGGTTAGGTGAGTTGCCCCTGTCATTATGATGTCTCCATCAGCAAAGCACTACAACAAACTTGACTAATCCTAACACGGTTTCGCAGGCTTCTTTTCATTCAGGAGTAATTAACTGTGAAGGAATCTGGTGAAACTTGGAAGCAAGAAAGAGGCGCGCTCTGTACTGTAAACTTGGTGAAATATGAACGCCAAATCCCGAATGCAAGGGTTAAGCCTTATTACCTAGGAGAACGCGGTTAGTTAACGTCTCGATGCAGCAAATATGACCAACGTAGTGATCTTTGTGCCACCTAGCAGTGATTTCATCCGGGTAGCAAAAAATAGGATCTATTATAATATACAAATACATGAAGATGGGTCCAATTGTATACCTGATAACTTTGTTTATGCCAAGTGGTCCATCTGAAGTGTGTGTGTTAGGTGGGTCGCCCCTGCCATAGTGCCATTATGCTGTCTCCATCAGCAAAACACTACAACAGCCTTCGCTAATCCTAACACGGTTTCTTAGACTTCTTTTCATTCAGGAGTAATCAACAAAGACATGACAAAATCTGGCGAGTCTACCCAAAATCTAGTCACCATTCTCATTCCGAGGTTCAGAGCTGAGATGGATGGGCTGAGGGGGGCAAACCTGGTCACCTCTCCTGCTGCTTGAGACGAAGCTCCACTTTTAGAACCGCCTGGCGTCGCTTCCCCTGGGAACAGAGCGCGCAGCAGCGGCCTGGGCATTTCACAGAGAGTTAGGGTATGGATGTCTATAAGGATCCATGTCATTTTTGTTTGTGCTAGCATAACATGTGTGCTCTCTCCTAACAGAAATTTTACCAATATTTGTTTATATATACAGAACTACAAATCAGGAGAATGGCAAATATCTTCAGAACTGGCTTATCACGTAACTTTGTTTATGCAGCTATACGATACCACGAATCACATAATAGGTGAACATACAAATCAACAACTGTGGGATATATCAGTGCTCAGCTAGCTCACAGTGGGATACAGTCCTACAATTCCATACCAAATTTCAGAGGATGAAGACGACCTCCGGGAGCTTGAGGAGGTAGGCGTGCTCCGATTGGGCGGAGTAGGAGCAGGGTGAGGGGGACGGGGCTCGATTCCCACGGAGGAGACATTTATGGAGAAGGCTCCCCTCACCTTGTTCGAGATCCGCCTCAGAACGCTGCGGCTGGCGGCACTTGGACCGCGGTTGTGCGGCGGCGGCGGTCCCCGGAGTTGGAGGCGGCGGCGGCGATCGCTGGAATACTAGTACACGGCCCGTCAGGCGAACCTCAAAACCAGTACGTGGGCTTCCACTCTTCAGTAGCCCGCCTAAGTGGGCCTCGATAACTCGGCCTAAGTGATCAATCAATGTATCTGCAGGTTGGAGTTTCCCCTTGTTCTAAGAAATAATGCAGTACCTTGTTTTTTTTCTTCATAAAACCACGGGTGTATTTTGGACATATTTCAAAATGCCAAAAAAATCCAAACAAAAAATCCACCAGTGCATGTTCACATCCTACATGCGCGTAAAATTGTTTCACGAAAATCGATGCGGCATGCATAAAAATGATAAATTTGACGAGCATTTACCTCACAAATCTGACTTCTTTATCAAAGCAAAGGCAGGTCTTGAGTGAGCATTTACCTCACGAATTTGCAAGTTGCAACCTTGATTTGATGCAGAGGAATAACCCCTTATTTCTTGGTTTGATGTATCGAGAACAGAGACAGGCCAAGTGCCTGAAGAACAGATACACAAACTCAAGAAGAACAAGCAAAACACGAGCACCAGAACTAATTTAGTCGGCTGAAAATTGGGAGATTTTGCAGACACCGGATATGAACAGCAGACAAGTGACTTTTTTTATAGAAATTTAAGTGACCTTCCAAGATACCAAAGCACACTAATGTTTCAGATTTTAATGGGCTCGTGAGTCGGACAAAAATCTCATAACGAGAATCCGTACTCACATATCACAGTTCTGAAACAGCGTCAAAACTCCCTCAAATTCATGAATGCTTCAACTGAAAATTCAGAAACAAGATCTCGGTAGACTTCAATTTCTATATGAGAACATTGTCAAGATCTCGGTAGACTTCAATTTCACAAACCGCCCCTCATGTGACTCATTGAGGATGGAGAAATCGTTTTTCAACGCCTTGTGAGCATTGTCAAGTTTCTCCAATAGCCTTGTGAGAAACCAGGGGCGGATAATTCGCCCCTCCCTCTTCCCAAATAGGCGCAAGCCCCAGAAGGGGGGCGGAGTTTTGGCCAGATTTTCAGGCCTCGTCGGATAGTTCGCCCCCCTTGCTCACCGCCAAGGCGCAAGCCCCAAAGAGGGGGCGGAGTTTTGGCTGGACTTTCCGGCTAGGCCGGATAATCTGCCCCAGCAGGGGGCCAGATTATCCTCCCCCCCAAGGTCTTCACCAAGTTTCGCAGGCGCCAGCCCTAGAGAGGGGGCGGATTTTCTCCCGGAATATCCGCCCTTGGGGCAAAGTTTTCCCAGGGGGCGGATAATCTGCCCCAAGTGGGGGGCGGATAATCCGCCCCCAAAGTTGCTCAACGGCCAGATCTGGGGAGGGGGTATTTAAGCCAGCCTTCCCCCTCCTGCCAGATCCCTTGATTCATTCGAAAAAGACAAGATCTGATCTTCATCATCAAAGGAGGAGAACTCGATCTTCATCATCAGCAATCAAGCGCTTCATCTCCTCTCCATTCATTTGGAGAATCACCGATCTAGTATTTCTTGCAAATACCTAGATCCGTGTTTTGTTTATATTGATAAACCTTGTTCTTGTGACAGCTTGTGGGTGTGTGCCCCGGTAGCGTTGTAAAAGGCACCGGTTCCCGCCTCGAAGGGATCCAATAGTGGAGAAGGTGGATCAGGCCTCTCGTGGCGAGATCCATCGGAGAATAGGGTGAGGTCTATTGTGGCGTGGTGGTCTTAGAACCGCCCACCCCTCCAACGCATATGTACTTCCCTTAACAAGGAAGAAACTTCGGTAAAACAAATCCATGTGTCTCCGCGTGCTCCACTACGGTTCCTTCGCTCCTCTCTTTACGTGCTTAGTAGCTAGGGTTGCATATAGGGAAATTATCGTAGCTACATATCTAGAGAATTTACTTTGTGTCAAGCCTAAAATTGAAAAAGTATTAAAAATTGGTTAGCACCTATTCACCCCCCCTCTAGGTGCCCATACAATCTATTTCAATTGGTATCAGAGCCCCGGCTCTTATTTCGGGATTAACCGCCTAAGAGAAGTATGGGTTCCAAGGTAGATGGGAGTGATGCTCCGGATGTAGTCACCATGAATGATCTCAAGACGTTGGAAACAACCTTAGTGAGTTCAATGGAGGCTAAGATGGAAGAGATGCGTCAATTGATAATGCGTCTCTCCACATCCACAACATCACCTCCATCTAACTCTGATGCTACCACTCCGCAATCCAAGGAAACGGGTAAAACCGAATCCAAAGAGAACGAAGTGGTTGGTGATGACACTAGCAAGAGATCCTCCTCGAAAAAGGATAGTGGTAAGGATGGATACAATGAGGTTTCTCATGTGTATTCTCCTGATCCACTTGTCCCTCACCCACATATACATAATAGGGGTGATCCACCCAAACTTTCTGCATCTACTTTTACTCAATGGCAATTTTTGATGAAGTCTCATGTGTGCAGTTCCTCCATTGAGTTGTGGAAAATCATAGAAAATGGTCTTCATGTTGGAAACCCCAACAATCTCACAAGAAGAGAAGTTGTTGATAGCCAACTCAACGCTACATCTCTACACATGATACGGCTTGGTGTGGGTGACAAAGACATGCCACACATTCAACATCTTAGCACAGCTAAGGAAGCTTGGGATGCCCTCACCGAGCTCTTCATCGGAAATGAAAGTATGAGAAGGAATAGATATGATGCTTTGAGCAACAAAGCTGAAGGATTCTATATGTTGGATGGAGAAGACCACGAGGACATGTATAGGAGGCTCAAGGCAATAGCCACAACTTTCAGAGACCATGCTGCAACTCATGTTGATGATGCATGGATCAAGCGCAAGTATGTCGGTGCTCTTATGCCATTTGAGCCCACAGATTTGAAAAGTATCCAAGGAAGGCATAACTATCACCTCATGACATCCAATGAGGTAATGCAAGAAATGGCCGCTTTCAAAGTGGCTGCCAAGAATGCCGAAGATGCTCGTGCTCGAGCTATGGGGATGCAAAAGGGGGTCAACATGGCCCTGAAGACTAGTGTGATTGATCATGATGAATATGCCATAGAAGGTATGGACTTTCCCGAGGATATAAAAAGGATCCACAGACAATACTTGGCTCTTTATGGTAGAAACTTTTGGAAAGATCCAGCCAAGGCTAAAGCTGAACTGGAACGCAAGAGTGGAGCCTATGGAAGAAAAGAAAATAGTCCCAAGCTGAGAACATGTTTCAACTATGGTGACCGGCTGCACTTTGTAGCTGAGTGTCCATATCAAAGTAGGGAAGATAATGTAGGAAGACTTATTTTCAAAGACAAGTCAAAGGCTCCACGCAAGAAATAGTTTGTAAAGAAGAATGCTCCCTTCAAGAAGCAACCAAAGATTGTTCTAGTGGCTCAAGAAGAATATTCTTCGGGAAGTGAAGATGAGGACGAGGATGATAGCTCTCAAGAGGTGGCTTCTATAGCCACCACATCTACATCAACATCTCTCTTCGACTCTCCGAACGAAAACATCGTCAACAAGAATGCTACTTGTGTAGGGTTTCGTAGCATGGAAAACAAAAAATTTCTATCGCATACAAACAAACAAGCCAAGATCTATCTACTAGATTGTAGCAACGAGTCGATGGAATAACTTACCCTCGAAGATTCCAAAGTGTTTAACGAGAGCGGATTCTCGTGGGTGATGTAGTCGTACTCTTTCCGATCTCAAGATCGCGTAGACGATCCTTCCGGCGCTGCGTTCCGGCAGCGCTCCCGCAGTCGGTCACACGTTCGGTACTCGACGAAGACCTTCCTCTCCCTTGTTCCAGCAGGCAGCGGAGGTTGTAGCACTCTCCTCGCGATTCCGGCAGCACAACGGCGTGGTACCGGAAGTAGAGGGGAGATCCCGCAGGGCTTCGCCTTAAGCCGGAGCGAGTATGGTGGAGTATGAGAGAGTACTATTAGTGGTCTAGGGATTAGACACACCAATTAGAAGGCTCTAAACCGATGGCTAGGGAAATTAGAAGCTCTAAACCAAAACGGCTCTAAACCGGAGATTAGAGGATAGGAACTTGTGTGTCTAGAGGAGGAGGCCTTGCCCCTCCTTTTATGGGTGGAGGGTGCGGCCAAGGGGAGGGGATTCCCTCCCCAAGTCGGCCTTGGTTGGCGCGCCGGCTTGGAGGGACTCCTCCCCCAATTCGGTCCCAACCACCTCTTGCTTGTTTCCCACAGTTTCTTGTTTTAGCCGTTTGACTTTCAAACTGGACATTTGACTTTTCTGTTTTAGGATTCAATTTAATCCTTTATTTGGAACAGCAAGAACACTTAGTACATGATGCAATCATTCCAATATGCAATGACACATTCATGTACCCCTCCCCCCGGAGTGACGGACATTCCGGAACCTTCTAGAACATTCCCGATGAAAACACCGGAATCATTTCCGAACTCCGAAACGGGACTTTCCTTATATGAATCTTATTCTCCGGACCATTCCGGATCACCTCGTGATATCCCGGATCCCATCCAAGACTCCGAACAACATTCGGTCTCTTTCTCATAATACCATAACTACTCAAACAACGTCGAATCCTTAAGTGTGTCTCCCTACGGTTCGTGAATTATGCGGACATGATCGAGACACTTCTCCGAACAATAACCAATAGAGGAATCTGGAAATTCATATGGCTCCCACATATTTCTACGATTACTTTGCGATCGAATGAACCACTTACATACGATACCAATTTCCCTTTGTCTCACGATAGTTTACTTATCCGAGGTTATGATCGTCGGTATCTCTGCATACCTAGTTCAACCTCGTTACCGATAAGTACTCTTTTCTCGTTCCCGTGATATGTGATCCCTTGTGAGCCATTCACATGCTTGCAAGCTAATTGGATGACATTCCACCGAGAGGGCCCAGAGTATATCTATCCGTCATATGGATGGACAAATCCCACTCTTGATCCATGTGTCTCAACCAATACTTTCCGAACACTCAATGCCACCTTTATAGCCACCCAGTTACGGTGTGGTGTTTGATGTCATCAAAGCATCCATCCGGTAAAGGTGATATGCATGATCTCATGGTCGAAGGAATTAGGTTACTATGTATCAGAAAGCATATAGCAATTGAACTATTGAAATGACTTGATCTTTATGCTACGCTTATCTATAGGAGTATGTCCACCATATCATTCTCCTAATGATATGATCTTGTTGTTGATAACATCTCTATGTTCATGATAGGGAAACCACAATCATCTATCAACCAACAAGCTAGTGAAGTATAGAGGCTATACTAGGGACTTCAAATTAAGTTTACAAATCACACAAGTATCAAAGTTTCCTTGTTAATACTATTATAGCATGAATGTAAACATTTATCATAACCACAAAGATATAATAATAACTACATTTATTATTGCCTCTAGGGCATATCTCCAACAACTTGTCTCATGGCAAGAATCTCCGAGGTAACGACTTCTAACTCTTCTATTCCTAAGGCTATGATTGACATGGATGATACTACTAGTCTTAAGGTTAAAGAAGAGATTATTGCTTTGGATTACTTCTACACTACCTTGCAAGGTGAACACAAAATACGTTTTGAAGCTCTTATGGATCAGCTGGCCCAAAACGAAGCTCTCCTTGAAGAAAAGGGAGAATTGAAAGGGAGGATGCAATTGTGGCTAAACTTGTTAAGGAACGTGACAATGCAGTCACCAAAGAAAAGAAGTTAAAGAAGGAAAAGGTTGACTTTGGGGCTGCTCATGATAGACTCTCCAAGGAATTGGAGAAACTTGACAATGCTCACAAGGCGTTGAAAAACGATTTCTCCATCCTCAATGAGTCACATGATCAGCTTCAAGTCGATTGGCCAAATATGATGTTCCTAGCTCATCCAAATCAACATATAGTCACAAACAAAATGCTAGTGTGGAAAAATAAGTGGTCAAGGACATCACTCCCAAGGATAAGGGTGTGCTTGATGAAGTTCTTGGCAAGCAAAGGTCAAATCATAGTAAAGAGGGACTTGGTATGTCACCAAGTTCAAGAAACAGAAAAACAAGAAGAACATGACCAATAATGTGCAATCAAAGACAAGCACTGCTGAGAAGAATGTCACAAAAGACAAGACTAACAATATTGGTTTTGTAGGGTCTCACAATCCAAATTATGAACTCTTTTGTGATGATTATGGCGATGTTTATGATTATTATGTCGGTCCCTTTGATGAATATATTGCTTGGTCTATTTGGGTCCCAAAGACCCTTGTTACTAAGATGAAAGGACCCATTGAAAAATGGGTACCTAAAACCAAGAAGTAATTCTCTTGCAGGGTTATGCTTCCGGTGGGTCGAAATGAGTGCTGGATAGTGGATGCACTAGTCATATGAACGAAAGCAAGGAGATCATCACGGAGATGCGTCCAAATCATGATAATATTACAGTCTCCTACAGTGATAAGTCTAAATCTCAGGTACTGGGTCTTGGCAAGGTTGTGGTTTCCCACGATATCTCTGTCGTGGACGTCATGCTTGTTGAGACCCTCGGTTACAACTTTCTTTTTGTTCGTGCTCTTGGTGAAGGGAATATGCCCTGAGAGGCAATAATAGAGTGTTTATTATGTGTATTCCAAGTATATGATAGATGTTTATTTTGCATGCTATAATTGTATTAATACGGAAACATTAATACATGTGTGTTCAATAAACAAACAGAAAGTTCCTAGTTATGCCTCTCTCATAAACTAGCTCGTTGATTAACAAGATGATCAAGGTTTCCTAATCATGGACATTGGATGTTGTTAATAATGGGATCACAACATTAGTGTAATGGTGTGATGAACATTCATCCGAAGTATAGCATTACGATCAAAGTCATTGAGTTTATATTGCTATAACAACTTACGAAGTGATCCTAATCCTTAGAACATGAGATCATGTCAATCACTAACACCGGAAGAGTTTCTTGATAACATCAAACGTCACACCATAACAGTGTGATTATAAAGATGGATTCAGAACTAATAAAGTGTTATGTTGAGGCTCATGGATCGAGAGTGGAATTTGTTCATCCCAATGACGGATAGATATACTCTGGGCCCTCTCGGTGATATCACATTGATTAGCTTGCAAGCAAGTGATTTGATCACTAGAATGTTATATCACGGGAACGAGAAAAGAGTGCATGTCGATAACGAGATCAAACTAGGTATGGATATACCGATGATCGAATCTCGGACATGTAATATATCGTGAAACAAAGGGATTAAGATACTAGCGTAAAAGGTTCCGACGATCACAAGAAAGTCATCGTTGAATGTGTGGGAGTCAGTATGGGTCTCCAGATCCCGCTTCTGATTATTGATCCGAGAGGGGTCTCGATCAGGTACACATTATTCACGAACCGTAGGGTGACACACTTAAGAGACACCGACATCCAATTGGAGCAAAAGTTTCATGTCGAAAGAATGAATAAGCGCAGGAATTTATTTCACTAGATACCGAAACAGGTTTTCGGGTGAAATTGCATAAAGTGGTTATGCATGTGAAATGGAATTCTAGCAAGGGGTTATTTGTGAATGTTTGTCATTAAAGTAATTGACAAAATTCTGAATAAAATAAAAGAGTTTTATTTAATGAGAGTTTGCATTAAATTTGGTGGAAATTTAATGGGAATTTGAGTGGACTTTTGAGTGGAGAAAATTGAAGGGCCATTTTGTGAGTGGAGTGTCCACCCACATGAATGAAGGAGGGGAGGGGGCATCCCCCATGGCCGGCGGCCACCCCCTTGGGTGCCCCCCTCCTCCTATAAAAGGAGTCCCTCCTCTCACTTTGTCTCTCACACCTCCTCGTGAAGGATCTCTCTCCCCCTCTAGAATTTATCCCCATGGTCTCGGACTAGCGAGATACATGTTCCCGGTGGCTATTCGGCAAGAAAGAGTTGTGCTTCCGCTGCATCGCTGGAGCGAGGAGGCGGAGGTTGCTCGGTGCCTCGAACGTTTGTGCGAGCACGGATGCGCTGCTGATTTGCGGCGCTAGGACTTCCTCTCGATCTTGAGATCAGCAAGAGATCGTCTACATCAACCACGAGTTGAACTCATTAAGCTTTGTCGGTCTTCAAGGGTATGTTCTCTATGGATATACATCCGCCCGTTGTTTGTATCTAATAGATAGATCTTGGTACATAGTTCACATCGTAGGAAATTTTTTGTTTTCTATGCTGCGAACCCTACAGTGGTATCAGAGCCGGATCTATGTGTAGATGCTTTACACGGGTAGCACACATATGAGTATTTGAGCGATGATGATCATGTTGTTGCTCCTTTGTTGTAATTTTGGATATTGGTGGCATAGTGGGATGAAGCGGCCCGGACAAACTTTACATGTCCTCGCACATGAGACCTGTTCCACGCTTGACATGCAACTAGTTTGCATAAGTGGCTAGCGGGTGTCTGTCTCTCCTACTATAGTCAATATCTATTTTGCAAACGATTTGTCAACAATTTGGTTATCCTCGTTGTGGTTCATGTTCGTAGGTAAGAACGGTTCTATCTCGAAAGCCCAAAGCCACGTAAAACTTGCAATGGATAAATTAGAGGCGTCTAGTTTAGATTGTTGCTGGGCTAGTGTTATGATATGGTAGTGTTGTAAGTAGAAGTATGAGATGATACTCTTACAACACACATAGCGTGTAAACTCCATAGACCTTGGATTTACACATATAGGTATGATAGTGATCATACCACGATGCACATGATAGAGATCATCTGCGGGAACCATAACATTTCACTAACAAACATGTGATGTTTGATAGCATCTTATATTGGTTGTTTAGCGCTTTGTTAGCATAATAAGATGATCCCTCATTTAAATATCAAGAAAAGAATGTGTTCTTCCTTTAGTATGCACCGATTATGTTTCGTCGCTCCAAGACATCACGTGATGATCGGTGTTCTTGGATCCACGACCATATTTCGGGTGTAAAACAGTTACACACGCGAATACTAAGGTTCTAACTTGGCGAGCCTAGCATGTACAGACATGGCCTGGAACACGGACCGAAAGGTTAAGCATGAGTCATATAGTTGATATGATGCCCATTTGATGCTCGCCTTTGAAGCTATACCGACTCACGTGATGATCGGACTTGGTATAGTGGATTTGGTTCATGTAATCACCAAAAAGGCCACGAGGGATGCCA